>OU538827.1:16127500-16675000 GCA_912999785.1 Hydriomena furcata | reverse complement strand
CCAAACAGCAGAGTCGGCAACGCCGAACTCCGCTCCACGACTGGTGGCAAGGCCAAAAGCCAGAACGGCCACCAGTCACCATCCCGTGTAGGGGCAGGCACCCGCTGTCGCCTCCCCTCCATCCCAGAGTGGGATCAAAAGGATCCCACTCGGCGGCCTCGCTCCCGGCAAATCGCATGATCGCCAGGAGGAGGAGAGTTGCGGAGACGGTGCGTACACCGTCCCATCACTCTCAGATCTCCTGCCGCTGGTAATTTTTTACTGAGGTTTTCTTCCTCTCCATTCCCGTCTTGCATCCATCACCTCACATTCCCATCCCTTACATTCTCCGCCGCAGAGATGACGACTCGTCGATCAAGTGGTGGGTTAACCACTCACTGATCGACGCATCGTCACCCTCGGCAGACCTTCCCACCTTCATCTACCATTCCCTTCCATACGGAGGCCTATAAGAGGCCTCACTACCTTCCTAATAACTGGCAGCTAGGCAAGTGCATCGACCAAAACCACGATGAAGTCACCAAGCCGCCAGTCTGTGCCCCGTCGCGGGGGCCCCTCCCTGGGTGGGATCAGCCGTGTTCTAATCCCACCCACTTGGTTGGCCTCACTCCCTACTAATCGGGCAATTGGCGTCAAGGCAAGTCAATCATGGCTCCCCGCCGCGATCAACAAGCCAAGACACCTACCCGACTTTCAGGAAGAGCACCCATCCCTCATCTCTATCATCCATCCTTCTAGGCAGGCACCCACTGTCGCCTCCCCTCCATCCTCTCCGCCCCCACGGGTCCAGATCGGCGTGGCGACACCGATCTCCCCCAGGAGGTGTTATTTTTTAAAGAGGTTTTCTTCCTGTGCCATTTTTTAAAGAGGTTTAGCGTCCTCTCCCTCACCCGCCCGGGGCCTGACCGGCGTGGCACTCCGGTCTCCCCGACGGGCAAGTCCGCCTCCTCTCTCTACCATCCCTCATCTCTATCATCCCTCATCTCTATCATCCATCATCTTGTCCTACCCTGGACGCTGGCAATAGAGCACCCCCTCTATTCCCTACTCGGTTGGCTGTTGCTCACCGAGCACGTCCTGCTTCATCCACTGCGCCCTTTGCTAATCAAAGGGACGCGCGGAGAAGCCTTCCCCACCCCCTACCTCCCTATCTTCGTGTTTTGTCCGCGCCGGTGTGCAACAACACACCGGTTACCGGTACCGAACTCGGTACCGGCTACCCCTATCCGCAGCCCGGGGACGCGCCACGTCGCAGTATCACCTCTGCGCCTGTAGGAACTCCATTCCTAGAGGTTCGTGGAACCTAACCTAACCTAACCTAACCTAACCTAACCTAACCTAACCTAACCTAACCTAACCTAACCTTTTTTTTTTTTTTTTTTTTTTTTTTTTTTTTGCTTTACGGGCGGTAAAATCTGCAACCAGATACCTAGTTTGCCCAGGGGCGGCAAACTAGGTTATGTGAGGTTGTCAAGCACTCTGCGCTCGACGACTCACTAAAACGCCCGATGGCCAGCCTCAATGCATGTCGAGGGGCTCCGGGATCTCCATACGGAACGCACCGGTGCCCCTCTCGCATCGTTGCTAGGAGCATCGTCCCGGGAATGACACCCACTGCCACGACCGGTCCCGCGCACTACGTACGCGGAGCTCACGACAGCACTAACTTAAGTGCCGTCGCCCTCCCGGGGTCCACAAGCGAGCAGCCGAAGCCCCCACCTCAGCCACTCACGGACCCAAACAGCAGAGTCGGCAACGCCGAACTCCGCTCCACGACTGGCGGCAAGGCCAAAAGCCAGAACGGCCACCAGTCACCATCCCGGTAGGGCAGGCACCCACTGTCGCCTCCCCTCCATCCCAGAGTGGGATCAAAAAGATCCCACTCGGCGGCCTCGCTCCCGGCAAATCACATGATCGCCAGGAGGAGGAGAGTTGCGGAGACGGTGCGTACACCGTCCCATCACTCTCAGATCTCCTGCCGCTGGTAATTTTTTACTGAGGTGTTCTTCCTCTCCATTCCCGTCTTGCATCCATCACCTCACATTCCTATCCCTTTCATTCTCCGCCAAAGAGATGACGACTCGTCGATCAAGTGGTGGGTTGACACACACTGATCGACGCATCGTCACCCTTGGCAGACCTTCCTACCTTCATCAACCATTCCCTTCCATACGGAGGCCTATAAGAGGCCTCACTACCTTCCTATTAACTGGCAGCTAGGCAAGTGCATCGCCCAAAACCACGATGAAGTCACCAAGCCGCCAGTCTGTGCCCCGTCGCGGGGGCCCCTCCCTGGGTGGGATCAGCCGTGTTCTAACCCCACCCACTTGATTGGCCTCACTCCCTACTAATCGGGCAATTGGCGTCAAGGCAAGTCAATCATGGCTCCCCGCCGCGATCAACAAGCCAAGACACCTACCCGACTTTCAGGAAGAGAACCCATTCCCTCATCTCTCACTCTGTGGCCTCACTCCCTACTAATCGTGCAACTGGTGCCATGGGTACCAACTCGTCCCGACTTTCAGGAAGAGAACCCATTCCCTCATCTCTCACACTGTGGCCTCCCTCCCTACAATCGTGCAACTGGTGCCATGGCACACCAATTTCAAACCATTTTCAGGAAGACGGCCCATCATCCCTCATCTTCTTTCCATCATCTAGCTTCTTTCATCCCTCATCTAGCCTATCCCTGGACGCTGGCAATAGAGCACCCCCTCTATTCCCTACTCGGTTGGCTGTTGCTCACCGAGCACGTCCTGCTTCATCCACTGCGCCCTTTGCTAATCAAAGGGACGCGCGGAGAAGCCTTCCCCGCCCCCCACCTACCTCCCTATCTTCGTGTTTTGTCCGCGCCGGTGTGCAACAACACACCGGTTACCGGTACCGAACTCGGTACCGGCTACCCCTATCCGCAGCCCGGGGACGCGCCACGTCGCAGTATCACCTCTGCGCCTGTAGGAACTCCATTCCTAGAGGTTCGTGGAACCTAACCTAACCTAACCTAACCTAACCGAGTCCGGTGCCTCTGTTTTTCAAATTGGCTGCTCTAAAGAGCCCTTTCCGCGACGGAAATTCGTTAAAAATAGCAAAGTTTGTGACATAAAGTTGATTTTAGTATCAAAAAATTTCTAAGTGTTGGTGTCTAGTTTGTTTGGTTTTTTGGCCTATTCGGGTCAATTGGATCGCTAGCAGGAACCTGGAAGGAATTTTGTTCGAGCCAAATCGGTGAAGTCAGGTACATTTCTTGAAACGCTGCTTGATTTCCAGCGATAAGGTACCATTATTTTATTCAAGATCTATTAAGAATTTCAAGGGGAATCGAGCAAAATTTTTTCCAGTCAAATCCGACAGAAACTGACAAAGATATTGACGATTTTCTAAGCGCGGACGTTACTCGGTAAACGCTCCTGCTATTCCAGGAGCGCGAGGGAGAGTCCCAGTTGGGTGAGTTAGTGAATGGGTTGTAGTCTTTTCGATTATCTATCTTATCATATTAAAATAAACAAAATTATTATTATTTTTCATATGGATATTAAGTTTCTTAAATAATTGTATCATAACTTATTTTCATTAAATTAATAATATTTCTGGAAATAACATCGATTTCATAAATATTTTTCGTAAAGTACATTCTTAGGTAAATTAATTAACTTGCTAACTTTATTCAGAGAAAATCCATTAATAATTCACCATTATACAAGGGGTTTAAAATTCAATTCAACATAAATTTAAATCAAACTTAACTTTAAATAGAATAATTTCAGAACTTACAGTGACGACCCCCACTTTATTTGCAATCTAATAATAGAATATTTCAGTGCCATTACTTTGGTACATAAAGTATATTTTTTCACCTTCCCGTTCTCTTTCTATTTACCTAAAACTGGGACAAGGGTTTTTCAATGGACCTGTGATAGGTATTTTTGTTACTTGTAATTAAGGTATATTAATCGGTAATTATAAAATCTAATGATTGAAAACTATTAACAGTAATTTATATATTGAATATATATATTAATTATTTTAGAAAAATTACATAGGAAAAAGATATAGCAATTTCAATTTTAAAAATCAATTTATTCATTCACCTTAATATTTAATCATAATCAATTAATAAAATAAGATAGTCTAATTCAATTTCATTAAAATACAAAAAACATTTTTTAAATCGGTCCATAAATGGCTGAGATATTTGCTTTATAAAGTAAATAGGTCAACATCCAAGGTCGCCTGTTGGGCGGTTAGCACGCATTCTTTAAATAATTTATCTTTTATAACATTCCTAAGTGAGTGGACGGACGGTGGTTTTTGTAAGGATGAGCTTGGGGGAAACAATTTTTTTTAATTAATTTTGTAATATTACCAATTTATACGTAAAGGTCAACATAAGTAGACTAGCATACATACTTTATTTTTTGTTTTTGGCCTAAGGTTTGTGATTTACTGCATTGTTTGTCTCCCCCCCGTCATTCTGAGTCCGGCCCATGAGTTAGGAATGCGCTCACCACAGATTATGTGAGTTCTTGCGCTTTACTCATTCCGCCTAGCAGAGTATGAACAACCTCCATACAAATTAATATTGCCTACGCGGGGTACCTACTTTTAGCTGGGTAATAATTATATATTTTGTTGAATTCATTATTTACGGGGGGGCTTATTTAATCATCTAAAATCTAATTTAATGTAGCAAATAATTTAATTCTGAATACAATTTTACTGTGTTTTTGCAATTCATTATCCTTACCAGCTTGCTGTTATTTTGTACGGGGGGGGCTTATTTAATAATTTAATATTTAATTTAACTTTGGTTGGGTTTCACAAAATTTTTACAAGATAATTAAGTAATTCTTGAATTGTTTATTAGCGGGTAACAATATAATTATACCTACTTCCATGTTGCATCTAATTATTTTGTTATAGTATAACCAACGACTGGCGCGAAGCCGGTATTTTGTCGCTTGGGCGCTATTAGGGTGAATTATTACTCGCGGCAAGCGTGCAGTTCGTACTGGTGCACTGTGTAGGTGCATATTACTTCAAGGTAGCGGCTGGGCGGCCTGGGCGGACTAGGGCGGTAGCGTGGATCTGCCACTGCCTACCCCGTCCAATCGGTGACGCAATATACATCTAGCGGTAAGTGTGTATAGTGCGCGCGCGCCTATCTAGCGGTTGCGCGCGAGGGACGGCCGGGCGTATCTAATTACTTGAGCGGCGTACCTACTTGCCTTGTGAGGCGAGGTGTTGCGTATCTACCTGAACTGAACTAGATATCTGTTATTTTTGTGGTGTACTTTTACTTCTATAGCATGGTAATAATAAAGAATAATATATAACATGGTGCTCTATTTGGTTTTATTGAATTTAATTGTTTGCAATATTGATTAGTGAGTTAAGTATATATTTTATTGAGAGAGGTGAGGCGTTACGTATCTACCTAAGCTAGACATTTGTTACTGTTTTGTGGTGTACTATTACATCTATAGCATAGTAACAATAAAGAATAATACAATATATACTTTCATTATTTAATGAATTTAATTTTTCTGCAATATTAATTAGTAGGTGCCGATATATCTAGATATATATTTTCTTGGGAGTTTTATTCGAATTCAAACAAGTAACCAAAACTACAGTAACTAATACCTATTTATAAGATATCTACTAGTGTATCTATTTGGTTTCTCGATTATTAGGGTATACCTAATTGATAGTAACAATTAAGTACCACATCTTGCTTAGGCCTATTTAGTCTATTTCCGCGTTTTATTAGCTATCGTTTTGCTTACCCAGTTCTCAAACGCTTTTGATAGCAACCTCAGAGAACTATTGCTCCTATTATTATCAAAGGGGTCAGGGAAAGAAAATAAAGTATAACATCTGTAATTGCGGTGTTTTTCTGGATAGTAGTCTTTGCCAGGTGGTGTAGGGTTAGGATTTAGGATTAGGATTAGGATTAGGATTAGGATTTAGGATTAGGATTTGATAGGATTAGGCAATTGTAATTACATTGTTAAATAAATATTAATAGATAAAGTTAAAATTTTACAATCACATTATTTACATATAGGTAGGAATAGGACTTTTGTCAGGTCGATCGGCGTCATGCCTACTAGGCCGAGGGCGTTTACAATGCCGAAGTCGAGGGCGGTTAGGCAGAACAGCAAGCCGGAGGATGCACCTGGGGCACCTGGTGAAGCGTCGGGATTGAAAACATCCAGTCAGCCTCCAACCCCGACCACATTGTTGGGCCCCTTGGGTCCTACGGGATTCTTTTCGCAGCCGCAGACCAGGTCCAATGCGAGCGGAACGGCTGGAACAAGGAGAACAGCGATGGACGCTCCTGTTAGTACCAAGTTGGTAGCTGACACGCCCCGACCAGAGCAGGGACAAGAGCGGCCTGAGACACCGTTGGCCGACTGGCCGGGTGCGCTCAACTCGGTAAGTAGTCTCCGGTCTAGGTTGGAGTCAACCTCCAAAAGCAGGGATGAGGAGGAGTTGAAGCTAGGTCAGCATGTGAGGGATGACTCGCCAACGCCGATCGGAGGTGACGTGGGGGCTGCGGTGGGAGTGGTGGGTCCTGAGGGTTCGCCGGAGAGCCAATGCCAGTTCTTGGAGCTTTCCATGATGTCTCTGGGAGAGGGTGGCCCCATTCACGAGGCCCCACGGATAGCTAATCTGCTCCTGAAAAAAACAATAGCGGAGTTAGAAAGGTCCCGCAACCTCAACAGGGACATCAAGGAGGCTCTTATGGCGGGGCTCAACGGGTTGTACGAGATGGTCGTTCGACTCACCGACTCCCGCAGTCGACACATCGCTGAGAAGGAGAGGTGTAAGGCTGACGCTGAGAGACGTAGTGCCCTTCAACAAAAGTTACATTCGGGTAAGTTAGAGGGCCTACACATGTACATGCAGACCAATCTGGACGAGCTCCGGCGAACTAGTGCCAGGACCGTCAAGGAGGCCGAGGCCACGCGTCGGATCGTACAAGAGATCAAGGATGCGCATGCGCAGGATGGTGGAGTGCTGAGGGCGGATGGGATAGAGGGTCATAATAATAATAAGGATAAGGTGGACAGATTGGTGGAGGAAGTGCGCGCTCTGAGAGAGGAGTGCCGCCAACTTAAGCCGACTGGGGTAGCCTTCGCTCCTGATTTCGTTGAGTCCGGAGTCGGGACTCCCGTTTACTCCCGAGCGGAGTACGCGGAGAGGTCTCGGCTTGTTGATCAGAGTCCGGGCGACGGAACCGTGATTCAGGGGACTTCGGTGGGGGCCCACCAGACCCGATTCTCGTACGCTGCAGCTGTGGGAAATAGATTCCCCATTATTGTTGAGTCGAAAGACCCGACTCAAACCGGTGACCACATTATTACTGCGATCAAAAAGGGAATAGATGTTATAGGTTTGGGGGTGGGAGTTAATGGGGTTAGAAAGTGCAAAAATAGCCGAGTTGCTATCTCGCTGGAATCGGAGAGCGAGCGAGCGAAGATGGGCGAGGCTATCAAGGGGCTGGGGGATGACTTCACTGTGACGGAGCCAAGGGGTAAGAACCCCTTTCTTCGGCTCGGGGGGGTCATCTCCGAGCTCAGTGATGCCAAGGTCATCGAAGCACTCGTTCAGCAGAACAGCGGCTTGCTCCAGCACGTTTCTGAAAAAGAAAAGGGAAACGTTAGGGTGGTCAGGAGAATTAGGGGGAGGAATGCCGGGCTAAATAATATAGTTGTCCAGGTTAGTCCGACGGTTTGGGGGGCTCTAAGGGACCGGAAGGTACGATTGGGGTATCAGATGGTGTACGCGGTGGATCAGTCGCCTCTAATCCAATGCTACAGGTGTCTTGGCTTCTCGCATAGGGTGGCAGACTGCAAGGCTCACGAGCCAAAGTGCGGGCACTGCGCGGGAACTCACGACACCAGGGATTGTCCCAATCGCGAAGGTGCTCCGCATTGCACCAATTGTATGGCGACCAGGCGTGCCTCGGACTGCGACCACCCCGCCTATAGCTATAACTGCCCGGAGTGGAGAAGGTGGGATCGGATAGCTAGGCTAGCCGTTAGGTATTGCTGAGGGCACCGAACCTACCTCTCAACGTGTCATCAAGCTCTGGCAATACAACTTAGGTAGGGGAAGGGCGGCTACGTATGAGTGTATGAGGGAGGCCACGGTTGGGGGAGTGCAGGTTTTGTTGGTCCAAGAGCCTTATGTGGGAGCCAAAGCTTGCATGTCGGTTCCTACCGGGTGCAGAGTTATCCAGAGCGCGGCCGGTACTGTTGACAATCCCGTTCGGTCTGCAATCATCATCACCGATCCTAATATTAGTTATGTGGAAAATTCAAAATTTATTAGTCAAGATATTTTGGGGGTTATTATTAAAATTGATAATTTAAAAGTAGGTTTAATTAGTGTTTATTTAGATAAGGAATTAGATTTATTTAATTACATTTTTAAAATCAAAAGGATCGTGCAAAACATGAGAGCTGATGGAGTACTTATAGCTGGAGACTTCAATGCCAAGAGTCAGTGGTGGGGTTGCAGCGAGGAGGATGAGAGGGGTCTGGCTGTTATGGAAATGTTCGCTGAGTTGGGACTTGAAGTACTTAATCAGGGAGACAAGCCAACTTACTTTGCCTATCGTTCGGGCCAGGCATGCACGAGCATCATTGATGTCACGGCGTGCTCTGCTTCGTTGCTGGCTGGAGTCAGTAGCTGGAGGGTTGAAGAAAGGCGCTGCGCTCTGTCCGACCATCGGCCTATTTCATTCACCCTTCGATTGCACACGAGGCAGGAATTGGCATCTGAGGGTGAGAATAACAGCACTAGGAAGTACAACATAATCAAGGCAGATTGGACCGACTTTCGAATGGAGCTTGAGCGGGAATTCGTCAGACTTAACTTGGAGGAAGCGGTGGGAGAAGTTCAAGATGGTGAGGGAGTTAATCGCATTGCGGAGCAGTACACCGGGTGCATTGTTGGCGCTTGCGAGAAGGCAATACCCAAATTGCCTCGCAAGAGGGTTGGCAAAGCCTGCAAGTGGTGGACAGCGGAGCTGGTCCAGATCAAGGCGGAGATGGTGCGTCGTAGAAGGAGGATTGCCAAGGCCAATGTGCACAGAAAGCGGGTTGTAGTGGACCAGTACTTGGAGGCTAAAGCTGACTACAAAAAAGCCATCGAGTCCGCTATAACCAAGAGCTGGAAGGAGTTCTGCACAGGGGAGAAGCAAGAGACGGTTTGGGAGAGATCCTACCGCATAATGAAAGCCTGTTCTGTTCGGGTTCAAGACAGATTGCTCGAAGCCACCGACGGGACCACTATGAACGAGCGGGACTCGGCGTCACTGTTGGCCGACACCTTCTTTCCGCGGGATGAAGCGGACTCGGATACGGACGAGCAGAGGCTCCTCAGAGCGGAATCTGTTCGGCTGGCCGCTGCTACCAGGGAAGAGGTGATGGATGTCGTCGCGTTCACAGGAACAGAGCTGGAAGCAGTCACAAGAGCCATGAGTCCTAAGAAGGCTCCAGGAGGGGATGGGCTTACGCTAGACATCTGCCTGAGAGCCTACGTTTGTAACAAGGGCCTACTTCTTGCTTTGTTCTCGCAGTGCTTGAGGTGGGGATGTTTCCCGCGACTGTGGAAGACGGCCACTATAAGGGTAATCCCCAAACCGGCAAAGGATGATTATTCCAAACCAAAATCTTACCGACCAATTGGACTACTGCCGGTTTTGGGGAAGATGCTGGAGAAGCTGTTTGTGAACAGGCTGCAGTGGCAGCTGGGCAGTAGTGGCAGATTGAGCCCGATGCAATATGGGTTCACACCACGGCGTAGTACTGAAGACGCCCTATTTGATGCCATGGCCATGGTCCGAAGTAACCTGGAAGGGAAGAAGATAGTGGTCATGGTGTCACTGGATATAGAAGGAGCGTTTGATAACGCGTGGTGGCCGGCTATTCTTAACGAGCTGTATGCTAAGGAGGTTGATCCGGGTTTGGTGCGTCTCATCCTCGACTATTTACAGGATCGCAAGATTAAGCTGCGCTATGCGGGAGAGACTGTGGAAAGATCCACGAACAAGGGCTGCATACAGGGTTCCACATGCGGACCGATCCTTTGGAACATCCAACTGGACCCCTTGTTAGAGCAGACGCAGTACGGGGGAGTTCGGGTGCAGGCCTTTGCGGATGATATCCTCATGGTGGCTGCAGCGGCTGATGGGAGAGAGCTGGAGGAGATTGTCAACCGGGCTCTTGATGTAATCATGCGGTGGGGGGAGAGGTTGAAGCTTAGGTTTGCTCCGGGTAAAACTCAGGCTATTTTGATTACCCGCAAGCTGAGATTTTATACCCCAAGACTGGAGATGGCAGGTGCTGAGTTGAGCTATGGAGATAGTCTCAGAATATTAGGATTGACTATTGACCCGCTGCTTAATTTTAGGAAGCACCTTGAATTGATCATAAAGAAGGCTATAGCCTTCTATAAAGTTGTCTCAAGAGCAGCTAGAGCACAGTGGGGTCTTAACTCGGATATTCTGAGACTAATCTACATAGCCGTGGTTGAGCCAACGGTCTTGTACTCTGCAAGTTGCTGGGCTGACATCTCTAAACGGGTTTATGTTGAGAAGTTGCTGAATAGCTTAACCAGATCTTTTGCTATTAAGATCAGCAAGTCTCATCACACTGTTTCATTGGTGTCATGTTTGGTGCTTGCCAGAGTACTACCACTTTCGATAAGGGTTAGAGAGCATGCAGACCTTTATAGAATTAAGAGAGGAGAACAACTTTCCTGTCTGCCTGGTCGAAGTGTTGAGCTGAGGATGAGTCCATTTTTCCTGCCTCATCCAGCTGAGAGAAAACGAATCGAGTTCGGACTTATCGGTTCGCAGGAGGAAGCAGATGTTCTTGTGGATGGTGGGCCCGTTCTCTACACGGATGGCAGCAAGCTGGAGGGAAAGGTTGGTGCAGCGGTGTCCTGTTGGGCTGGGGGTGCGGAGGTTCAGCATGCTAGTTTTCGGCTAGAGGCCTTTTGCAGTGTTTTTCAGGCTGAATTGGCGGCGATACTGCGGGCACTGGAAATTGTAAATAAGCGGCACGAATTAGTATGTAGCATCGCAAGTGACTCAAGGTCAGGACTGGAGTCAATAAGTGACCCAAACACCGTAAATCCTATGGCGGTGGAAATAAGGGACCGTATAGATAATATTGTTAGATCTGGAAGAGAGGTTACCTTGTTTTGGGTCAAAGCTCACTGCGGAATAGTTGGAAATGAGAGGGCAGATGAACTTGCCAAGTATGCCGCATTAAATAACAGGCAGCAACCCAAATACGACAAGTTTCCATTGTCCTTCGCTAAGTACTCCATCAGGCTTAACTCTGTAGAAGAATGGCAGCACATCTACGAGTCGGCCACTACTGGAGCTACAACAAAATTGTTTTTCACAAATGTCAAAGCGGCTCATAAAATATTAAAAAATATAACTATGGACAACTTTTTAGCGCAAATTTTCACTGGTCACGGGGGGTTTAAATTTTATTTACATAGGTTTAAATTAAGTGAATCTCCATTGTGCTCTTGTTGTTCTAACTGTTCACAAACCATACAGCATCTCTTGATTGATTGTCCTAAGTTTAACTTAGCCAGGTATGACTGCGAGAGTGCAATGGATTTAGATATAAGTTTAGATAGTTTGAGTGTAATAATGGGTGATGATGATTGCAGACTAAAGTTTCTCAATTATGCGAAGACCGTTCTTCGCAGAATTGGTCAGGAAAACGATTCTTTCCTGGAATAAATGTTATTATCTTTTTGTTCCCTTGTTTGTTGATTGTTGATTGTTCTCTGAGTTCAATTAAAAGTGTCGGAAAATTAATTTGATTCACACTAATGATATACTGATTGATTGAATTATTATTGAATATTATTGAAATAACTGTTAGGATATAATGTCATTAAAACTGAAAGTTCTGAAATTTTCATGCTGACATAGGTCTATATTATGAGTGTGTCAATGTCACTTTGCTGTCAAGGTGACATCGACATTTAAAATGCTGGGAGGAATTCTAGAATTTTCATGCTAGCATAGGTCTATATTTTTTGTGTGTCGATGTCACTTTGCTGTCAAGGTGACATCGACATTTAAAATGCTGGGAGGAATTCTAGAATTTTCATGCTAGCATAGGTCTATATTTTTTGTGTGTCGATGTCACTTTGCTGTCGAAGTGACATCGACATTCAATAACGTTAGAAAATTTTTGTTTGTAAATTGTTTGCATTGTATTTGTTTGTTATTAGTAATTATAAAATAATTAGAATAACATGTTATTTGAGTTTAATTTAAGCACTTATTAGAAAATTTAATTTGTTTCACACTAATTATTTGATTGATTTAATTAATATTGAATGATTGAATTATCTGTTAAGAAATGTAAAAATATTTGAAAAATTATAGAATTTGTGTCAGCATGTTAGGTATATGTATGTCAATGTCACTTTGCTGTCAAAGTGACATTGACATTCAATAACGTAAGGAATATTTTATATTTTATTTTATAAATTGTATGCATTGTATTTATTTGTGATTAATAATGATAAAAATAATTAGAATAATATATTAATAAGGAAATCTGTATTGAATTTATATTGTGATTTTATACTATTGTGAGCTTGAGGACATATCTATTGGGTTTGTTCGCTCTCGGGGATATTTGGGTTGCAACCGATTGGAAAATCGTTGTAATCTATTTATTGTTTGAGTAGGTGGACGAGGTCAATGGATTATGGTCTTGTGTTTTGACCCCCTAAATCAATTGTAAAGTTGTTTAAGGGTTCAAAATAAGGTAAATAAAATATACTGGAATTGTTTATGAATTTATTTAAAACGGGCAAATCATTGCTTTTATGCAATGAACACCTTATTGTTTTTCTTTATATTTATTTAATATAATAATTAATTAATAGGTTAAAGTTAAATAGTCTGAAAAGCTACTTTAAGCTTTTCTCAATTGTAATAATATAATTAGAATTTAATGATGTTGCAAAATAATAGCAACAGGTAGGAAAAAAAAAAAAAAAAAAAAAAAAAAAAAAAACCTAACCTAACCTAACCTAACCTAACCTAACCTAACCTAACCTAACCTAACCTAACCTAACCTAACCTAACCTAACCTTTTTTTTTTTTTTTTTTTTTTTTTTTTTTTTTTAACGATGGAGAAATGCATTACGCATCCCCAACAGCTCGGGGGAGCTGAAGGGGTATGTCGGGCTCTCCGCCAGTTACTAGGGCTAATGAGACCCTAGCAACTGACGGCATACCGACTAAAAAACCATCGGGGTCCTTCTTAACGCCGGGGGATGCCGGGGCTGTGGGCACGCTTTCGCACTCTTCCATGGCCCCAGCGGCGTTGGCTCAGCGAGCCTCCTCTTGTGGTAGTTCTCATCACATCTCTTGCGAGAGGCGCACGGGACCTCCGCGCGCGCCAACTCGAGGCTTGTTGGTTGGCAGCAGACACCCCCCAGTGCCGCCGCCTAAGCCTTTATCATGGAGGACGAATGTCATGGAGGCTATGCCTCCGTCGTCGTCTGACTCTCCTGCTGCGGATGGGGTTAAGGGTTGTTATCTCCCGTTCCCTTTCCGCAGCCTCCTTTTGCGTCAAGACGTTTTCGCAAAAGGTTATCACGGCTTGCCATGACTCGTTGCTTTCAACCATTGCATTTGCTAGGGCTGGAAGCGACAAGTCGTTGCCCACCTTGTCTGTTAAATCACTCCTGGCAGTAGCCCAGGCTTGACAGTCTTCTAGCGTGTGCTGTGCATCATCGACACTGCTGTCACAATGGTGGCATGCTGCGCTCGGTTCTCTTCCGATGCGACACAAATACCCTGAGAAACAACCGTGACCCGAGAGTATCTGTGTCAATCGGAAGGTCATCGAGCCATGCTCCCTTGTAAGCCATTCTTTTAAAACCGGACGTATCGCTTCCACGGTTCTTAAACCAGCATTTGGTTCCGCCAGCCTACATAACCACTCTTCCACGAGGATGTTATGAGTGTTTCGCCTTTTGAGTACTATTTCTCTAGCCGCTGGACGGTGACCGCTAGCTATTTTCTGCTCTCGCCAATGATGAACCTTTGCGAGACCTTTCGCATCCAGGTCCCATGGTAATGAACCCGCTAGTACGCACGCGGCTTCATAGGATACCGTGCGGTATCCCCGAATTACTCTCAGCGCCAATGCTCTTTGCGGTTTCCGCAACAGAGCAATGTTCTGGCTGCTGAGAGTATCGGCCCACACCGGTGCTCCATACATCGCCATAGAGCGTACCACTCCCATGTACAACTTTCGGCATCCTACTTTTGCACCTCTTACGTTGGGAAGCAGCCCCCCAAGAGCAGCCGCCGTCCCCATCAACTTTGGTTGGAGTTGTTCAAAGTGCGTAAGGAAGTCCCATCGGCTGTCGAGGACGAGTCCCAAATATTTCATCGTCGACTCGACGCCGATGCGGACACCTCCAACAACAATGTGCAATCCAGCAGGTGGTTTGTTCCGAGGCCCATGAAAACAGAGAGCCTCAGATTTCCTTAGTGCCACCTCAAGCCCCAGACGTCTTATACGGGCCACCACCTGGGCAACCCCAGCTGTGGCAAGCAGAGCCGCTGCCCTATGGGTTTTCCCTCTCGCTGTTATGAGCGTGTCATCAGCATAACACGTCAGAGTGATGCCCCAGAGTGTTGCACCCCGTAATACCCAGTCGTACCCGATGTTCCACAGGAGCGGTCCAAGGACCGATCCCTGTGGAACACCGCACGACATTTGGTGTTGTCTCCAGCCATCACTTCCCTCAAAGGATACAAATCTGCCGGAGAGGTAATCCGCGATTATTCTACGGAGGTAGCAAGGGACCCTATGATATTTTAAGGCCTCCCTGATACAGCTCCAGGGCAAGGTGTTAAAGGCGTTGGCGATATCGAGAGATACCGCCAAAACAACCTCACCCCTGGCTACTGCGTCTTCAGCGATTTCCCTGACTCTAAGGATCGCACCAACTGTCGATTGTCCTCTCCGGAAACCAAACTGGTTGTTGTCCAAGTCTGGGCCAACGCAGTTCAAGTGTCCGTTGAGGCGACCGGCAATTATGCGCTCCAAGAGTTTACCCACTTCATTCAAGAGAACGATGGGACGATAAGCTGATGGTGAATCTGCAGGTCGCCCATCCTTCTTCAGGAGCACTAGTCGGCCCGTCTTCCAAGGTGTCGGGAAACATCCTTGACCAAAGCAGGAGTTATAGAGGCATCTAAGCCGAGGTCCTAGAGCCTTTATAGCCAATGCCCATGCTCGTCCAGGAACTCCGTCGGGTCCAGGTGCTGTGTTTTTGGCACTCATTTTCAAAACCGCCATTCGGAGTTCGACATCGCTTATTTCCGGAACTTCATCTTCCGGTTCACTTTCCTCACTAAGCGATGCCATAATTGGCGGTATGTGTTCCGCCCTAGAAGGAAATAGGGACGACACTACTTCTCCGAGAAGTTCGGGCTCTAAACTCTGCGTCAGTGGTGGCGCCCATGGCCTGAGTTTGCCTCTTACCATCCTGTAGGGTCTCCCCCAAGGGTCCTGGTTCAAGGTCTCCAGCATGTCATCCCGACCTTGTTCCTTTTCCTGGACAATGGCCAACTGAAGGGCTAGTTTGGCTTCTTTGTACAGGCCATATAACCTCGCTTCCTCTTCTACGTCGCGACGACGCCTTCTGCGATACCTCGCAAATTGACGTCTCGCTATGACGCATTCGGCTCGCAGCTCTTCAAGTCGCGTCGACCACCAGTAAACTTGAGGTTTAGTGGGATGTCGCCCAGCTCTAGGCATCGCTGCATCGCAGATGTGCGTTAGAGTTTCACGAAACCACTCCGCCTCATTTTCGACATCCACTCTTCCCGGTGGTGACACCCAGGCCTGGACCAGGGAAGCTTCCTCAAGTGCGTCTCGATCAAGGCGCTTTAGGGCCCATCGTGGACTTTGTCCAAGTGCGCTGGCTTGGTGAGTTCTATTTGAAGCCGTAGGCAGATGGGAGACCTCGAACCGGATATACCGATGGTCCGAGAGGGTCTCCACATCTACCTGGACCTTCCAACCACTAACGCGGTTCGCCAGATTGCGACTCGCAAAAGTCACGTCCACAATGGACTCTCCTTGAAGCCGCACGCAAGTAGCCACCGATCCCTGGTTTTGGACTACAAGTCCAGAGCTTAGGGCCCACTCTTCTAGAGTCTCTCCCTTCACATCTGTAACGGGAGACCCCCATGCGGCAGCTTTCGCGTTTAAATCCCCAAGGAGAAGCACCGGATGTGGGTGACTCTGCCCAACGAGGGCCCCCACGTCAACGAGAAAGTTCTCGAACTCAGCTAAGGTTCTATTAGGTGAGAAGTAGGCTGCGATAACCATAACTCCTCGCACCAGGGCTGCTACACAACCCCGGCCCTTGAGGACCTTATCAAGGATGGCTCCTCTGGACACTATGGCAACTAACCCTACATCATCTCCTACCCAGTTGGACCGAGGAGGGATGAAGTAGGGCTCAGAAACGGCTGTTATGTCAATCAACCACTCCGCCATGCTCTGGGTCATGAGATCCTGAGCTCTGGCGGAGTGGTTGACGTTCGCTTGTAAAAAGCGTAGGGCCATCTAATTAACGTCCATATGAACCCTCTTTTCCCCAGTTTGTGTCGGGGGACAGCTAGCAGCTGCAGGCGTTTTGGTTGAAGAGTTTCCACCCTTAGTGGAAGCTCTTCCTCTTCTTGGATTAGGAGGGGCACACCCCTTGCCACCTAGTCTGTGCGCCGAAGGCTTGTTTGCTGCTGCGCAGATGGAGCACTTTGGCGTGGCCGAGCACGCGGAGGACTTATGTCCAGTTTGACCACACCTGTAACACTCCTCGCTACGGTCAGTCTCCGCTGTGCATTGTGCTCGCACGTGTCCGCTTTGAAGGCATCGGTAGCATCTGATCGGTAGCAGTTCTACCTTCGCTGACACCCAGCCGACCAGCAGTCTTCCTTCCTGGCCCAACCTCTTTGCAGTGGCAATTGGACAGCTCACCAGAGCTACGCCTGTGCCTTGGAAGGTGAGTTTGATGTCTCCAACTTTTACTGCATCTTGCGAGCACAACCCTCTTTGCGCAACAGCTGCAGCAATGTCGTTCTTTGCCACTGAGTCATCAAGGCCCGAAATCCGGAACTCGGCACATTTCATGGGCCTTGATACTCGAGCTAAATCCTCGCTGAGAACTTCCTTCAGCTTCTGGGCAAGGGAGTTCGCTTTGTCCCCGCTGGTATCGCCCGCAGCCACTTCCAGTATGCGAGCACCTGTCGCAGCCTTGCGGAAACGCAAGCTTGTGATGCCGCAGCTGGTAAGGTCTATTTTGGCCTTAGCCTCCGATATCACTTTGGCATATGTTGCGCCCTTCTCCTCAGCTCCCGGCTGCAAGGTTATCACCACTGCTGCGGTCCGAGGGGCACGCAATTTTACCTTTGCCGGTTGCTTCGAAGGTTGTTTACCAACCTTGCTCTGTGCTGCAGCAGTAGTTGGTTTTGCCGCTGCTTTTCCTTTCTTTTTCCGCTTGGTGACCGTGGACCACTCTGCGTCCATTGTCTCCGGGGCTCGCGGTAGGTCACGGGGTTGCCCCTGTGACGAAGCTGCAGGTGCTTTTGTGGCATTCTGCTTTTTCTTTTTGCCCCTCTTGGCGCTTGGAGGCTGAGAAGCTGCTTCAGGAGTAGCTTGCTGTTCAGGCGCAGCCTCTTTTTGTCTATCTGCGGCTAAGGGAGGGCGGATACGCTTCTCAGGAAGCAGTCTACCCTCCATTCCTTCTAGCCGAGCATTGATCATGCTGCCTACTTGCAGCATGATGGAACGCGTTATCTCCTCATGGTCGCCTGGCAGTGACGATTGGCTCGTCCTAGGTTTGGCTTGGTTTACCGGTGGCAACTCCTCGTCCATTCTCTCAGTCTGTGCCACTCTGATTTTTAAATCCCCTAGTTCTTTACGAAGCTCCGCCAACTCCCCCCGCAGGCGGGTGTTGTCAGCCTGGAGCTTTGCTGTCTCTTCGGAGGCCGATCTGGCATATAGGGTTTCAACAGCTACCTTTATAGAGGCAGCTGAATCCTTCAGAGCCCTCGTGAAGGTTCCCTTAAGGTTGCCGGACTTTGTGGCTACCGTAAGGATAACCTCAGCTGCATCTGTGACTTGCTTGACCAAGTCAGAAGCCAACCCGCTATCTATTTCCTCTTGGGCTGGTGGAGCCACTTTGCGTTTGGCTTTGTGACTGGCCAGCTTTGCCGCTACATCCTCCTCTGCTTTCCGTTGGACCTCTTCCCGTTTCAGAGCGTTTAGCTCTGTCTGGGCTTTGGCAAGGCCAACGTACTTGCCTGTAGAAGGAGGACGACCTCTTCCTCTTTTGGCAGTTGGAGTAACATGGACCTTCGAGACTTCCTCATCGCTCGAATCTGTCTGCTGCTCCTCCTGCTCACCACGGCGTCGTTTGTCGCCAGCCTTCTTCTTCCAAAACTTGGATGATAAGGGCTCAATTGACACACTACATTCACTGAGTCTAGAATCGGAGCCCGATTCTAAACTCTGAAAGAGCACGTCGTCGCCCGACCCTCTCTCCAAGGAAACAAGACGCTGTTCCCCTCGAAGGGGACTTCTCGTCCTTGCATCATCATCCCTCTTCGCCTTCCCGGCGTAACAACGCGCAACAGATGCGCCCTTCGTCTCCTCTCCCTCTCCTCTCCTCTCCTCTCCGTCAAAAGGTTTAATTTGAGTATCCATAAGTATTCCCACGAGTGGGAGGGAAATATTCGGTCACCCCGGTCAGTGCCCTCTGTAACCGGGGAAGCCTAAGACCGCTAGGAGTCGGCTGGTTCCTAGCGGGTGGTGCAGTAGCGACCGGAACTCCGTCCGGCCAAGCCCTGAAAAGGGCTTTGAGCCTGCGCTGCACCGCCGCCTACCCTCGGGTTATTTTTTATAGAGGATTTCTTCCTCGCGGCCCAGGCGACCAAGCCAAGGCCCTCAGTCCTACAACGATTACGAGACATGACCGCCATCGTTGTAGGATTCCGAGCTTCGAGCGGTGGCAACAAAAGTTGCCTGTCCGGCGGCAGGGTTAGTGCACACCGGACCCGACTCACAGGCATAAAATGCCCTTTTCCTTATTACTCCCGACCCCAACCCACATGAGGCGAGGAGCAAAAGGAAAACCACCGTCATCTTTGAAAACTCAAAGAGACCCTCTCCTGAGGCGAAACCCGCCTCCCTCTCCGGAGCAGCAGGGAATGGAACTAACTCCTTTCCACTGCCCTCCCGTGTTTTGTCCGCGCCGGTGTGCCAATACCGGTTACCCCCTATCCGCAGCCCGGGGACGCGCCACGTCGCAGTTTACACCTCTGCGCCACACTAGGAAACTCCCTTTCCTAGCAGGTCCGTGGAACCTTTTTTTTTTTTTTTTTTTTTTTTTTTTTTTTTTTTTTTTTGGTTACCCAGGAAAACCTTTTATAGGTACCATTCGGCCAGGGGGACCGAATGGTTATGTGGGAGTCCCGCCTTGAAAAAGGCAGTATACCCACTAAAAACCTGGGGTGTTCCTCAACTCCGCAGAGTGAGGGAGTCGCGGGATCGCAAAGCGCATCCGCAACTCCCTCAGCGGTTGCCCGTTTGGGCCCATCCCTGGGAGGAGTTTAAATACCTCCCCCCTTTCTCCGCTTAAGGCACCTCGGAACACAGGACGAGGTGCCTTACAGCCCGGGACCTCTCAGGTCAGGTAATAGATCCCCCGATCTATTACCCGAAGGTCCCCATTTACGGTAGTATGCGGCCGGCATAAGCCAGCCGCCTACGACCAACGCGCCTTCGGCGCATGGGATCCGAGAGGGTGTCGTCCTCTCGGTCCCTTTCCGCCGCCTCCTTCTCCTGCATCACCGACTCCGCGAAGCCGGTGACTGCCCTCCAGTTTCTATCGCTATCGACCATTGCGTTGACAATGGCCGATAGCGACAGATCCCCTCCAATGACCGCGGCCAGTTCTGTGCGCTGCAAAGACCATGCGGGGCACACGGCGCGGGTGTGCTGCGCCGTGTCCTCAGCTGCCCCGCAGTGGTGGCACACCGGCGACGGTTCGCGTCGCGCCACTTGGCACAGATACCTCCCGAAACAACCATGTCCCGAGAGGATCTGCGCCAAGCGGAACGTCGGTGCGCCGTGGCGACGATCGACCCATTCTTTAAGGACGGGCCGAATAGCAGCCACGACGTCCCGGCTAGCAGTCGGCGTCTCCAACCTTTCTGACCATTGCCTGAGGAGATCCTCGCGGCCTTGCTCCCTCCACCGCCTGATCTCCTCCGGCATCGGCCAGCCCCCAGTCCTCTTCACTTCAAAGCTGCGCCAGTACACCGCCGCCAAGACCCCGGCCTCGAGGTCCCATGGCGGAGTACTGGCCAGCAGGCACGCCGCCTCAAACGAGACAGTGTGGTACGCCCGGGCCACCCTGTTTGCGATGACCCGCTGCGGTCTTCGCAGCAGGGTCAGGATCTGCGCACTCGGGGCATTCGCCCATATGGGCGCTCCATACAGCGCCTTGGAGCGCACCACACCGGCGTACAGGCGACGGCATGCCACGCTCGCTCCTCCCACGTTCGGGAGTAATCTCCCGAGCACTCCGGCAAAGGCCACCAGCTTGGGAGCCAGTTGCCGGAAGTGCTCTTCGAACTTCCATCGGCCGTCGAGGACAAGGCCAAGGTACCGCATCGTCGACCCGACGACGATGGAAGTTCCGCCCACAATCACCTGCTGCCCGCTCGGTGGAGCATTCCGAGGCCCGTGAAAAACTAAGGCCTCGGATTTTTCTAGAGCCACCTCCAGCCCAAGCAGTCGTATTTTGCGCACTACTTGGGCTACTCCCGCCGTGGCCAAGATCGCTGCCTCCCTGTATGTCTTTCCGCGGGCTGTTACAAGGGTGTCATCGGCGTAACAAACGACGCCGATCCCCCGTAAATTTTGCCCGCGGAGAACATAGTCGTACCCGATGTTCCACAGGAGCGGTCCTAAGACCGATCCCTGTGGAACACCGCACGACATCCGCCTCTCTTGCCACTCCCCCTCACGGGCCGGATAAATAACGGCCCGATTGGTGAAGTAGCTCGCCACTGTATCCTGCAGGTACCGTGGCACGCCATGGTGTCTGAGGGCCTCCAGTACGGTCTCCCAGGGCAAGGTGTTAAAAGCATTGGCTATGTCTAGCGACACTGCTAGCAACACCCCACCCTTCGAGACCGCCTCGTCCGCAAGCTCCCGAACCCTCCCAATGGCGTCCACGGTCGAGCGGCCATGGCGAAACCCAAACTGGTCGTCGCTTAGGTTTGGCCCCACCACACTTAGGTGTCGGACGAGACGAGCAGCAATAACACGCTCGAAGAGCTTGCTCGTCTCGCCAAGAAGCACGATGGGGCGGTAGGCCGACGGGGAGTCAGCTGGGCGCCCACTCTTCCTTAACAGGACCAACTTCCCGCGCTTCCAGCACTGCGGGAAGTGGCCCTGCGCCAGGCACTCCGAAAAGAGTGCCCCTATGCCCTCTCCAAGCGCCTTCGTCGCATGGACCAGGAGACGGCCCGGCACGCCATCTGGTCCTGGGGCAGCGTTTTTGGACCGAAGTCTTAAAACAGCTGCCCCAAGCTCTGTCTCCCCCACAGGTGGGACCTCCTCTTCCACCTGGTCTGGCGGCCTCAGCCCGAGCGCCATGGGGGGCGGACACCACGCTTCCCTTTGGGGGAAGAGCTTCGCTACCACTCGACCGAGAAGCTGCGGTTCGAGCGTCGCAGTGAGTGGGGGGGCCCATGGACGGAGTTTAGCCGTTACCGACTTATATGGGCGCCCCCACGGATCCCGGTCGAGGGACTCCAGCCACTCGCGCCACGCCGACTCTTTGGCCTCCTTCATGGCCACCTGTAGCTCTGTACAGGCGGCTCTGTAGTCGGCGTAGCGTTCGCGCTCTTCCTCCTCGTCGCGTCTCATCCAGCGGCGGCAACGGGTGTAGTGCCGCCGCGCAGCGACGCAGGCCTCACGCAGGTGTCGAAGCCCCGGCCTCCACCAGTACATCTTCCGAGGCGGCGACGTGGTCTTGACCCGTGGCATGGAGGCGTCACAGATCCGCGCAAGAGACTCTCCCAGTCTCTCTGCTGCGGCATCTGTGTCCTCCATGTCCGGGCTGGCCACCCAGGCCTCCACAATGGCCGCCTCGGCAGCGACCTCCTTATCCAGGCCCCTTACCGACCACCGCACACCCTGGTCGGTAACTGGTGGGGGTGGAGACTGCCCTGTGGACGCAGAGACGCTGAATCGAATGTATCGATGATCAGACAGCGTCTCTACATCCGTCTCCACTCTCCAGTCCAGAACACGGCATGCGACAGTGGGGGAAGCGAACGTTATGTCCACTATGGACCCCCCATTTTGTCGCACGCACGTGTTCTCGTTCCCCTGGTTGAGGATCTGGAGACCCAGGGACGCCGCCCACTCTTCCAGGACCTCTCCCCTCGCGTTGGTTGCTGGGGATCCCCACGCAGTTGACTTCGCGTTGAAATCCCCAGCAACCAACAAGGGACTGGGGCATACTGCTCCCGCCAGGACCCCGATTTCGGCGAGTACTCTCTCAAAGTACTCCAGGGTCCGGTTCGGGGAACAGTACACCCCAATCACCGCCATGCCCTCTCTGCCGCCCACGGTGGCCAGCACACATCCCTTGCCCTTCGCTACATTTTCGAAGGGCAGGGAGCCACCGCATGTTGTTATGGCCACCAAGTCCTCCCGGTCCCCCACCCAGTTGTCCCGGGATGGGATAAGGTAGGGCTCGGTGACCACTGCAATATGTGTCGACGACTCCGCCAGGCTCTGGAACAGGAGATCCTGAGCCCTGGCGGAGCCGCCGATGTTCGCCTGGAGGAATCGGATGGCCATACTAATTGGCGTCCATCCGATCCTCCTCTCGCGTTTCTGGGCGCGCTGATGGCTGCGAGGGGGCCTTGAAGCCTACGCCAGCCCTTCTATTCCCTCCTTTTGCCTTGTTGGAGGCAGAGCCTTTACAGGCCTTGCCCCCAACACGGTGGTCAGCTTTTTTGCCGCCCGCTTCGCACACCGGGCAATGAGGCTCGGCCTCACATTGTGCCGCCTTGTGTCCGGGCTTGCCACACCGGTAGCACAAGGCGCTGCGGTCCTCTGCATTGGAGCATTTCGCCCCCATGTGCCCGGCCTCCAGACACCGGTAGCACTGGAGGGGCCTGGGCTCCAGTACCTTCACGGACACCGAAACCCAGTTCACCAGGATCCTACCGGCGGAGGCTTTTTTGGCCGCGGCAATTGGGCAGCTGAGCCATACCGTGCCTTGCCGCCCAGGTGGCCGCACAATGTTGCCGACCCTCAGCGAGTCGACAGTGTAGCCACCCACCTTTGCAACGGCGGCCGCCACATCCTCTTTTGTTGCCGAGTCATCAAGACCCGAGAGGCGCAACTCCACGCACTTCTCGGGACGGCTGACTCGGACGAGAGCCGGACTGAAGGACTCCCTGAACTTATTAGCCAGGGAGTTGGCCTTCTCTGCACTTGCAGCTCCAGGGATCTCCAGTACTCGGGCACCAGTGGCGGCGGTCCGGAATTTTACACCTTCTATGCCCAGTGCTTTCAGGTCGATGCGCTTTCTGGCATCGGAAAGCACCTGGGCATAGGTGACCCCCTCCTGAACAGCCTCCGGCTGCAGGGTCAATATGACCGCTGCTGAGGTAGGCTGCTTCGGCAGTTTGCGCGGTACAGGTCGCGCAGCAGGCACCTTGGCTGCCTTTGCCGCCGCTGCCTTGGGGGCTTGGGCGGCTTTGGCCGCTTTGGTGCCTTTACGCACGACCTTGCTCCATCCCTCGTCCATATTCTCGGGAGCTGGCTTGAATGGACGCGGCTCTTTGACCGCCTCCTTCTTTTTCCCCTTACCCTTTCCCTTTGCACTCTTGGCACTACTGGTGCTGGTTGTTGCTGCCAGAGGAGGGGAAGGGGCCCGAGTAGGGGTCGCCGCGGTTGCGGCCTCCGCGCTCGCCTTCTTCTTGTCTGCGGCCAATGGTGGTCGCAGACGCTTCTCCGGGAGAAGGCGGTCCTTCATTCCCTCAAAGCGCGCGTTGACCATGGATCCGCATTGATCCATGACAGCGCGCACTATATCGTCTACTGCCGGAGCCGGGGCTGACACTGGGGTCGAGGTCGGCCGTTGCACCAGCTGACGAAGCTGGGCCACTTCCTTGCGGACCTCCTTCAGCTCACGTGAGAGCTTCGAGTTGGTCGCCTCCAGTCGGGCGACTTCCTCGGTCATTGAACGCGACCTCTGCTCTTCAAATGAAACTTTGATAGTTTCGGCCGCGTTCTTCAGGGCTCTCACGTACGTCCCTTTTAGGTGAGCAGATGTCGTGGCGACCTTTAAGATAGTCTCCACGGCATCTGACACGAGCCTGACCAGATCCGATGAGTCTTGGCTCTCCTCGCCAACGACCATCGAATTTGGGGATTTGCGGAACAAGGCGGCTCTGGCCTCCCTCTTCCGCTTCTCCTCCTCCAGTAACTCCATTTCGGCGTTCAGCCGAAGCTCCTCCGCCTTGGCTGCATTCAGCTCCGCTTTGGCCTTGGCCAGGCCAACGTATTTTCCCGTGGTGGGGGGACGACCAGGCCCTCTCCCCGCCACCGGAACTTTAATCGGCCTCGCATCATCACCATCGTTGGTGTCGCCGCATTCCTCTCTTAGTCGCTTCCTCCAGAAGCGACTTTTTTCGGACGATCCGGAAGCTACCGACAGGAGGCTCCCATCTGAATCCGTGTCCGAAAGATCTACCAATTTAGCTGATGCCATAGGCGTCAGCATCACATCTTCTAATATTACGATTGGTGAGCGGCTGCGTGAACGAACCGCAACACGGGAGGACTCTCCAGCGTCGCTATCGCTCACAAAAGCGCCACCACCACACACCTTCTCTCTACTACGGCCACTTCGGCCAACTACGTCAGTTTTTATTTGTTTTGTTGATTCCATACTTAAATCCCACGAGTATGAGGGAAACATTCGGTCACCCCGGCCAGTGCCCTCTGTAGCCGGGGAAGCCTAATACACGCTAGGAGTCGGCTGGTTCCTAGCGGGTGGTGCAGTAGCGACTGAAACTCCGTCCAGCCAAGCCCTGAAAAGGGCTTAGAGCCTGCGCTGCACCGCCGCCTACCCTCGGGTAATTTTTTAGTGAGGTATTCTTCCTCGCGGCCCGGGCGATTAAGCCAAGGCCCTCAGCCCTACAAACAGCTACGAGACATGACCGCCACTGCTTGCAGGATACCGAGTTTCGAGCGGTGGCAACAAAAGTTGCCTGTCCGGAGGCAGGGTTAGTGCACACCGGACCCGACTCACAGGCATACAATGCCCCTTTACCTTACACTCCCGACCCCAACCCACATGAGGCGAGGAGCATAAGGTAAATCCTCCCACGAGGCAGCTCAAACCGAGCCCGCCTCCTCCTCGGAGCCGACAGAGTAGGAACTCCTTTCCTCTGCCTGACTTCATCCACTGCGCCCTTTGCTCAGTGAAAGGGACGCGCGGAGAAGTCCACCTTCCGCTCCCGTGTTTTGTCCGCGCCGGTGTACCAATATCGCTCGTAAACGAGCGCTATTGGCACACCGGGACCCCCTATCCGCAGCCCGGGGACGCGCCACGTCGCAGTAACACCTCTGCGCCTGTAGGGACTCCCTCCCTAGAGGTTCGTGGAGGTCCGTGGAACCTAACCTAACCTAACCTAACCTAACCTAACCTAACCTAACCTAACCTAACCTTTTTTTTTTTTTTTTTTTTTTTTTTTTTTTTTTTTTTTTTTGATAACGGGTGGAAAGTTGCAACCAACTATCCAGCTGCATTGGGGAATGCAGCTGGATTATGTGAGGTTGTCGAGATAAACTCGACGACTCACTAAAACCAACCCGGTGGCCGGCCTCCGTGCATGTCAAAGGGCTCCGGGATCTCCATACGGAACGCACCGGTGCCCCTCTCGCACGTTGCCTATAAGCACCGTGTCCCGGGAATGACATCCAGCCATCCCCGGCACCCGTGTAGGTGCTCACGGCGACAACTTGCCACAAGTGCCGCCGCCCTCCCGGGATCTGCGTATGAGCAGTCAGAGTCCCCACTCCGACCGCTCGCAGATCCTGAAAGACCCCTATTCGGAAGGGGATCCGCTCGCCCCCTTACGGGGCAGGCAGCGCGGGGCGGCTGTTACCAGCGCCCCGTCGCCGCCTCCTCCTCCGAGCGGGATCGGCCCTTTCGCGATCCCGCTCGGCGGCCTCTTTCTGGACCATTACGGTCTCACAGAAAGAGGCCACGGCCCTCCACGCCGTCTCATCTGCCAGCATAGTCGCCACTACGCTCGGCAGAGAGAGATCCTGCCCGATCCTGTTGACCAGGATTCCGCGTTCCTCGCTCCACGCTGAGCAGTGCTCAAGCGTGTGCTGCGCGGAATCCGAGTCCCACCCACAATGGTGGCATTGTGGTGTCGGTTCGCGTCCGATCCTACACAGGTACTCACCGAAGCAACCATGCCCGGTGAGTACCTGTGTAAGACGGTAGGTGACGTACCCATATTCCCTCCCTAGCCAGGCTTCGAGGATTGGCGCTATGGCGCCGACGACGCGTTGGCGCGAGCTTCTCGGCTCCTCGAGCCGCTCGCACCACCTCCCTAGCGCCCGTCGGCGCTCTTGCGCCCGCACTTCAGCTGGCGCGGCACCGCCCCCGGCATCCTGGCGAAGACGAACATACATACGCATGTCCATCTCCGCCAAGATGTCGAGGGGCGGGAACCGCGCCAAGATGGTGGCCGCCTCGTGGGATATCGTTCGATATCCCCGTGCGATCCGTATGGCAATGAGACGCTGTAGGCTACTGTAAAGTAGCCTGTTGCGTCTCACCCCCGTCAGTCTCAATGACCAGACGGGTGCTCCGTAGAGCGCCATGGATCGCACGACCCCCCCGTAGAGGCGGCGGACGCTCTCCCTGGGTCCCCCAAGATTCGGTAGCAGTCGGTGCAACGCACCTGCTACCTTCTGAATCCTGGGGACCGAGCGTCTGAAGTGCTCCCCGAAGTCCCAGCGACTGTCCAAGGTGAGGCCTAAGTACTTCATGTACTGCCCCACCTGGACATCCACGTCACCTACGCGAACCGACAAGCTGGGTGGTTCCCGTCCCCTCGGGAACTTGTGGAACCACAGCGCCTCGGTCTTGTGAGGCGCTATCCGTAGACCCAGCTCGTGGATCTTGTCCACGACACATGCCACCCCAAGCTCGGCGAGCCGTTTGGTCCCGTCGAAGGAGTCCCCGCCGGCAAGTACAAGAGTGTCGTCTGCATAGCAGACGACTTGTACGCCGGCGGGGAGATCGACGCGCAGGACCGCATCGTATGCGAGGTTCCATAGTAGGGGGCCTAAAACGGACCCCTGCGGAACCCCGCAATACACCTCCCTCTGGTGTACCGTCCCATCTCTGCCTGCGTATTGCACGCACCTGTCTCGCAGGTACGCCCCAACCACGCGCTGCAGGTAGAGGGGCACTCCGTGAAACACGAGAGCACCCCTGATCGCCCTCCAGGGCAGGGAATTAAAGGCGTTGACGATGTCCAAAGACACCGCCAACACCTTCCCGCCCCGGGACACTACCTGCTGCGACAGTGTACGGACGCGAAGAATCGCGTCCACTGTCGAGCGCGCGTGTCGGAAACCAAATTGGTTATCCGACAGGTTGGGGCCTACCTGCCACAGATGCGTGCATAGACGGCCGGCAAGTATTCGTTCGAATAGCTTGCCGGCTTCGTCCAGCAGGCAGATGGGACGGTACGCCGAGGGAGACTCCGCGGTCCTGCCGTCCTTCTTCAAGAGGACCAACCTTGCTTCCTTCCATTCCTTGGGGAACAAACCGTAATGGAGGCAGCCGTCAAACAGCCGCCTCAGTCTGTTCCCCAAGCCGGCGGATAGAGCCAGCACCCAGGCCCGACCGGGAATCCCGTCAGGCCCGGGTGCTGTATTTCGAGCCCTGAGACGCTTTACGGCTCGGTCCAACTCCTCTTCGGATACCCCCATATCATCGGACCAGATGGTCGGGTCCGATGATGGCACGGGGGTAGAGGGACTGTCCTGGACCCGTGGGAAGAGTCCGTCAACGACTCTCCCCACTAAGGCTGGGTCCAGGGTTTCCGTCAACGGAGGGACCCATGGTCGGAGCCTGCCCAGTACAGCCTTGTACGGGCGGCCCCATGGATCCCTATTCAGTCCCTCGAGGAGTTCGCTCCAGGACCGAGACCTGGCGTCGGCTATGGCGCCTTGGAGCGCCACGGTAGCGTCTCTGTAGGCTCGATACACTCTATCCACATCGGAAGCAAGGGCTCGCCTTCTCCTCCGGGCTCTGGTGTACTCCCGGCGGGCTCGTAGGCATGCTTCGCGCACAGCTTCGAGCTCCGCCGACCACCAGTACACCGCCCGGTGCTTGGTTGGCCCGGTTCGGGGCATCGATGCGTCGCAAATCGACGTCATCGTTGTCCGGAACCAGGCTGCCTCCCTCACAGGATCGGGCAGGGCGTGGCTCTCCGGCCAGGCCGCGACGATGGCGGCGGCTTCCAACAGATCCCTGTTAAGCCGCTTAAGGGCCCATCGTCGCGGCGGACTGCCATCGCGGCGGGACGCACGGTCGGGAGGGCGGAGGGCCACATCGAAAACGATGTGGCGGTGGTCAGATAACGTGACCACCTCCTCCGCAACTCTCCATCCCGACACCATGTGTGTGGCAGGAAGAGTCGACCATGACAAATCCACGATCGACTCTCCCTGCCACCGCACACATGTGCTTACAGACCCCCGATTAAGCAATCGGAGGTCCATACCCGCCGCCCATTCTACGATGGTCTCTCCCTTTCTGTCGTCTCGGGGACTCCCCCACTCACGCGAGTGAGCGTTGAAGTCGCCCAAGACGAGAACAGGACGCGGTAGGCACCTGCGTATGCAACTACCCACCGCGTCCAGGTACACCTCGTACTCGACGAGGGTACAGTTGGGAGAGATATAGCAGCCCACAACGGCAAGGCGACCCCATTCCGTGGCGACGAAACCCTGCCCCTTCTCCAGAAGGGCGCAGTGGGGGTCACCTTGCCTTCCGCCCCAGTAAATAGCGACGGAGTCCATATCGTCCCCGAACCAACACGGATGGTTCGGGACACTGTAGGGCTCCGCCACCACCGCAAGTGCAATCCGCCACTGCGCGAAGGTTTGCAGGACTAGGTCCTGCGCGCTCCGGCAGTGGTTGAGATTGCACTGGAGGACTCGTAAGGTGTGATCCATTACGAGGCCTCCATGGCGTCCTGGGGCGGCGGGTCGCTTTGTGAGCGACCCGTCTGAGCGGCCCCCTCTGGCGGGGCCGCTCTTTCTTCCGGTGCTGGGGCTGGAGGAGCTTTGCTCCTCTTGGCCTTAGGAGGGGTGCACTTCTTGCTCCCCATCCTGTGGTCAGCCTTACAGCCCTTGTCAGAGCACAGAGGACACTTGTGCGGACGCGTGCATTGGCTCGCCTGATGCTCAGGTTCGCCGCACGCGTAGCACAAGTTACTACGGTCCTCCTTGCTCTGACACTTGGAGCGGACGTGCCCGTACTCCAAGCACCGGAAGCACTGGAGTGGCCTCGACGTCAGGTAATCAACCCGAGCCGAGGTCCACCCTACCACGATGTGCCCCGCCGCGGCTAGCTTCTTCACGGAAGCCAGCGGACAGCGGACCCACACCGTGCCCAGAGCAGAGGGTGAGCGCCGTATTGCGCCCACCCGCACGTCCCCGACCGAACATCCTCCCACCTCGGCGACAGCGGTCTGCACCTCTCGAGGTGTGACGCTGTCGTCGAGGTCCTTCAGCCGCAGCTCCCCTGTCTTCGATGGGCGTGCAATTTTCACGCCCAAGTCCAGGAGAGCTGCGCGCATCTGGTCGGCCAGTTTGTCGGCTTTGGAGGCGCAGTCAGGTCCTGACACCTCCAAAATTAGGCCCCCCGTTATGGCCTTCTTGGAGCGGACGGAGTCCACCCCAATATCGGCCAGCCTGATGCGGGCTTTCGCGGTGGCCATCACTGCGGCGAGGGTGACCTCCGACCCCTCCGGAATCGTCACCGTAACCGCCGCAGATGATGGCAGCCGCCCAGGCTTAGGGCCTGCCTTGGGGCCAGCCTTCTGGCCGGCCTTGGGGCCAGCCTTCTGGCTAGCCTTCTGGCCGGCTTTCGGACCTGCGTTGCGTTGTCCTCCCGTTGGGGGGGGCGCCGGTGTTGGGGCCCTCTTCTCCTTCTTTTTACCCCTCTTCCCCGCCACTGTCGCCCATGAGGAAGCCGGTGCCGATGGCACCTGCTCCTCGGGGGACCGCGACTGCACAGGTGGCAGGGAAGACGCTGGCGCAGGGCGGGGGTTTGTTCGGCCGTCTGGCCTCTTCGGGGGCCCTGGCGCTGCAGAAGCCGCACTGGCCTGGGGGGGACGAGCTGCCTGCTGAGGTCTACCCACAGCAGCCAGCTTTACGTCGATGAGGGCGGCCATGCGCTCCATGAGCCGCTCCTCCCACCCTTTCCCTCCGGCAGCAGTTGGTGCTGCCGCTGGTTTAGCCGCGCTCTCAGCGCCGGCCTTCGGTCTCTCCTGCTGACGGATTGTATCCGTCAGCTTGTCGACCTTTGTGGCGAGGGCGGCCAACTTGGAGCGGAGCTCAGCGTTTTCGCGCTCCAACCGCTCCACGTTGGCGTCGGCAGCAGCTCGCTGAGAGACCACCCTCATGATGGCCCCAGCTTTCCGCGCCGACCGCCGCAGACCCTTGATGTAGTCGCCGCGCATGTTCCTGGAACTGTCGGCGATCTTCTCAATGGTCTGCAACTCGACCACCATGCAGGCCTCCAGCTCCGATGATGGGAGCGCCCGCATCTCCTCCTCCAGGCTTTCGGCCGAAGGCAAATTTGCCTTCGACCGGATGTTTTCAGGCGCGACGCGGGGATTGAAGACCTCGTCTTCCTCCGCGTCCACCTTGTCCTTCAGGTAAGTGGCACGCTTGGACTCAATGTCCGAGGTGCCACCAATGCGTCTCTTCGTGGTGCGCCTTTGCGACACACCCGACGTCCTCGATGTGCATGAGGAGACGGACAAGACAGAGCCGTCCGAATCCTCCTCGCCTCCACTCACTTCATAGGGTCGGACGAAGAGGGAAGAATCCCCCTTCGCCGAACCTTCTCCCACCGTCTTCTTCGAGCCTGAGCTCACTCCATCCACAATTTGTTTGATTAGTTTTTCCATACTTGTTCCCACGATTAGGAGGGAAAAACGGTCACCCCGGCTGGTGCCCTCTGTAGCCGGGGAAGCCTAATACACGCTAGGAGTCGGCTGGTTCCTAGCGGGTGGTGCAGTAGCGACTGGAACTCCGTCCAGCCAAGCCCTGAAAAGGGCTTAGAGCCTGCGCTGCACCGCCACCTACTCTCGGGTAATTTTTTATTGAGGTGTTCTTCCTCGCGACCCAGGCGATTAAGCCAAGGCCCTCAGTCCCACAAACAGCTACGAGACATGACCGCCACTGTTTGCAGGATACCGAGTTGTGAGCGGTGGCAACAAAAGTTGCCTGCCCGGCGGCAGGGTAAGTGCACACCGGGCCCGACTCACCGGCAACCCATGCCCTTTACCTTAATACTCCCGACCCCAACCCACATGAGGCGAGAAGCATAAGGTAAACCACCTTCTTCAAGAAAACTCGAAGAAGTCCTCGCAGGCAGCTCGAAAAACGAGCCCGCCTCCTTCCTCGGAGCGACAGAGTATAGGGACTCCTTTCCTCTGCCCGACTTCATCCACTGCGCCCTTTGCTCAGTCAAAGGGACGCGCGGAGAAGCCCACCTTCGTCCGCTCCTCGTGTTTTGTCCGCGCCGGTGCACCAATATCGCTCGTAAACGAGCGCTATTGGTACACCGGGACCCCCTATCCGCAGCCCGGGGACGCGCCACGTCGCAGTAACACCTCTGCGCCTGTAGGGACTCCCTCCCTAGAGGTTCGTGGAACCTAACCTAACCTAACCTAACCTAACCTTTTTTTTTTTTTTTTTTTTTTTACGCTGGGAAAAATGCATTACGCATTCCCACCCATTGGGGGATGGGTGGGATATGTGGGACTCCCCGGTCTGAGACCGGTATACCCACTAAACGACCCAGCGGCTGTCCTGCATCGTCTGTGTGGAGGAGGACTGGGAAACCGGCAGAGCCTTTACGTCCAGTCCTCCGCCGACGAGCCCCCGCTTTTACAGCGGGGCCAGCACGCCCCTCCATGAAGGGAGGGGCCCGGGAACGACCGTGTGGCCGTTCCCGCCCGACGGAGGTGGTGAATTTGTGCAATGCGGGAGAGTTTGGGGCGCCCCCGCGCCTCTCTCCCGCTATTCACCACCCCGTGAGGCGAGAGAAGACGATTACGATCGCCTTCTCCCACCTCTTCTCACCCTTCCTCTCCTCCGCCTCCGCCGTGGCGCCGCGAGAGGGTCCTCCTCCCGCGCGCGCTCTGCCGTCTCCTTCTGTGACATCACTTCCTCACAGAAGGAGGCGACAGCTGCCCAGGCCACCTCGCTTCCCAGCATGGAGTTGACCACACCGGGAAGCGAGAGGTCCGGCCCGACAGCCGCTGTCAGGCCGCGGCGCGGCTCGGACCACGACGGGCACACCTCGAGGGTGTGCTGCGCCGTGTCCTCCGCTGCACCACAATCGTGGCACAGCGGGGCCTCCTCCCTTCCGATCCGGTGCAGGTACGATCCGAAGCATCCATGCCCGGATAGCACCTGCACCATGCGGAATGAGAGGAAGCCGTGGTCGCGCTCGAGCCAATCCTGCAGGACTGGCCCGAGAGCGTCCAGCGTTCGGCGGCCGAACGCGGCGGAGGCGAGGTCCTCCGTCCATTGCTGGACGACTGTGTCCCTCGCCTGCCGCCGGACGGCTTCCCGCTCTTCCGGGGCGACGCGCTCTCCCAGCGCTCTTCGCCCCGCCGTCCACTCGTACACTCTGGCGAGCACCCATGCCTCGAGCTCCCAGGGAGGGGTGCCCGCCAGAGCGCACGCCGCCGCGAACCCAACCGATCGGTAGGCCCTGGCCACCCGCTGCGCGATGGCCCTTTGGGGCCTACGGATCGCGGCGGCGTTCTCCCTCCTTTGGAGGGAGTCCGCCCAGATGGGGGCCCCGTAAAGGGCCATGCTCTTCAAGATGCCGGCATAAAGCTGCCGGCATCGCGCTTTGGGCCCTCCCAGATTCGGGAGGAGCCACGAAAGCGCCCCCGCGACCTTCAGCAGGCGCGTCGACAGCCCGCTGAAGTGCGGGCCGAAGCGCCACCTGCTGTCGAGCACCAGGCCCAGATATTTCATCTGGGCCTTTACCTCGACCCTGACGCCCTCCACGACGATGTGAGCGTCAGTGGGGATGCGCTGCCGAGGCCCGTGGAAGAACACGGCCTCGGTCTTGTGCAGCGCAACCCCCAATCCGAGGCGGCGGATCCTTCCCGCGACCAGGCATCCGCCGGCCGAGGCAAGGCTCGCCGCCTCCCTGAAGCTCCTCCCCCGGGCAGTGAGAAGAGTGTCATCCGCGTAGCAGATGACACTCGTGCCACGGAGGAGAGCTCCCCGCAGGAGAACCTAACCTTTTTTTTTTTTTTTTTTTTGACGCTGGGAAAAATGCATTACGCATTCCCACCCATTGGGGGATGGGTGGGATATGTGGGACTCCCCGGTCTGAGACCGGTATACCCACTAAACGACCCAGCGGCTGTCCTGCATCGTCTGTGTGGAGGAGGACTGGGAAACCGGCAGAGCCTTTACGTCCAGTCCTCCGCCGACGAGCCCCCGCTTTTGCAGCGGGGCCAGCACGCCCCTCCATGAAGGGAGGGGCCCGGGAACGACCGTGTGGCCGTTCCCGCCCGACGGAGGTGGTGAATGTGTGCAATGCGGGAGAGTTAGGGGCGCCCTCGCGCCTCTCTCCCGCTATTCACCACCCCGTGAGGCAAGAGAAGACGATTACGATCGCCTTCTCCCACCTCTTCTCACCCTTCCTCTCCTTCTCCTCCGCCGTGGCGCCGCGAGAGGGTCCTCCTCCCGCGAGCGCTCTGCCGCCTCCTTCTGTGACATCACTTCCTCACAGAAGGAGGCGACAGCTGCCCAGGCCACCTCACTTCCCAGCATGGAGTTGACCACACCGGGAAGCGAGAGGTCCGGCCCGACAGCCGCTGTCAGGCCGCGGCGCGGCTCGGACCACGACGGGCACACCTCGAGGGTGTGCTGCGCCGTGTCCTCCGCTGCGCCACAATCGTGGCACAGCGGGGCCTCCTCCCTTCCGATCCGGTGCAGGTACGATCCGAAGCATCCATGCCCGGATAGCACCTGCACCATGCGGAAGGAGAGGAAGCCGTGGTCGCGCTCGAGCCAGTCCTGCAGGACTGGCCCGAGAGCGTCCAGCGTACGACGGCCGAACGCGGCGGAGGCGAGGTCCACCGTCCAATGCTGGACGATCGCGTCCCTCGCCTGCCGCCGGACGGCCTCCCGCTCTTCTGGGGCGACGCGCTCTCCCAGCGCCCTTCGCCCCGCCGTCCACTCGTACACTCTGGCGAGCACCCACGCCTCGAGCTCCCAGGGAGGGGTGCCCGCCAGAGCGCACGCCGCCGCGAACCCAACCGACCGGTAGGCCCTGGCCACCCGCTGCGCGATGGCCCTTTGGGGCCTACGGATCGCGGCGGCGTTCTCCCTCCTTTGGAGGGAGTCCGCCCAGATGGGGGCCCCGTAAAGGGCCATGCTCTTCAAGATGCCGGCATAAAGCTGCCGGCATCGCGCTTTGGGCCCTCCCAGATTCGGGAGGAGCCACGAGAGCGCCCCCGCAGGAGAACCTAACCTAACCTAACCTAACCTAACCTAACCTAACCTAACCTTTTTTTTTTTTTTTTTTTTTTGCTTTACGGGCGGTAAAAATCTGCAACCAGATACCTAGTTTGTCCAGGGGACGGCAAACTAGGTTATGTGAGGTTGTCGAGCACTCTGCACTCGACGACTCACTAAAAACGCCCGATGGCCAGCCTCGATGCATGTCGAGGGGCTCCGGGATCTCCATACGGAACGCACCGGTGCCCCTCTCGCATCGTTGCTAGGAGCATCGTCCCGGGAATGACACCCACTGCCACGCCCGGTCCCGCGCACTACGTACGCGGAGCTCACGACAGCACTAACTTAAGTGCCATCGCCCTCCCGGGGTCCACAAGCGAGCAGCCGAAGCCCCCACTTCAGCCACTCACGGACCCAAACAGCAGAGTCGGCAACGCCGAACTCCGCTCCACGACTGGTGGCAAGGCCAAAAGCCAGAACGGCCACCAGTCACCATCCCGTGTAGGGGCAGGCACCCGTTGTCGCCTCCCCTCCATCCCAGAGTGGGATCGAAAGGATCCCACTCGGCGGCCTCGCTCCCGGCAAATCGCATGATCGCCAGGAGGAGGAGAGTTGCGGAGACGGTGCGTACACCGTCCCATCACTCTCAGATCTCCTGCCGCTGGTAATTTTTTACTGAGGTTTTCTTCCTCTCCATTCCCGTCTTGCATCCATCACCTCACATTCCCATCCCTTACATTCTCCGCCGCAGAGATGACGACTCGTCGATCAAGTGGTGGGTTAACCACTCACTGATCGACGCATCGTCACCCTCGGCAGACCTTCCCACCTTCATCTACCATTCCCTTCCATACGGAGGCCTATAAGAGGCCTCACTACCTTCCTAATAACTGGCAGCTAGGCAAGTGCATCGACCAAAACCACGATGAAGTCACCAAGCCGCCAGTCTGTGCCCCGTCGCGGGGGCCCCTCCCTGGGTGGGATCAGCCGTGTTCTAATCCCACCCACTTGGTTGGCCTCACTCCCTACTAATCGGGCAATTGGCGTCAAGGCAAGTCAATCATGGCTCCCCGCCGCGATCAACAAGCCAAGACACCTACCCGACTTTCAGGAAGAGCACCCATCCCTCATCTCTATCATCCATCCTTCTAGGCAGGCACCCACTGTCGCCTCCCCTCCATCCTCTCCGCCCCCACGGGTCCAGATCGGCGTGGCGACACCGATCTCCCCCAGGAGGTGTTATTTTTTAAAGAGGTTTTCTTCCTGTGCCATTTTTTAAAGAGGTTTAGCGTCCTCTCCCTCACCCGCACGGGGCCTGACCGGCGTGGCACTCCGGTCTCCCCGACGGGCAAGTCCGCCTCCTCTCTCTACCATCCCTCATCTCTATCATCCCTCATCTCTATCATCCCTCATCTCTATCATCCATCATCTTGTCCTACCCTGGACGCTGGCAATAGAGCACCCCCTCTATTCCCTACTCGGTTGGCTGTTGCTCACCGAGCACGTCCTGCTTCATCCACTGCGCCCTTTGCTAATCAAAGGGACGCGCGGAGAAGCCTTCCCCACCCCCTACCTCCCTATCTTCGTGTTTTGTCCGCGCCGGTGTGCAACAACACACCGGTTACCGGTACCGAACTCGGTACCGGCTACCCCTATCCGCAGCCCGGGGACGCGCCACGTCGCAGTATCACCTCTGCGCCTGTAGGAACTCCATTCCTAGAGGTTCGTGGAACCTAACCTTTTTTTTTTTTTTTTTTTTTTTTTTTTGACGCTGGGAAAAATGCATTACGCATTCCCACCCATTGGGGGATGGGTGGGATATGTGGGACTCCCCGGTCTGAGACCGGTATACCCACTAAACGACCCAGCGGCTGTCCTGCATCGTCTGTGTGGAGGAGGACTGGGAAACCGGCAGAGCCTTTACGTCCAGTCCTCCGCCGACGAGCCCCCGCTTTTACAGCGGGGCCAGCACGCCCCTCCATGAAGGGAGGGGCCCGGGAACGACCGTGTGGCCGTTCCCGCCCGACGGAGGTGGTGAATGTGTGCAATGCGGGGGAGTTAGGGGCGCCCCCGCGCCTCTCTCCCGCTATTCACCACCCCGTGAGGCGAGAGAAGACGATTACGATCGCCTTCTCCCACCTCTTCTCACCCTTCCCCTTCTCCTCCGCCGTGGCGCCGCGAGAGGGTCCTCCTCCCGCGCGCGCTCTGCCGCCTCCTTCTGTGACATCACTTCCTCACAGAAGGAGGCGACAGCTGCCCAGGCCACCTCGCTTCCCAGCATGGAGTTGACCACACCGGGAAGCGAAAGGTCCGGCCCGACAGTTGCTGTCAGGCCGCGGCGCGGCTCGGACCACGACGGGCACACCTCGAGGGTGTGCTGCGCCGTGTCCTCCGCTGCGCCACAATCGTGGCACAGCGGGGCCTCCTCCCTTCCGATCCGGTGCAGGTACGATCCGAAGCATCCATGCCCGGATAGCACCTGCACCATACGGAAGGTAAGGAAGCCGTGGTCGCGCTCGAGCCAGTCCTGCAGGACTGGCCCGAGAGCGTCCAGCGTTCGACGGCCAAACGCGGCGGAGGCGAGGTCCTCCGTCCAATGCTGGACGATCGCGTCCCTCGCCTGCCGCCGGACGGCTTCCCGCTCTTCCGGGGCGACGCGCTCTCCCAGCGCTCTTCGCCCCGCCGTCCACTCGTACACTCTGGCGAGCACCCACGCCTCGAGCTCCCAGGGAGGGGTGCCCGCCAGAGCGCACGCCGCCGCGAACCCAACCGATCGGTAGGCCCTGGCCACCCGCTGCGCGATGGCCCTTTGGGGCCTACGGATCGCGGCGGCGTTCTCCCTCCTTTGGAGGGAGTCCGCCCAGATGGGGGCCCCGTAAAGGGCCATGCTCTTCAAGATGCCGGCATAAAGCTGCCGGCATCGCGCTTTGGGCCCTCCCAGATTCGGGAGGAGCCACGAAAGCGCCCCCGCGACCTTCAGCAGGCGCGTCGACAGCCCGCTGAAGTGCGGGCCGAAGCGCCACCTGCTGTCGAGCACCAGGCCCAGATATTTCATCTGGGCCTTTACCTCGACCCTGACGCCCTCCACGACGATGTGGGCGTCAGTGGGGATGCGCTGCCGAGGCCCGTGGAAGAACACGGCCTCGGTCTTGTGCAGCGCAACCCCCAATCCAAGCCGACGGATCCTTCCTGCGACCAGGGATCCGCCAGCCGAGGCCAGGCTCGCCGCCTCCCTAAAGCTTCTCCCCCGGGCAGTGAGAAGAGTGTCATCCGCGTAGCAGATGACACTCGTGCCACGGAGGAGAGCTCCCCGCAGGAGCCAGTCGAAGCCGACGTTCCACAGGAGCGGTCCTAAGACAGACCCCTGTGGAACACCGGACTCCGCGCCGTACCGCCGCATCTGGCCAGTTTTGTCTATCAGGAGGACCGCTCGGTCCTCCAGATAGCTGGCCAGGAGGCCCCGCAGGTACTGAGGCGCTCCATGGTAGCGGAGCGCCTCAAGTATTGTGGAGTGGGGGACGGAGTTGAAGGCGTTGGCTATGTCAAAAGACACAGCCAACACTCCGTCACCTGCCTCCACGGCCTCCTTTACTTGGCCCTTGAGCTGGGCCAGCGCGTCCACTGTCGAACGCCCTCTTCGGAAACCGAATTGGGCGTTCGACAGGTTCGGCCCCACCTCCAGCAGGTGGCCATTTAGCCGGCTGGCGACTATCCCCTCGAACATCTTACCGACCTCATCGAGCAGTACGATGGGCCGGTATGCCGAGGGGGAGTCTGCCGGGCGGCCCTCCTTTCGAAGGAGGCACAGTTGCCCCTCCTTCCAAGGTTTCGGGAACTTCCCCGATGCGAAACACGCACCGAAGAGGTCCCGAAACCTCCCTTCCATCTGGGTGGCGGCAATGGCCACCACCCGCGCGGGGACGCCGTCCGGCCCGGGAGCCGTCTTCTTGGCGCGGAGGCGAAGAACCTCCGCGGCAAGCTCCTCCGCCGTGACCGGTGGGGGGGCTCCCTCCTCCGGCGCACTCCGCGGAGGGTCCATTGCTGGTGGGGTGAAGTCGGTTCCGGCCGGGAACAACGACCGAACCACCCCATCCAGCAATGCCGGCTCCAGGGACTCCGTTAGGGGGGGACCAAAGGGGCGCAGTTTGTTCCGCGCCGCCTTGTATGGTCTCCCGTACGGGTCCCTGTCGAGACCCTCCAGCATCTCAGCTCGCGCCGCGTCCTCAGCGGCGGTCATTGCTGACTTGAGGACCGTCTTTGCCTCTACATAAGAGGCGTAGAGACGGTCCTCCTCCTCGGGGTCTCGCCGGCTGCGCCGTCGACTCCGCGCGAACTCCCGCCTTGCCGCCACGCAGGCAGCCCGGAGCCCCGCCAGCTCCTCCGACCACCAATAAACGGCGCGACGGGGGGGCGGGCGTCGAGACCGAGGCATGCTGGAGTTGCATACCTCGGTCAGGGACCTCCGGAGTTCGGCCGCCGCGGAGTCTACGTCCAGGACTTGAACAGGAGGCGCGAGCCAGTCCTGGACGAACGCCGCCTCCTTAGCCGCCTCGCGATCGAGGCGGGTGAGGGCCCACCGCGGGAAGGATGATCGGCCCGAGGGGGCCGTCGTCCGGGGGCTGATGGAGATGTCGAACCGCACGTATCTGTGGTCCGACAGTGTCTCCATCATCTCCACCCGCCAGTTCACGACGCGGGCGGCCAAGACGGGGGTGGCGAACGAGACGTCCACCACTGACCCTCCCCGTCTCCGCACGCACGTCTGAACTGTCCCTCTGTTGAGGAGGGACAGACCGGACGAAGCCGCCCAGAGTTCGACGGGGCGGCCCCTTTGGTCCCTAACCTAACCTAACCTAACCTAACCTAACCTAACCTTTTTTTTTTTTTTTTTTTTTTTGCTTTACGGGCGGTAAAATCTGCAACCAGATACCTAGTTTGCCCAGGGGCGGCAAACTAGGTTATGTGAGGTTGTCAAGCACTCTGCGCTCGACGACTCACTAAAACGCCCGATGGCCAGCCTCAATGCATGTCGAGGGGCTCCGGGATCTCCATACGGAACGCACCGGTGCCCCTCTCGCATCGTTGCTAGGAGCATCGTCCCGGGAATGACACCCACTGCCACGACCGGTCCCGCGCACTACGTACGCGGAGCTCACGACAGCACTAACTTAAGTGCCGTCGCCCTCCCGGGGTCCACAAGCGAGCAGCCGAAGCCCCCACCTCAGCCACTCACGGACCCAAACAGCAGAGTCGGCAAAGCCGAACTCCGCTCCACGACTGGTGGCAAGGCCAAAAGCCAGAACGGCCACCAGTCACCATCCCGGTAGGGCAGGCACCCACTGTCGCCTCCCCTCCATCCCAGAGTGGGATCAAAGGGATCCCACTCGGCGGCCTCGCTCCCGGCAAATCACATGATCGCCAGGAGGAGGAGAGTTGCGGAGACGGTGCGTACACCGTCCCATCACTCTCAGATCTCCTGCCGCTGGTAATTTTTTACTGAGGTGTTCTTCCTCTCCATTCCCGTCTTGCATCCATCACCTCACATTCCTATCCCTTTCATTCTCCGCCAAAGAGATGACGACTCGTCGATCAAGTGGTGGGTTGACACACACTGATCGACGCATCGTCACCCTTGGCAGACCTTCCTACCTTCATCAACCATTCCCTTCCATACGGAGGCCTATAAGAGGCCTCACTACCTTCCTATTAACTGGCAGCTAGGCAAGTGCATCGCCCAAAACCACGATGAAGTCACCAAGCCGCCAGTCTGTGCCCCGTCGCGGGGGCCCCTCCCTGGGTGGGATCAGCCGTGTTCTAACCCCACCCACTTGGTTGGCCTCACTCCCTACTAATCGGGCAATTGGCGTCAAGGCAAGTCAATCATGGCTCCCCGCCGCGATCAACAAGCCAAGACACCTACCCGACTTTCAGGAAGAGCACCCATCCCTCATCTCTATCATCCATCCTTCTAGGCAGGCACCCACTGTCGCCTCCCCTCCATCCTCTCCGCCCCCACGGGTCCAGATCGGCGTGGCGACACCGATCTCCCCCAGGAGGTGTTATTTTTTAAAGAGGTTTTCTTCCTGTGCCATTTTTTAAAGAGGTTTAGCGTCCTCTCCCTCACCCGCCCGGGGCCTGACCGGCGTGGCACTCCGGTCTCCCCGACGGGCAAGTCCGCCTCCTCTCTCTACCATCCCTCATCTCTATCATCCCTCATCTCTATCATCCATCATCTTGTCCTACCCTGGACGCTGGCAATAGAGCACCCCCTCTATTCCCTACTCGGTTGGCTGTTGCTCACCGAGCACGTCCTGCTTCATCCACTGCGCCCTTTGCTAATCAAAGGGACGCGCGGAGAAGCCTTCCCCACCCCCTACCTCCCTATCTTCGTGTTTTGTCCGCGCCGGTGTGCAACAACACACCGGTTACCGGTACCGAACTCGGTACCGGCTACCCCTATCCGCAGCCCGGGGACGCGCCACGTCGCAGTATCACCTCTGCGCCTGTAGGAACTCCATTCCTAGAGGTTCGTGGAACCTAACCTAACCTAACCTAACCTAACCTAACCTTTTTTTTTTTTTTTTTTTTTTTGCTTTACGGGCGGTAAAAATCTGCAACCAGATACCTAGTTTGTCCAGGGGACGGCAAACTAGGTTATGTGAGGTTGTCGAGCACTCTGCACTCGACGACTCACTAAAAACGCCCGATGGCCAGCCTCGATGCATGTCGAGGGGCTCCGGGATCTCCATACGGAACGCACCGGTGCCCCTCTCGCATCGTTGCTAGGAGCATCGTCCCGGGAATGACACCCACTGCCACGCCCGGTCCCGCGCACTACGTACGCGGAGCTCACGACAGCACTAACTTAAGTGCCATCGCCCTCCCGGGGTCCACAAGCGAGCAGCCGAAGCCCCCACTTCAGCCACTCACGGACCCAAACAGCAGAGTCGGCAACGCCGAACTCCGCTCCACGACTGGTGGCAAGGCCAAAAGCCAGAACGGCCACCAGTCACCATCCCGTGTAGGGGCAGGCACCCGCTGTCGCCTCCCCTCCATCCCAGAGTGGGATCGAAAGGATCCCACTCGGCGGCCTCGCTCCCGGCAAATCGCATGATCGCCAGGAGGAGGAGAGTTGCGGAGACGGTGCGTACACCGTCCCATCACTCTCAGATCTCCTGCCGCTGGTAATTTTTTACTGAGGTTTTCTTCCTCTCCATTCCCGTCTTGCATCCATCACCTCACATTCCCATCCCTTACATTCTCCGCCGCAGAGATGACGACTCGTCGATCAAGTGGTGGGTTAACCACTCACTGATCGACGCATCGTCACCCTCGGCAGACCTTCCCACCTTCATCTACCATTCCCTTCCATACGGAGGCCTATAAGAGGCCTCACTACCTTCCTAATAACTGGCAGCTAGGCAAGTGCATCGACCAAACCACGATGAAGTCACCAAGCCGCCAGTCTGTGCCCCGTCGCGGGGGCCCCTCCCTGGGTGGGATCAGCCGTGTTCTAATCCCACCCACTTGGTTGGCCTCACTCCCTACTAATCGTGCAATTGGTGCCAAGGCAAGTCGATCATGTGCGAGAAGACCACGATCAAGTCGCCAAGACACCCTACCCGACTTTCAGGAAGAGAACCCATTCCCTCATCTCTCATACCGTAGCCTCTCTCCCTACTAATCGTGCAATTGGTACCAAGGCAAGTCAATCATGTCATCGAGACCACGATCAAGTCGCCAAGGCACCTACCCGACTTTCAGGAAGAGCACCCATCCCTCATCTTCTAACATCCATCATATCTTGCCTACCCTGGACGCTGGCAATAGAGCACCCCCTCTATTCCCTACTCGGTTGGCTGTTGCTCACCGAGCACGTCCTGCTTCATCCACTGCGCCCTTTGCTAATCAAAGGGACGCGCGGAGAAGCCTTCCCCGCCCCCCACCTACCTCCCTATCTTCGTGTTTTGTCCGCGCCGGTGTGCAACAACACACCGGTTACCGGTACCGAACTCGGTACCGGCTACCCCTATCCGCAGCCCGGGGACGCGCCACGTCGCAGTATCACCTCTGCGCCTGTAGGAACTCCATTCCTAGAGGTTCGTGGAACCTAACCTTTTTTTTTTTTTTTTTTTTTTTTTTTTTTTACGCTGGGAAAAATGCATTACGCATTCCCACCCATTGGGGGATGGGTGGGATATGTGGGACTCCCCGATCTGAGACCGGTATACCCACTAAACGACCCAGCGGCTGTCCTGCATCGTCTGTGTGGAGGAGGACTGGGAAACCGGCAGAGCCTTTACGTCCAGTCCTCCGCCGACGAGCCCCCGCTTTTACAGCGGGGCCAGCACGCCCCTCCATGAAGGGAGGGGCCCGGGACCGTGTGGCCGTTCCCGCCCGACGGAGGTGGTGAATGTGTGCAATGCGGGAGAGTTAGGGGCGCCCCCGCGCCTCTCTCCCGCTATTCACCACCCCGTGAGGCGAGAGAAGACGATTACGATCGCCTTCTCCCACCTCTTCTCACCCTTCCCCTTCTCCTCCGCCGTGGCGCCGCGAGAGGGTCCTCCTCCCGCGCGCGCTCTGCCGTCTCCTTCCGTGACATCACTTCCTCACAGAAGGAGGCGACAGCTGCCCAGGCCACCTCGCTTCCCAGCATGGAGTTGACCACACCGGGAAGCGAGAGGTCCAGCCCGACAGCCGCTGTCAGGCCGCGGCGCGGCTCGGACCACGACGGGCACACCTCGAGGGTGTGCTGCGCCGTGTCCTCCGCTGCGCCACAATCGTGGCACAGCGGGGCCTCCTCCCTTCCGATCCGGTGCAGGTATGATCCGAAGCAGCCATGCCCGGATAGTACCTGCACCATACGGAAGGAAAGGAAGCCGTGTTCGCGCTCGAGCCAGTCCTGCAGGACTGGCCCGAGAGCGTCCAGCGTTCGACGGCCAAACGCGGCGGAGGCGAGGTCCTCCGTCCAATGTTGGACGATCGCGTCCCTCGCCTGCCGCCGGACGGCCTCCCGCTCTTCCGGGGCGACGCGCTCTCCCAGCGCCCTTCGCCCCGCCGTCCACTCGTACACTCTGGCGAGCACCCACGCCTCGAGCTCCCAGGGAGGGGTGCCCGCCAGAGCGCACGCCGCCGCGAACCCAACCGACTTGTAGGCCCTGGCCACCCGCTGCGCGATGGCCCTTTGGGGCCTACGGATCGCGGCGGCGTTCTCCCTCCTTTGGAGGGAGTCCGCCCAGATGGGGGCCCCGTAAAGGGCCATGCTCTTCAATATGCCGGCATAAAGCTGCCGGCATCGCGCTTTGGGCCCTCCCAGATTCGGGAGGAGCCACGAGAGCGCCCCTGCGACCTTCAGCAGGCGCGTCGACAGCCCGCTAAAGTGCGGGCCGAAGCGCCACCTGCTGTCGAGCACCAGGCCCAGATATTTCATCTGGGCCTTCACTTCGACCCTGACGCCCTCCACGGCGATGTGGGCGTCAGCGGGGATGCGCTGCCGAGGCCCGTGGAAGAACACGGCCTCGGTCTTGTGCAGCGCAACCCCCAATCCAAGCCGGCGGATCCTTCCTGCGACCAGGGATCCGCCAGCCGAGGCCAGGCTCGCCGCCTCCCTAAAGCTCCTCCCCCGGGCAGTGAGAAGAGTGTCATCCGCGTAGCAGATGACACTCGTGCCACGGAGGAGAGCTCCCCGCAGGAGCCAGTCGAAGCCGATGTTCCACAGGAGCGGTCCTAAGACAGACCCCTGTGGAACACCGGACTCCGCGCCGTACCGCCGCATCTGGCCAGCCTTGTCTATCAGGAGGACCGCTCGGTCCTCCAGATAGCTGGCCAGGAGGCCCCGCAGGTACTGAGGCGCTCCATGGTAGCGGAGCGCCTCGAGTATTGTGGAGTGCGGGACGGAGTTAAAGGCGTTGGCTATGTCAAATGACACAGCCAACACCCCGTCACCTGCCTCCACGGCCTCGCTCACCTGGCCCTTGAGCTGGGCCAGCGCGTCCACTGTCGAACGCCCCCTTCGGAAACCGAATTGGGCGTCCGACAGGTTCGGCCCCACCTCCAGCAGGAGGCCATTGAGCCGGCTGGCGACAATCCCCTCGAACATCTTACCGACCTCATCGAGCAGTACGATGGGCCGGTATGCCGAGGGGGAGTCTGCCGGGCGGCCCTCCTTTCGAAGGAGGCACAGTTGCCCCTCCTTCCAAGGTTTCGGGAACCTCCCCGATGCGAGACACGCACCGAAGAGGTCCCGAAACCTCCCTTCCATCTGGGTGGCGGCAATGGCCACCACCCGCGCAGGGACGCCGTCCGGCCCGGGAGCCGTCTTCTTGGCGCGGAGGCGAAGAACCTCCGCGGCAAGCTCCTCCGCCGTGACCGGTGGGGGGGCTCCCTCCTCCAGCGCACTCCGCGGAGGGTCCATTGCTGGTGGGGTGAAGTCGGTTCCGGCCGGGAACAACGACCGAACCACCCCATCCAGCAATGCCGGCTCCAGGGACTCCGTTAAGGGGGGACCAAAGGGGCGCAGTTTGTTCCGCGCCGCCTTGTATGGTCTCCCGTACGGGTCCCTGTCGAGACCCTCGAGCATCTCAGCTCGCGCCGCGTCTTCAGCGGCGGTCATGGCTGACTTGAGGACCGTCTTTGCCTCTATATAAGAGGCGTAGAGACGGTCCTCCTCTTCGGGGTCTCGCCGGCTGCGCCGCCGACTCCGCGCGTACTCCCGCCTTGCCGCCACGCAGGCAGCCCGGAGCCCCGCCAGCTCCTCCGACCACCAGTACACGGCGCGACGGGGGGGCGGGCGACGAGACCGAGGCATGCTGGAGTTGCATACCTCGGTCAGGGACCTCCGGAGTTCGGCCGCCGCGGAGTCTACGTCCAGGACTTGAACAGGAGGCGCGAGCCAGTCCTGAACGAACGCCGCCTCCTTAGCCGCCTCGCGATCGAGGCGGGTGAGGGCCCACCGCGGGAAGGATGATCGGCCTGAGGGGGCCGTCGTCCGGGGGCTGATGGAGATGTCGAACCGCACGTATCGGTGGTCCGACAGCGTCTCCATCAACTCCACCCGCCAGTTCACGACGCGGGCGGCCAAGACGGGGGTGGCGAACGAAACGTCCACCACTGACCCTCCCCGTCTCCGCACACACGTCTGAACTGTCCCTCTGTTGAGGAGGGACAGACCGGACGAAGCCGCCCAGAGTTCGACGGGGCGGCCCCTTTGGTCGTAGGCCCGGTTTCCCCAGGCCGTCGACCAGGCGTTTAGGTCGCCTATGACGGCGACCTGGCGCGGTGCCGCCCTACCCACAACCGCTGCCAGGACTGCGAGGAAGTCCTCGAAGTCCTGGAGAGGGCGGTTTGGGGAGAAATATACGCCAACTATGGCTATTTCTCCCCACGCGGCGGCCACGTATCCCGGTCCCCTCTCTAAGAGCGAGAGGGGAGGGGAGTCTGTGGAAGACCGCGACACCAATGCCACCAAGCCGTCCCGATCACCCAGCCAACGGCTGGGGATCGAGTACGGCTCGGCGACCACCGCCACGTCCACCAACCACTCAGCCATGATCTGCGTTAGCAGATCCTGGGCTTTCTTGCAGTGGTTGGTGTTCGCCTGGAGGATGCAATGTTCGACCCTATCCATCAGTCGGACATTGCACCTCCCTCCTCAGCCGCCGAGGTCCCTGCCTTAGGGGCGGCGGCGGTCGCAGCGGCAGGCCGGGTCGGCGCCTGCGCTTTGCCCTTCTTAGGGGGAGGATTGCAGTTCCTCCCCCTCATAACATGCTTCGCCGGACGGCCGCTGGCTGCGCACACAGCGCAGTGCGGCGTGGCGGCCTCGCATGTGGCGGACTTGTGCCCCTCCTTCCCGCAGCGGTAGCAGCTGACCGATCTGTCCACCTTGGATGGACAGAGGGCCCGCGTGTGCCCGATTCCGCAGCACTTGAAGCAGCGCAGAGGCTGATCTTCAAGTGCGCGGACTCTGCAGGAGGTCGAGAGACCCACTGTTAGCCGTCCCTTGGCGAGGACGGCTTTGGCCGCGGTAACTGGGCACTCAAGGCGGATAGTGCCCATGCCTCCGCGGCCGGGTCTGATCTCCCGACCTTGCACCGCTGCGGTGTCGCAGCCCCCGATGGCTGCGATCGCCGCCATCACCTCCTCTTTGGTGACCGTATCGTCCAGATCGGTCACCTCCAAGGCCGCCGACTTGACGGGCCTGGCCACCTTGGCCGCGTCGGCGATGACCTCTCGCAGTTTACCTGCGAAGAGGTCCGCGTTGGCGCCGCCCTGGGCCCCTGGGAACTCGAATATTCGAGCCCCAGCTTGGGTCCTGCGGCACGTGACCGCTCCGATCCCAAGCTGGGAGGGATCGGCGTGCGTACGAGCCCGCTTGAGGACGGACTCGTACGTCTCGCCCCGCTCCGCGGCCTCCGCGGTGAGCGTCACCACGACTGCCGCGGTTTTGGGAGGAATCAATTTCCTCCCACCGGCGGGGGCCCTTTTGGCTGCAGCGGGGGCAGCAGCAGAGGGCTTAGAGGCCGCCTTTTTCCCCTTCCCCTTCCCCTTATTCTTGGCAGTCGCCTGGGACTGGCAAGAAGGGGTGACGGTGGGGGCGGTAGGGGCGGCGGCCTTTCTGGTCTTTTTGGCCTTGCCCTTTCCCTTGACCACTTCGGTCCAAGACTGGTTGGACGGAGTGGTCGAAGGGAGTTGGGCGTCCTCCGTTTGGGAGGATGGCCCCGGCTGTTTTGGCCTCTTGTTCGCCGCTAGCGGCGGTCGGAGGCGTTTCTCCGGTAGGAGCCTGTCCTCGATGCCATCGAGACAGGCTCTTGTGAACGCCCTTTCCTCCATGACAACCTTGCGGATGATATCCTCAAGGTTGGAGGAGGAGGGGCTTTCAGCAGCCGGCGCCGGTCTGGGATCGGCCTGAGTAGGCCGAGCCGCAGCTTCAGAGGCCGCCGGTCGTCGATCGGCCTGGGCAGGCAGGGCCGTAGCTTCAGCCAGCTTCTTGTGAAGCTGGCTGACCTCCGACTGCAGGCGGTCTACCCTCACCTGCAGTTGCCGCGTCTCGTCCGTGGCGGTGCGCTGCACCAGCTCCCGGACTATGCCACGCATACTCGCGGCCCTGCTTTTTAGGGACTTTTGAAAAGTCCCTTTTAGGTTCGAGGACTTAGAGGCGACCTGCGCGATCTCCTCTTCGTCCTCTTGAGCCATGCGCTCCAGCTCCGCTAAGGAGTGGTCCACGTACTGGACGCAGGATGCGCCGTAGCCAGACTTGGCTCTTGCGGTACGCGCCTGCTGCTCCTTAGCAGCGACCTGCTCTTCCAGGTCCTGCTGGAGCTGCGCCCGACGAGCCAGGTTTAGCTGGCGTTGCGCATCCTCCAGGCCCACATCGTGGGTGCCGGCTATGGCGGCCCGCTTCTTTGCCTTAGCTTTTAGCTTCGGCTTGCTCGCTGCCGTCGACGACGAATCCGAGGAGCCGGAGCCCTTTAAAAAGGCCCGCTTCCGCGATCGACCCTCCGCGATTGCCGCGAGTGGGCCCTCCGACATCGAACCAGCGTCCGACATCACCGCAGACTCGTTGTCGGAATCCGACAACTCGTCCGCCCGTCCATGAAGGACGACCGCCTTTCCTTCGTCGGGTTTTACCCCGACAGAGGTTTGGCCCTGAGAAGGGCCTTTTAAGAAACGCCCGGAGGCGTCTCGCGCAGGCATTGGCAGTTTAGGCATGGTAGCCTCCGCCAGTGTTGTAGATAACCGCAAAAGAGTCTACAACGCACAGTGCACTTTAGCCGAACCCAGTCTGCCACTCCGTTACGGTGGTCAGAACTGGGGATCGTTACCAGGGGACGCGACGTGGACGCAAGCACTGTGGGGGGTCCCCCTCGTGGAACCTAACCTAACCTAACCTAACCTAACCTAACCTTTTTTTTTTTTTTTTTTTTGACGCTGGGAAAAATGCATTACGCATTCCCACCCATTGGGGGATGGGTGGGATATGTGGGACTCCCCGGTCTGAGACCGGTATACCCACTAAACGACCCAGCGGCTGTCCTGCATCGTCTGTGTGGAGGAGGACTGGGAAACCGGCAGAGCCTTTACGTCCAGTCCTCCGCCGACGAGCCCCCGCTTTTACAGCGGGGCCAGCACGCCCCTCCTTAGAAGGAGGGGCCCGGGAACGACCTGCGGCCATTCCCGCCCGGCGGAGGTGGTGAAAATGTGCAATGCGGGAGAGTTGAAAGGCGCCCCCGCGCCTCTCTCCCGCTATTCACCACCCCATGAGGCGAGAGAAGACGATTACGATCGCCTCCTCCCACCTCTTCTCACCCTTCCTCTCCTTCTCCTCCGCCGTGGCGCCGCGAGAGGGTCCTCCTCCCGCGAGCGCTCTGCCGTCTCCTTCTGTGACATCACTTCCTCACAGAAGGAGGCGACAGCTGCCCAGGCTACCTCGCTTCCCAGCATGGAGTTGACCACACCGGGAAGCGAGAGGTCCGGCCCGACAGCCGCTGTCAGGCCGCGGCGCGGCTCGGACCACGACGGGCACACCTCGAGGGTGTGCTGCGCCGTGTCCTCCGCTGCACCACAATCGTGGCACAGCGGGGCCTCCTCCCTTCCGATCCGGTGCAGGTACGATCCGAAGCATCCATGCCCGGATAGCACCTGCACCATGCGGAATGAGAGGAAGCCGTGGTCGCGCTCGAGCCAATCCTGCAGGACTGGCCCGAGAGCGTCCAGCGTTCGGCGGCCGAACGCGGCGGAGGCGAGGTCCTCCGTCCATTGCTGGACGATTGTGTCCCTCGCCTGCCGCCGGACGGCTTCCCGCTCTTCCGGGGCGACGCGCTCTCCCAGCGCCCTTCGCCCCGCCGTCCACTCGTACACTCTGGCGAGCACCCATGCCTCGAGCTCCCAGGGAGGGGTGCCCGCCAGAGCGCACGCCGCCGCGAACCCAACCGATCGGTAGGCCCTGGCCACCCGCTGCGCGATGGCCCTTTGGGGCCTACGGATCGCGGCGGCGTTCTCCCTCCTTTGGAGGGAGTCCGCCCAGATGGGGGCCCCGTAAAGGGCCATGCTCTTCAAGATGCCGGCATAAATCTGCCGGCATCGCGCTTTGGGCCCTCCCAGATTCGGGAGGAGCCACGAAAGCGCCCCCGCGACCTTCAGCAGGCGCGTCGACAGCCCGCTGAAGTGCGGGCCGAAGCGCCACCTGCTGTCGAGCACCAGGCCCAGATATTTCATCTGGGCCTTTACCTCGACCCTGACGCCCTCCACGACGATGTGGGCGTCAGTGGGGATGCGCTGCCGAGGCCCGTGGAAGAACACGGCCTCGGTCTTGTGCAGCGCAACCCCCAATCCGAGGCGGCGGATCCTTCCCGCGACCAGGCATCCGCCGGCCGAGGCAAGGCTCGCCGCCTCCCTGAAGCTTCTCCCCCGGGCAGTGAGAAGAGTGTCATCTGCGTAACAGATGACACTCGTGCCACGGAGGAGAGCTCCCCGCAGGAGCCAGTCGAAACCGATGTTCCACAGGAGCGGTCCTAAGACAGACCCCTGTGGAACACCGGACTCCGCGCCGTACCGCCGCATCTGGCCAGCTTTGTCTATCAGGAGGACCGCTCGGTCCTCCAGATAGCTGGCCAGGAGGCCCCGCAGGTACTGAGGCGCTCCATGGTAGCGGAGCGCCTCGAGTATTGTGGAGTGGGGGACGGAGTTGAAGGCGTTGGCTATGTCAAAAGACACAGCCAACACCCCGTCACCTGCCTCCACGGCCTCGCTCACCTGGCCCTTGAGCTGGGCCAGCGCGTCCACTGTCGAACGCCCCCTTCGGAAACCGAATTGGGCGTCCGACAGGTTCGGCCCCACCTCCAGCAGGAGGCCATTGAGCCGGCTGGCGACAATCCCCTCGAACATCTTACCGACCTCATCGAGCAGTACGATGGGTCGGTATGCCGAGGGGGAGTCTGCCGGGCGGCCCTCCTTTCGGAGGAGGCATAGCTGCCCCTCCTTCCATGGTTTCGGGAACCTCCCCGATGCGAAACACGCACCGAAGAGGTCCCGAAACCTCCCTTCCATCTGGGTGGCGGCAATTGCCACCACCCGCGCGGGGACGCCGTCCGGCCCGGGGGCCGTCTTCTTGCTGCGGAGGCGAAGAACCTCCGCAGCAAGCTCCTCCGCCGTGACCGGTGGGGGGACTCCCTCCTCCGGCGCACTCCGCGGAGGGTCCATTGCTGGTGGGGTGAAGTTGGTTCCGGCCGGGAACAACGACCGAACCACCCCATCCAGCAATGCCGGCTCCAGGGACTCCGTTAGGGGGGGACCAAAGGGGCGCAGTTTGTTCCGCGCCGCCTTGTATGGTCTCCCGTACGGGTCCCTGTCGAGACCCTCCAGCATCTCAGCTCGCGCCGCGTCTTCAGCGGCGGTCATTGCTGACTTGAGGACCGTCTTTGCCTCTACATAAGAGGCGTAGAGACGGTCCTCCTCTTCGGGGTCTCGCCGGCTGCGCCGTCGACTCCGCGCGAACTCCCGCCTTGCCGCCACGCAGGCAGCCCGGAGCCCCGCCAGCTCCTCCGACCACCAATAAACGGCGCGACGGGGGGGCGGGCGACGAGACCGAGGCATGCTGGAGTTGCACACCTCGGTCAGGGACCTCCGGAGTTTGGCCGCCGCGGAGTCCACGTCCAGGACTTCGACAGGAGGCGCGAGCCAGTCCTGGACGAACGCCGCCTCCTTAGCCGCCTCGCGGTCGAGGCGGGTGAGGGCCCACCGCGGGAAGGATGATCGGCCCGTGGGGGCCGTCGTCCGGGGGCTGATGGAGATGTCGAACCGCACGTATCGGTGGTCCGACAGCGTCTCCATCAACTCCACCCGCCAGTTCACGACGCGGGCGGCCAAGACGGGGGTGGCGAACGAGACGTCCACCACTGACCCTCCCCGTCTCCGCACACACGTCTGAACTGTCCCTCTGTTGAGGAGGGACAGACCGGACGAAGCCGCCCAGAGTTCGACGGGGCGGCCCCTTTGGTCGTAGGCCCGGTTGCCCCAGGCCGTCGACCAGGCGTTCAGGTCGCCCATGACAGCGACCTGGCGCGGTGCTGCCCTTCCCACGACCGCTGCCAGGACTGCGAGGAAGTCCTCGAAGTCCTGGAGAGGGCGGTTTGGGGAGAAATACACGCCCACTAAGGCTATTTCTCCCCACGCGGCGGCCACGTATCCCGGTCCCCTCTCTAAGAGCGAGAGGGGAGGGGAGTCTGTGGAAGACCGCGACACCAATGCCACCAAGCCGTCCTGATCACCCAGCCAACGGCTGGGGACCGAGTACGGCTCGGCGACCACCGCCACGTCCACCAACCACTCAGCCATGATCTGCGTAAGCAGATCTTGGGCTTTTTTGCAGTGGTTGGTGTTCGCCTGGAGGATGCAATGTTCGACCCTATCCATCAGTCGGACATTGCACCTCCCTCCTCAGCCGCCGAGGTCCCTGCCTTAGGGGCGGCGGCGGTCGCAGCGGCAGGCCGGGTCGGCGCCTGCGCTTTGCCCTTCTTAGGGGGAGGATTGCAGTTCCTCCCCCTCATGACGTGCTTCGCCGGACGGCCGCTGGCTGCGCGCACAGCGCAGTGCGGCGTGGCGGCCTCGCATGCGGCGGACTTGTGCCCCTCCTTCCCGCAGCGGTAGCAGCTGACCGATCTGTCCACCTTGGATGGACAGAGGGCCCGCGTGTGCCCGATTCCACAGCACTTGAAGCAGCGCAGAGGCTGATCCTCAAGTGCGCGGACTCTGCAGGAGGTCGAGAGGCCCACTGTTAGCCGTCCCTTGGCGAGGACGGCTTTGGCCGCGGTAACTGGGCACTCAAGGCGAATAGTGCCCATGCCTCCGCGGCCGGGTCTGATCTCCCGACCTTGCACCGCTGCGGTGTCGCAGCCCCCGATGGCTGCGATCGCCGCCATCACCTCCTCTTTGGTGACCGTATCGTCCAGATCGGTCACCTCCAAGGCCGCCGACTTGACGGGCCTGGCCACCTTGGCCGCGTCCGCGATGACCTCTCGCAGTTTACCTGCGAAGAGGTCCGCGTTGGCGCCGCCCTGGGCCCCTGGGAACTCGAAGATTCGAGCCCCAGCTTGGGTCCTGCGGCACGTGACCGCTCCGATCCCAAGCTGGGAGGGATCGGCGTGTGTACGAGCCCGCTTGAGGACGGACTCGTACGTTTCACCCCGCTCTGCGGCCTCCGCGGTGAGCGTCACCACGACGGCCGCGGTTTTGGGAGGAATCAATTTCTTCCCACCGGCGGGGGCCCTTTTGGCTGCAGCGGGGGCAGCAGCAGAGGGCTTAGAGGCCGCCTTTTTCCCCTTCCCCTTCCCCTTATTCTTGGCAGTCGCCTGGGACTGGCAAGAAGGGGTGACGGTGGGGGCGGCAGGGGCGGCGGCCTTTCTGGCCGTTTTCTTGGCCTTGCCCTTTCCCTTGACCACTTCGGTCCAAGACTGGTTGGACGGAGTGGTCGAAGGGAGTTGGGCGTCCTCCGTTTGGGAGGATGGCCCCGGCTGTTTTGGCCTCTTGTTCGCCGCTAGCGGCGGTCGGAGGCGTTTCTCCGGTAGGAGCCTGTCCTCGATGCCATCGAGACAGGCTCTTGTGAACGCCCTTTCCTCCATGACAACCTTGCGGATGATATCCTCAAGGTTGGAGGAGGAGGGGCTTTCAGCAGCCGGCGCCGGTCTGGGAAACCTAACCTAACCTAACCTAACCTAACCTAACCTAACTGAAAACAAGCGCTGAAAACAAAGAGGAAACCCGACTACGAGCACTGCCCGGCCTCATATATCAAGCGACAAATCCGGCTGGAGCCAGAAATAGCCGAAACCGTAGCGCACCTACTATTTGACTGCCCAGTATTTGGTCAAAGGAGATACGAGACAGAACAGCTATTAAACTGCAAATTAGAGCCTGAAAATGTTAAATCCCTGATGATAGATAAAAAGACTAGGCAACATTTCCTGAAATATTGTACAGAAATTGGTGAAATGGTCATAAAAAGAAATAAATAGATAATCAAAGCATGATGACTATATATTTTGATAAATATATATTTAGCATATATGTAAAAGTAGCTCAGTAATTAAAAACATAAATAGATAAGATGTACACTAGAAACTAAGACAAAGGATATAAGTAGAAAAATTTAAACAGTAAAAAACCCAAAAAATAAAAAGAAAAATGACTAGAATATAAGAAATGTTAGAAATAGAAAATTAATGTAAATAATAACTTAAGTTGAAAGAGAAAAACAGGAAAATAAAAGAAAAAGAAAGAGAAAAGAAAAAGAAAAGAAAAGAAAAAGAAAAGGAAAATATGTGAAAAAAAAAAAAAAAAAAAAAAAAAAAAAAAAAAAGATATGACTTAATATTATTGGACTCCTCCACACGACACACCCAACATACAAACACACACACTTATAAATAAAAAACAGAAACACCCGGTATGAAACCGACAAAATGTTTATTAGCATGGAGTCGGGAAAAATACGCAAAGCATGCCTTTTGGCGAAATGTATGTAAATAACGACTCTGACCAACCCATTCAGAGGAAAAACTTTGCAGACAGACAAAAAAAAAAAAAAAAAAACCTAACCTAACCTAACCTAACCTAAAAAAAAAAAAAAAAAAAAAAACCTACAAATAATTAGCAAAACAATTACTTCTCTTTCCTTCTCTTTCCTTCTCTTTCCTTCTCTTTCCATCTCTTACTTTCTCCTTCCTTCTCTTTCCATCTCTTACTTTCTCCTTCCTTCTCTTTTCGTGCGTGCAAGTGTATAGTGCAAGCCGTCTCTTTATTATGTCGGTTCCCACATAAATACATGCTGCACCATGCAATATGTGAGGCTCGACAAATTCACATATAAAACTTAATGATAAGTTATACCGATTCGCAACATCACATGGTGCAGCATGCAACATTTTAAATCGAATATAACACATCATTATAGTTTTTGTGAATGACGCTTCGCAAAAATTCCTATTTATTGTCTACTTCCTTCTCATTGTCAGTATACCTTATTCCACTTCTCTTTCTTCCTAGAATTTATATTAATATAGAAAAAAAAGTGAAGTCCAATTCTTATAAAATGGCTCTTATTATTTCTTTATTAATACATTTTTTTTTTTTTTTTTGTTGTTGGTTTCCATATAAATACATACCACTACACTATTTTATGTGTGAGAAGGCGACTAATTCACACGTAAAACTTAATGATGAACTTTATAATACTCGATGTTTCAGCATGCACAGTTTTAAATCGATTATATCACACCATTATAGGTTTAGTGAATAGGGCTTTTCTAAAGTTACAAGATCAACAATGACTATTTGGGTCATTTATATGCATCAATATGGTGTAGCATTATGTTGTTTGAAATTAAAATCAAACGGATAGGCTTTTCTGATTTTCATTCTTGTTTTAAACTCCAATAAAATTGTTCCTTATAGCTAATACTGTTCGCTTTTGGTATAATTTGGATCAAATTTATATTACGGTTGGTCGGGGTGACTACAGTTTATTTTCATTTTTAACTTCTTGCCACAATCACTCTTATAATGTCAATTCCCATATAAATACATGCTGCACCATGCATCATGATGTGAGAGTTCCACATATTTAAATGATTGCGTCCACTGGACTTTCGAAAATAATTATGTTTTCTCCCACATTATCACATGCTGCACCATACAACACGTGAGAGTTAGCATAACAATCTCGAAGTGCCAATGAATGTCGCCTTTCACAGAAACCTAATGTTGTTCTATAACAATTCGCAACATCACACGGTGCAGCATGCAACATTTTAAATCGAATATATCACGCCATAAGTTTCAGTGAATGACGCTTTGCTTAGTTGCAGGATCAACAATGACCATTTAGTTTCACTCAAAAGCATCACATGGTGCAGCATGCGATGTTCAAAATTCCACGCCACGATCAAGTCGACCTGCTTTCCAAGCTTATTTTGAATTCCAATTGTTCCTTGATACTAATAGTTTTCGCTTTTGATGTAATTTAGTTCAATAATTGTAATGGTATTTATTTCATTAGGTTCCGATATAATAGGTGCCCTTGAGAAAATAATTAAATCACAGTAAAGTAAGTAAATTGGAAAACGTTTATTCTAAGCATCAAAGTTACCTTACTTTAGATAAACTGAGTAAATGAACAGACCACGTCAGATCAGTCTGTAACATCGCTCGGCGCAGTGTATTTAGTTTAAAAACTTATGAATTTAAATAGTCTGAGACCAACTCATTTCATTTTGAATTTGTATTTTGCATGGGCATGGGCATGTATTCTCAGTAGGTTCCGACACGGTGGGTAACCTCGAGAAAATTACAACAATCACAGTACTAAGATAAATTAAATAACGGTTATTTACGGTTTATTTGAAGCATCCTATTAAGTAAAATATCTTTGTAAGAGAACAGGCGCGAATGCTCAATTGCTCTGTCGGTGACGCGCCATTTGTAGGTACTTATGAATACTATAAATTAAATAGTCTGAGACCGGTTCATTTCTTTTGTTCAGTGAGCATTCTCATGGGGTTCCCATGTAATGTAATAGGTAACCTTGAGAATATAATTAAGATCACAGTAAAGTAGGTAAATTGAAAAACTTTTATTCATTAAAAATCAAATCAAATTTACCTAACTTGAGATAAACTTATTAACTGAACAAAATGTGGACTCAACCGGCGCCGGCGCCTCTTATTTGGAGCAATAACTTATCAATTTAAATTATGTACTGAGAGAGAGTACCTACTTCATTATTTTGGATACTTGTAAGACATAATGGGCATAGTATTCCTCATTAGGTTCCAACACGGTGGATAACCTTGAGATGATAACCAAAATCACAGTAGGTGAATTTAATAACGTTTATTCTTAACGTCATTAAAAACAAGATCAAAGTATAAGGTACATAAACTTTAAATAAAGTTAGTAATTGAATATTCACGTGGTCATGAGCTCAGTCCGTGCCGCCGAGTGTATATAAAGTTCATTGAATTATATCATAACTACATAGTTACTGTTGCCCTTTATCTACAATTATTACCCAACAGATTTCTTCGTGAAACTTAATCTAGTTCCAAACACATTTTACTTTCCATAATTAATTTATAATTCACTTTTATTGTGATAACAATGCATAACCTACTTTCGGAGGAGGGCGTTGATGTCTACAATCTACAACATCTTGCTTTTCGGTTCTTAGTCTCAGTATCTCTCTTTGCCCTCCTCACATTATACTACGCGCCTAAGATCGTATCTAATTGTCCGCGCTTTCTTTGACTTGATGCTAATAACACGTTCGTACCTACCATTCATACGCGGTTCGTCGGCACCGCACGCTACGAGTGCTACAAGCGCTACGCACAACTCGTAGCGCGTGTAGCACTCTGATGCGCGAACGCAACGCATAACGAAAGGCGCAGACAGACAGATAACTCGTTTTCACAAAATCTAGTGGCGCAGTCTTCGCTTCGGCCCCTCCCTGTGCTACGAGCAGCTACGTGTTCGCTACGAGTGCTACAAGCGCTACGCTCATATCGCAGCGCTTGTTGTAATGTATGCGCAACCTGTTGCAATATTTATGTTGAAAGATAGATTCCCAATTCGATTTGAGCTGCAACATACAAAGTTACCACTTGTTCGACCGCGAGGTCAAAACTTGGTAGCAAGGTAGGGTTATTAATTTTAATATTTTTAATTTGTAGTTACATAATTTTATTTTATTAGGTATTATGTAGATAGACTAGTTAGGTTTTTGTAATTACTTTGCTACTACTTAACTATTTCATTATTTATTTCTTAACGTACGTAGGGTACGTAGTTAGGTTTTGTAAGGCCTTTATTTAGGTGTATCAATGACATGGTAATCCAAAGTAAAACAACATGCTAATGTGCTTTTTACTTGCACAAAACAGCCACCAGTTAGACAACATTACACTACAGACAATAGGAACGTGTTCCTTCCTACTCCGGTCTGTGTTTTAGAACAACCGGACGATTTAAAATGAACGCTCGCGGACATTTCAACGTCCAATAGGTACATCATCGTCGAGCGTCGTCGGGCGTTGTTTTTGTTTTTGAACACAGTCTAGGATTAGTTTGCTCTGACACTTGACAGCAGCAGCTGTCATTTTAACTAAATAGTGAAGTTGTCTCGACTCTATATTAGTTTTCGGCGTTTTTTCTGCAAAACGATTTAGTGCAGGCGCCAAGAGGATATTCGTTTGCAAAAATTGCGGATCTCGTTATGATTTCTGATATTTTATATTAAATAATAGATCCCGGACATCCAATAAACACATGTTGCCAACCAGTTTTGTGGTTCCCCTCCCCCCTCTCCGCCCCCCAAAATGTATTAGTAAATTTGGTTTTATTTACTAAATTCTATTAGAAAATTAGTATACCTATATTGGGTGCCTATTATGTTCATAATTAAAATACAAGCCTGTTCAGCACATTATTTATTTATTTCACACATTTACACAAGCTGGATATGTACAGTAATGCAGTAGTGTACCTACGTGCAAAAAAGCAGCACTAAAATGTACCTTACCTATATCCTTGTGTAAATGTGTAAACAAGGATTGCAAAAACTTATAATAAAAAAATAAAATAAATAGGATCACGACTGTAATCCCCATGTACGGTAGACATCCTCTCAGATCTCCAGACGCTTAGATCCTTCGAAGATGTCTAGTGGGGGTAGTCAGAGGCACGTCCAAACATTATATTTGGCACATGCCCACATTTTGCAGTAGTTAGCATTACATACGTGACAGGTTGCAAGCCCATCGCCGCTTATTTATAAGAATAGGTTTTAACTGGTATCCTCACGATGTTTTCCTTCACCGTTTTGAGCACGTGTTTTTGATGCGCATATAAATTTTTCGTTCAGAAAAATCCATAGATGCATGCCGGGATTCGAACCCACGAACGGCTTATTAGGGCCGTAGAAAAACAGACATATGCCTATGGGATAGGGGCATTGAAGCTTATCACGATCGGCAAATGAAAGATTTGGCTTGGGAGGACATGTGCGCATCACAGCGCAGCTCGAGAACGACGAGTTCAAAAAATGTCTGACACAAAAATCGGACGTGTATTCCCAGTCTAAATAAAGTAAATAAGATAGGCGGACGGACGACACATTGCTACTCTCGTAGCGCGCAAACCGAGGATAGCCGTTTAATTAGCGCTCGCACCACTCCTCATGCACATACATTTGATTATAAATTAAATCCTGTCTACTTATATTAAAGTCAAAGTCAAAGTCAAAGTTTTTATTGCTTTCATGTGTACATTATGGTCTTATATAAATATGGTATCAACATGAGCCCGGGTAGGGCATTGCAAAAGATCACTTAGCCTATAAAATATAACAAAATAAAATAAAATTCTAAAACTAAAAAATATTACTTATCGAGGTACATAAACTACCTAAACTAATTATTTAAACAAACTATTTTTGGGTTTTCACAAAAAAACTCTTGCAGAGTGTAAAAACTATTTTCAATTAAATATTTTTTGAGAAGGGTTTTGAATCTGGGTAGGTTATTTTCATTTTGTATTAGGGTAGGTATGCTATTATAAATTTTGACGGACATTGCGTGTGGACCTGAATGAAACATTTGTAATTTAGTAAAAGGAAAAGCTAATCTATTTTGGGGCCTTAGGTTTTGTGGACGAGCATATTTTTGAAATAAATGCATGTTATTTTTCACGAACATACTTACTTCCATAATATATATACATACTAAAGTTAAGATTTTTTCTTGTTTAAAATAAGGCTTACAGCTCTCCATTTCACCCAAGTTGAGGATAATGCGTAGACATCTTTTTTGCAGAACAAATAGTTTTGGTGTATCCATGCTAATCTATTTAAATAATAAAATCGGCCAAGAGCATGTCGGGCCACGTGCGATGTAGGGTTTCGTAGGTAGTTAACACAGCTTACAACGTTGTAATAAGTAAGTTTCATTGGTATTTATGTCGTTCCGTATCTCGTAAATAATAATTATGAATGAGAACAGAGCAAGAGACAGAATACAGAGAGAGAAAGAGAGTAGGTACTTCTAGGCAGAACGCGCGTCGTAGGTAGGCATAGGTTATCGATCCTAAATGTTGATCAGGTAGGTAAGCTATCGTACCGTACCTATTTTTATGGCGTTTATAATGTTGGAATCACAATGTTTCGGTGCACTCATTGATATAAATAAGATTAAAAAAACATGTAAAATCAGGATATTTAAAGTAATGAAAAAAACTTACAATAAAACGTCCCCTAGGTACCTACCTACCTACCTACTACGTGTTTTTTGACAGTTGATCGAAATGTCCACCTTAATTTTCTAAACACAGCTGAGCGCGCACAATTCTCATAATTTCCCCTCATAACAAAAAAAGTCTAGCCTAGGTGAGATCATGCGACCGCGCCGACCAACCCACGGAACCACCGCAGCCGATCTATCCTTTTCCAAGCAGCAATCCAGATAGAGTCTAACAGCCCTTAATAAAATAGGGCCCGATGACACAATCGTTTATTATCCCGGCCCATACGTTAACACTAAACCACATTTGAAAAGTGTCCCTACGCGTAACGTTTTGATTTTGACCTTGAGCATTCTACCGATGTTCGTTGTGTACATTAAATAGTCCAATACGCTTAAAAGTTTCTTCGTCAGACCACAAGATGTTTGTGTGTGCGGATGTTAATTAAATAACCTCTTTATCACCCGATACATGCTTCTCGGATCTCCCCTTAGCTTGAGCGTGCGCTGGGACTGGGACATGGAAGCGCTGCGTTTCACGCATACTCGCGGTTCTACTGTACCATGGTCACCATGTTTAATTTTACCTACCTACTGATAATTTGAAACTGCACACAACTGTTTACTCGGGTTAGGTACCCCCAACACTACCTATCAATTTCATAACGGTCCTAGACTCCTCGTTCGATGACTCTCGCACCAATCCCGCCAAAAGATTTCGCATGACTAACTAAATACCTACCCAGACGCGCGCACCGAGCGGCTGACCGAATAGGAAATAGGAATAGGAGGAATAGGACCCTTGGAGTTTCAACAACAAAGTTGTAGTTGAAGAATGGCAACGTCGCATGGGATATGTACCTATTATTTAGGTTTCAGTTTCAATGAAGTTTGTTTTGATGCGTTGCCAAACTTACGGTAGGCATCTTCTTTACACTCGAATTATTGGAACGAAGTTCCTTATCGCGCGTTGTGAAAGGGGGCTAGACGGAAAAAAATCTTACGAAAAGTTGTCACGAAAAGTTGTCACGACACTTTTTTGCTATAGTATATCTATTAATATATATATCTATTAATTGTGTCGAGGTCGAGGTCGAGGTGGAAGTGGAGGTCGAGATGGAGGTGGAGGTCGAGGTCGAGGTCGAGGTCGAGGTCGAGATGGAGGTGGAGGTCGAGGTCGAGGTCGAGGTGGAGGTCGAGGTCGAGGTCGAGGTCGAGGTCGAGGTCGAGGTCGAGGTCGAGGTCGAAGTCGAAGTCGAAGTCAAAGTTGATTCCCCTTCCCTTGTCCCACGTTATTTTGTGAGAACTTCGTTCCATCCGGGTGTCCCTTGACACCTCTCAAGTTTTTTTTGTGTACTTAGTTCAACTAAGTTATCTTGATACTTTAAATGTTTTTTATCCGAATATTAATTTTTAAAGATTTTAACAAAAAAAAACACTGATATAATATATTGACTTTGTCTGCATCGTTGAAATTGATTACATCAGGTGTTATTTTTTTTATTTAAATGTGTTTTATTTCTTCATAAAACAAACTATTACGTATACTGAACCACCCATATCAATTTGACGTATGTTTTCGATTTCAGCCTGTATGTAGGAGCATAAACAGTGAATAGTTACTATGAGAAGTATACAGATTAGGTATTCTCTATTTAACATCAGGTATTGCATTCAACATCATAATAAGTTATGCAGAGTTGATAATAAATAATTTCTAGCAAAAATAATCAATTTAAAGGTAAGTATGATTAATTTATTTATCTGTTGAATCGTATTTATACACAACTAGCGACCCGCCCCGGCTTCGCACGGGTTTAATACATATAAACCTTCCTCCTGAATCACTCTATCTATTAAAAAAAACCGCATCAAAATCCGTTGTGTAGTTTTAAAGATATAAGCAAACATACATACATACATACATACGCGGGAAGCGGAAAGCGACTTTGCTTTATACTATGTAGTGATATGTACTTTTTGACTTTGGTACCGATTTATATGATATTAATTTAATTAGTCAAATAGGATAGGTACCTATACTATACGAGTGACTCAAGTAGGCTGACTTTTTAGGTACAAAAGCTAAAATAATAAGTCTTCTAAAATAATTATGCGTCAGTAGATCGGGCGGGGCGAGTGCGGAGTGTGATTAAATTTTCATCACCCCAAGAATAAGAGTCGGTCATATCGAAGAGGGAAGATCAGAGGGCCAACGCGCTCACTCTTCGCGGCGCACGCTGCCCTCCGCAAGAGTTCCGAATCACCTCCATCGTCAAATCCGCAGAGAAACGTGCAACATCTTCCTCAGAACGGAATTCCTCCTTAGTTTCAGTTTCAGTTTCAGTTTCAGGTTCGATTTGCATCGGCTCAATCTCCGTTTCCGTTTCCGGCAAGTCGGGAGCAGAGAGAGGCTCGCGACGACGGCGACGCACTCGGCGACGACGACGAATCGCTCGAACGCCCGCACCTTGCTGTTGTTCCTCATGCTGCTTTTCCTCCCCTTGCTGCTCTTCAAGAACCGGCTCGTGCAGCGTCAGCAGCGCAAGCGCCCGACTTTTCATCTCTTCTAGACTCTGTTGCTGCTGATTCTGCTTCTGCTTCTGATTCTGCTCTGAAGAAAGAAAGGCAGGGAGCGAAGGCGACTCCTCGTAATCGGATGTCGCATCGCGCGAGATATCCACGACGAGGGCGGTGGCTGGAATCGCTCTGAAATGAAGAAGCGGCGAACACTTAGAACAACGGATCCAGCGAGTGCACGCTTAGGTAGATCCTGCTTATTTACGAATCAGTGCAGCGGGTCCTCATTATCAGGTACATTGATAAGTATGGTTTTATTTAATTTTTGTTCCTATCCGAAGACGTGGTTCGAGTTGCGATTATAACTTTTTTATTTATGAACCGGTTTGAATAAAATAAACACTTAATGTTAAGTGAAGCCTACGGCTACATTTGACTGTGATTAGCGTGCACAAACATACAGAGAAATTAAAATAAAAAAACATTATTTTGAAAGGCCCCCCATAATTATTGTTTTTATTAATTTTTCATGTACAGACATTAATCAGTTACATTTTTATTATTATGTAAGATATAGATATAGATTAGGATTAGGATGGTTCCTTAATAGAGTTTGGTATCTGAACTTTTTCTTCTGTAGATTTAACTAACAACAAAGTAACTATGAGGGTATGTGCGATGTTGTGTATTGTGTAAAATAGTGCAATAGTAACTCGGATGATGCTTTGAACAACTTCTACAACTACTCTAAAATCAGTCTTGAATAGCTAAGAGGCAGATCGGAGAGAGCACAGAAAATCAACAACAATCATAATACGTACCTACATCGACTAAACATTTGATATAGCAACCTGTGCATATTGTTACAAATTGAAAAGTTAACTAAACTATTAGGTTGAGCTGCAGTTGAGCGTATCTACATCTGTTGATCATAAGTAGGTACCAAGAGTACAGAGATCTGAATAAAAGCAAGACTGCACAACGCACTCTCATACAACTCACTGGAGCTCATCGCCGTGTCGCAGCAGCGCGAGTGGCTCAGCCGGAGGCAGCAGATGTCCTCGGCAGAGTAACGCCACTCTTCCAGGCAACGCGAATGTGCGACGCAAACGCCGTGCCAGCCATCGCGTGCGCCGACTCCCATCTACTGCCATATAACATCTCGCTCGTTCGTCGCTGAAGAAGCGCTCCAATGAAACAGACACGAGAAACGTGCCTGGCGCCATCCTTTCCTCTCCCTCTGTCGAGGCAACCATGCTGCAACCGTGCATCCGCCACCGCCTGTGTCCGAATCCGAACGTAAGTACGGTTACAACTCCTAACTAAACTACCCCGACTAGGACTAAACTTCTATCGGCGGGTAACCTATTGTATTAATTTACTGTACTCTCATTACGTAATTTTACTGATATTCAATCAAACAGCCTATTTTCGACATAATTTTTTTAAATCATAGGTTGTTTTGTTTACACTTATCTTACTCAGGAAACATTTAGAATTAATTTTCACTTTTCAGTTTCAGTGTGTCATGTAGGATAGTATTGCCAATGTCAATAATTTTTAAAAGTCAAGTCAATATCTGTTGTTTTTGAATCGCGAAAAAAGGAGGTTCACATGTAGACGCGTAGGTTTTTAATAATTTGTTATTTTAATTTTTTAGGTTTGATGTTTAATAGCCGAAAATTGATCTCATTTTAATTGTATTTAGGTAGGACTGTAGGACTATTTAGTTCCATAATAAAACTTAAAAAACTGAATAATCGTCTCTTGATTTTTCAACTGAATTAAATATTTTTGTCGGTTTTCTTCACTACATAGTATAAAGCAAAGTCGCTTTCCGCTTCCCGCGTCTGTATGTCTGTATGTATGTTTGCTTATATCTTTAAAACTACGCAACGGATTTTGATGCGGTTTTTTTTAATAGATAGAGTGATTGAGGAGGAAGGTTTATATGTATAATAACATGCTACCCGTGCGAAGCCGGGGCGGGTCGCTAGTAGTTTATAAAACGCTAAATAATAGACAAACAATATGTACACAATACAACATTTATCAAGTCTATGCTTGACTGTCAAGCAAGTAACCTCACATCTTTAGGTTAGCCTTGACATTGACATAGATTATGTGAGGTGGTTTTAAACTACAAATGAAACAACGCTGTATTTTGCTTGATTGATTTTGGTATATATAACCTGTTCAGTAAACATAGCAAGTTATAGGTAGTTTTCATGGGTTTTGTTGAATCTTTTCATACTGTAAGTACACAACATACATCCAGTCCAATAAAATAACTGCACTCTGCTCGCTCTGACACTGGCAACACACACACACCCTCAGTTTGCCTGTCAAATTTTGAAGTTTGTTTCATTTCATTGACGGTTAGAAAAAAAACAAGTCTTCGCTTTGCTGTTTGCAGGATATATTTCCAACATTAAACCAATTCTGAATAGATCTTAAAATCTGAGCACCAAACGACGACCTTGTGAGTTTTCCAAGCGATCTATTCGCAAGAACAAACGTGACCTTACACTCGCTCCCTCCTGTCTGGAAGCTCGCTAGATGGTGGTTTGAGGTGGTCGGAGTGAACTGGCTGTGCTGCTGCTGAGGCACGAACAGTGAGGAGTGCAGTGCAAATGTCGAACGTGGAGAACGTGTGTCCGCAGACATTGCGGGGAGTGGCAAGAGAGCTTCGGCGGTTAGCGGCTCGGCCTCCTGCTGGCATTAAATTGCAATTGAGAGACGACGACATCACAGACGTGGTAGCGCACATCGACGGACCCGGTGAGTGTCTGCTGCCTTCCTACAGTCCATTATCAACTTCATTCTGCGCTTGAATGGTGGAATTTTCTTCAGGATGAGTTGAGGCTACCCCAAATAATACTGCCAGAATCTGAATTGAATTAGTTGCTATCCTTACTGGTAGGCAGCTCAGCTTCAACAGTGGCTTCACTTGCACTGTACCACCCTATACCTATATATATTCTAAGTTTCATCTAAATCCTTTTAGCTGTGGCGCCATCAACATAATTACAAACTTTGGGATTCTTTGTATCAGTAGGATGACAAAAGAATAATCTATAATAATAAATGCAGTGAAAATGTAAGCTTTAATATATTGTGTAGGATAACCTTGAAAAATAGAGTAAGGTATATGATAATTTTGTGGAGTGAAAGAAGGTGTAGTTTGGAGGAACAAGAGAGGTACGTAAGATGAGTGATGAATTTGACTTTGTATGTTCTTGGACTGAATCGGTGAGGTTTTGTTAAAATGCCACAAGTACTCAACCGTTGAGTGCATATTATGAAGCAAAAGAGGTACATCAGAGAACCTCAGTAAACGGAAAGCGTTGGAATATTGTCTTTACAGATAAACATGCCTTTCCTCTAATAAAACATTTTTAGTCAGACCAAAGTATCTCTCAACGCTTTCACTACGGTGGTAATAACGCGTGTTATCATCAACAGCTGGCACGCCGTACTTCGGTGGCACGTTCCGCGTGCGCCTGGCTCTGGGCCGCGGCTTCCCCGCCGTTCCGCCTCGCGCCCACTTCCTCACCAAGCTGTTCCACCCCAACGTGGCAGCCGACTCGGGCGAAGTGTGCGTGAACACGCTGAAGCGCGACTGGCGGCCCGAGTTGGGCTTGGAGCACGCTCTGTTGGCGCTCAAGTGTCTGCTGATCGCCCCGAACCCTGAGTCTGCGTTGAACGCGGAGGCTGCGGCTTTGCTGCAGGATCGCTACGACGCTTACTTCCAACGCGCGAAGCTTCTCACCGACATCCACGCTCGCCCTTGCCCCCCAATCCCCCCAAACCCCCTAACTGATCCCTTGGAAGAAGGTCCTTGCGCCAAACGCGAGCGTCGCGCTCCCTCCACCTCCACCTCCACCTCCACCTCCACCTCCACCTCCACCTCCACCTCCACCTCCACCTCCACCTCAGCTCCCTCTCGCAAGGACAAACGCCGCATCCTGAAGCGGTTATGAGGCGACGCTGACTGAGCGTTATGATATTTTTTTAAGGTAATAGCCTAACCCTCGTAAGTTACACCCCGTTAGTTAGCTTCGTGTCGGATGTATCGCGTGATGAAGGCCCGGTCTCGGTCTCTAGGGATCGGTGCCGAATGTGTGAAATGTGAGGACTCGGATGAAACTACCGACTCCTGATAAGCTGAAGAGAGTGCGTTGAGAGTGTCGATAGCGGAAAGTGCTGTTCATCTCCGCGATCGACCTGAATTCGTGATGACCTGCGTTGTTTCCTCACGATTTATTGTAGCTTTGTACTGTTATGTTAACGATTAATGTACTTGTTAGATTTAACTAGCCAATATTTAAGCGGGGCCATCCGCGCATCTCGTCATTAGTTAGAAACTTGTAATAAAATAAATAATGTTGCTTAATAAATGTACTGTACGATATCGCTCCGGACTCCGGACCGATCGGACTAAGTTTTAATAAATAAATTGTAGTTATTTTAAAAATATATTAATGTTCGATCGATATCGATCTGCTCCTCGCGAAACTCGTTCCTAACTATCGAGCGAACGGTCTTATCGATGCCGCCGCGATCGATCATCTATCGAAGGGTTTCGTCGCTTGCCACCTGGCTCTGCGCTTGCGCAAACGACTCCAACACGACCGCATAGCAGAGAAACGGGTCACTCGAACGCATGTTTTACCGTTGAGTGTGAATAAAAAACAAGTAACTTGGCAGCTAAGAAAAGGGGGCTCCGCACAAAACGCTCAACAAAATAAAAAAGTACAACTTTATTAGATCTAACAATGAGAATACGCCGTAGTACGTCCCGTGCTCTCCATCTCACGGTTTGTCATCCAACGGCACCGCTTCCGCTTCCGCTCCCGCCTCCGCTCGTCCGCAGACTTCGACCGTCGATTGCAACACGCGATGCAACAACGCAGCCACAATAGCTCCCCCCACCGGCCCCACCCAATACACCTGCAATCGAAACGAGATGACGTCAGCCGTTATCTCCTGTCAACGGTACCTTCCCGCTCGGCCACTCACCCAATGATGCTTCCAGCAGCCTTGCAGCAGCGCAGGCGCGAAGCTGCGCGCGGGATTCAGGCTGGCTCCCGTCGCCGGACCCTGCAACGCGCGAAAGCGTCGTGAGAATCGAGATCGTTAGGTATCACGCAAAGTTCGCAAAATCCATTCCGGTCGCCGCACTCACCCCGGCGTACACCAGCCCCGCGATCACCAGCCCCAGCTTGATCGGCATCGCGGCGTCCGGTCGCGCGGGATCGTGCGTCGCCCACGCGTTGCAGCAGACCAGCGTCAGCAAGCCGGTCAGCGCCGCCTCCAACGCGGTCGCCGCGATCGGACTGACGGTCGGCAGCGTGACGCCGCTCTGCTCGGTCACCGGCAGCGTGGCCAGCAAAGCCCCGAAGCCGATCACCGCGCCCAGCAGCTGCGCCAGCACGTAAGCTGCGGCCGCCGTCCAGGCGATTCGACCGGCCAGCGCCGCCGCCAGCGTCAAGGCGGGGTTCATGTGGGCTCCCGAGGAGGGCCCGAAGGCCACGCAGCAACCCACCACCACGAAGCCGAAGGCGCAGGCCACGTGGGTCAGTGGTATCGCGACGTTCGCTTCCATGGGCAGCGAAGAGCCCACTCCGAGCCATACGAGCAGTGCTGTGGCGCACACTTCGCTGAGTAATGCGCGCCACCACCGCGCGGCCCACGCCACCGCACCGCCCTTTTCTGGAACAGGAAAACCTTATAGGAATCTTCACCTTAGGTTCGGGCCTTAGGCCTTCGCTAGGCTTACGGGTGACCCGTGCGACTTCGTTCACGTGAAGGTACCTTTGGACGCATCGAGTCTCGCTGTACTGTACCCCCTTGCAGGTTGAGTTTCAGGAAATTTATAAGGAATTTATACCTACGCAAGGAATCCACCCTCCAAATATCAAGTTTTTGAGACTGATAGTTTAGTTAAATTTTGCGTTGGTACGAGTTGATCGGTCGGTCGGTAACGCAAAAGTTTTACAAGTTTAGATGTAGCGTTCGCGGCGTGCGTAGCTAACCCGGTCGTTCTTAGAGGATCATCCTAAGTTGAGAAATCTTCAGCGCGGTCGCAGAATGGATGTGTCGGTCACACATGTGCGCTTAAGTGCTTCGGAAAGCACGATGAAATGTCGGTATCGGCTTTAAGACTGACGTCTTTGGACGACCTAATAAGTCGTCACCCGATTTAAGGACCAACAGCAGCTCATAAGAAATTGCTTTATGCATTGTTGCTCTTGTCTACTGTTCTATGAAGAAGGACAGTATGACCCGTTTTTTTCTAATTGTCTATACTTAATACGAGTTCTCATTTTATTTCTGTAATTGCCACACGCATAGTTCCCGATTCCGAGAGGACTATGACTAAATAGTTAGGTAGAGATACCTACAAACAGATTAGAATGCAATAAACTGATAGGCACGGAAAGACACTGCGAGGGAGCGACGTAATGGACATCATTCCTCTTTTAAATCTCAGATCCATGAAGATGTATTTATAAGGGGATAGTCGAAGGCACTTCCAAACATTATATTTGTCACATGACCACATTTTGCAGTACCTATTAGTTAGTAGGTATTACATACGTGGCAGGTTGCTAGCTCATCGCCGCTTATAAGAATTCTTATTTGTTTTCTCACAATATTTTCCTTGACCGTTTTTGAGCACATCATGTAAATAAAATATAAACAATGCGCGAATTGCAACTGGGTACCTAAAATACCGTACTCAGCAGCAGGTCAAGCTGGATGATGACATCTTTAGTAATGAATGGCGAATATATTATTATGTAGATGTATAAGGATGGTGCGCGGTGTCCACAAGATAGCGTTCTAGAACCTACATTGTTCCTTAACTGCATAAACAATCTTATTAATTTAAAGCCACGGCCCGGATACACTTGAGGACATGTTGCGCGACATGTCGCTCGAACAACTACCTACCTGAATATTTCGGGGATAATGTTGTGGAACTTTTTACAGGCCACACACATTAGATAGGTACCTTACCCACCTACTTTTCAACCTGATCACAAGCTGATTACTTTTGTAAAGAAATAGATTGTAGTAAGTAGGTAATTGTCAAGTCTTAAAAAGAGTAACCACAAAATATCTAGGTAGGTATATATAGGTATAATGATTATTAGACAAGAATTTATCGTGAAACTTATTGAGTAGAATTATTCACAAAACATGCTATAAAATCAATCAGGTTTTATAAATAAATGCGATATTACGGACAAAACATTTTAATTTATATTTACATAACTCTAATACAAACGTATTATAGATACCTACGATAGATTTTAGTATTAGATATTTGTTGATATTCTCAACCTACACCTATCAACTTAAATATTTTCAAACCTGGGCAAAAACACCAACGAGTGTTTATCTATTCTTCATTGTCTGACTATTTACCTTATAGCTTATTTTTGTTATTTTTAGAGCTACTACCTATATTATGTCAAGATAACCTACATGTCCCTTATATACACATTAACAACTTAATTATGTTGGTACGTACATTATGTAGGTAAACCTATTTAAACCTAAAACCAATAAATTGATTTAAATTCTATGTACCTACCTAGATAGGCACTATTATTGTAGATAGTTTGCCTGCCTACATAGGCACGATTAGGTACATAAATACAAACTAACTTTGTTTAATACCTAGGTAACGTAGAGGCACCAGTGTTGGACTGAGAACCAATGATGCAAAAAAAGAAAAACAAATGACATGAATAAGTTTATTAGTTTTTCGCGCGTTATTAACAATTGATCCTAAACTATAATTATCTGACTCTTATAATACGAATTTTCATTTCATTCTGCCTTTTTGTGTGCAAATGGTAAAGAAAAAAGAAAACTCGGGCGGGGGCCATCTTTAAAAATATGTTTTTATTGCATTCATCGTTAAGAAAGTAGGTATAGGTAGCGAATATTTGAATTAGCTCTTATTTGCTATGTTCATATGAAAAATACGTTATTACATGGTATTGTAGGTGAGTTTACGGTATGTTTAGTGTATTAGATTAAATTCTAATTTCGAAATTTTACGTGTGAGAGTAGATTTTTATTACTGGGTCTTATAATTTCTCATTTTCCAGTAATGGACAAAATATCGAAACTTACTTTTTTCTATTGTTTAACTACCACGTATGCAGAAATGGCACGAGCAAAGAGCTATACCCCAGAACAAATGGAAAACGCCGTAAAAGCCGACAATAATTATGTAAGAGTGGTAACTGCTGTTACGAAATTTGAATTTCCCCGAATATTTTAAAACTATCCTATTGAAACACATAACTGACGTATGATTCAGACATACAAAAAACGCAAAGCTGATAACGTGTGTAAGACCGAATCCGAGTGAACTGCATAATGGAGCTCAATGAGAATGAGAATCAGAATCAGATTTATAAACTCAAGAATGGCAAAACCGATTAAAATTTTTGATTACTTGCATTTGTCTCCACCACGAATAGCAAATAAATAACTATTGAAATCGAAATCGAAAATTAAGACTCCACTGTCCGACCGTCAGTCCGTCTGTCTGTCTGTCCGTCTAAACTTATTCCATGCCATTCATAATAATGTCCAATACATAATGAGAAACAGCCAAAATGATCAATTTTGATCCTAAAAGTGTCCAAGATTGGTGCCATTACGTTACTCGTATATCTGTAAATTCAAGTGTTTGTTAGAGCCTTTAAAAAAGGGGACTCTTCTAACGCAGCGATCCCAATCCTAGTAACTGAATATGTCTACAACTTGTTTTTTTATAAAATATGTGTATTTTTGTTGACCCATACACTCGGCACTTCACCGAGGTCGTCAAAACGAGATAACATCACCAATATAAATGCATATAACTTTTGAACTGTGGAAGAAACAATTACATATTCGGGGAATAGAATAATAATTAAAAGTTAGAAGCGAGATCGATAAGACGCGGTCGCGGGGCCCATGCCCATCGGCATTGGCCTGATGGATGTCAATAAAATCAGTAGTGTTTGTTATCATATACAGAAGTGTTCCACTTTCCCAAATAAATGTATGATAAAGAAGTTACGTGCTAAATGTACCTACCTACCTAGTCGCGTAGTAGTCTGTTGTTGTGGCCTTGACTATGATTATTTCCAAATTGACCTTTTTAGAAATACGTGCACGAATCGATAAAGTTTGCAGGAACTAGTTAGGAAGGGTATCTTATCGTTTTCAAAGTAGGTAGGTATAGGTACATACTGAATCAATATTTATGAACTTTTCTTGAGATAAAAACTGTTCTTCCAACGAGTTGAAGTGCGTTTAAATCTTTTGCTTTGAATGAGATAAACATAATCAGTGAGTCTACTAAGTTTAGTAATTTTCCGTTACGTGATCTACAGTTTACCCAAAATAATATCCGGTATCTACTTACGAAAGTTAAAAGCGATCCTGTAGGCATCCACTTACACAATTTAATTTAGGAAAATAACAACAAAAAATAGGGACAAAATTTATCGACAATTATATTTTTACCGAGTGATTTCCCGTTTGGTTATAATGTGAAAAAATAGGGAACTTTATGTACTGAGTATGTATGTAACACGTGGTAACACGACAAAGTAGTGATCGGTTCATTTCTAGTTGATGAGGAAGCTTCGATGTACCTATACCTACCTAATAAAGTGGGTAAAGAAGCTTTCGATGAACAAGTAGGTAGGTACTTAAAGATATTGGATACTATGATTGCAAGTAGCCTTGTAGGCCCAGACTGTTGTATTGTACTGACCGTATCGCGGCATGTTTGTGTGTCCTACTTGGTAACTTGTTCAGGCTACAAGTGAGAGCGAGTGGTTGTGGCTGCGGCCGCGCGCGGACTGTGTGGTGCGTAAAGGCGAACGCGCGATACCGCCAGACGCCACTCGTCGCGGGAGAGAACTCTACCAAAGTGGAGGACGACATTCTATTCCAACAACAGACACTTGCAGGGATACATCGTCCTGCAATCTGAGGTGACATTCCTTCTGCAAGATCACATGTTCAGGCGAAATATTGTGACCGGCCGGCACATTGTTTGATATCCGGTAGAGAGATGGTTTCGGCCGTCGCGTTCGCTGTTATTTGCGCGCCGCTGACCTGTGGCCTTTGATAATATTATCACGTTTAAATACCTACATTTGTAAGTAGGTACCTACCTAAATACTTATTATTAGTTATAATTATAATCGTTTATCAGTTTATGACACAATCTTTATTTACCTACAGAAATAAATAACATCTTAAGTAATCTATACTTATAATAAATCTGTAGAGAGGTCAATTCTGTACATGAAATATATTTCCAAAATAACTATCAGGGGGTGATTAGGGATCGATACTGATGCCAAAAATGCAATCAGTTAAATTTTTGTCTGTCTGTCTGTCTGTCTGTATAACCGTTATAGAAACAAAAACTACTCGACGGATTTTAACGAAACTTGGTACAATTATTTTTCATACTCCTGAGCTGGTTATTGTATACTTTTTATCACGCTACAATCAATAGGAGCAGAGTAGTGAAGGCAAATGTTGGGAAAACGGGAGAAGTTACTCCATTTTTTAAGCTTCCGTCGCGTGTGCAACCTTAATGGTTAAAGCTACACAGAAATCATGTATGACGGAAATGTTCTCCTTAAAATTATAAAAAAAATATCCCACGACAGCATATGTCTATCTTTTATGGTTGACTCACAATAACACGTGTAACTCCCGATAGCTTAGCAGTTCGAAGCTTTCTGATTATATTTGTCTACTCTTACGTTTATAACACTCTCAGTCATCCCTAATTAAAAACGCGAACGCACAGGCAGGCGTCTTGCTTGGTACCTAGAGGCTAGCGAGTCACCTAGCGAGTAGCTTCGTAAAACGAACATTCTCGAACGTTCGCGACCGGCCTAACAGCTAGGCGTCAAACGCGCAGTTCGGCCGGCCGCGAACGTTCGAGAAAAAATGAAATCATCAATAATTGTCTAATGACAAAAAAGCTGTGAAAAAAAAACGTTTTATATAAAGACATTCTGTAGTATATTTAGTATCAGCATTGCACCCGTGCGAAGCCCGGGCGGGTCGCTCGTCTTAAATATAAAAATGAATCCCTATTTCCCTTGGTCACGACATCACGCGTGAACGGTTGGACCGATTTTGTTAATTCTTTTTTGTTGTATTCGTTATTAGCAGAAGGTTCATCTATCTTCTATACTTATAATAAATCTGTAGAGAGGTCAATTCTGTACATGAAATATATTTCCAAAATAACTATCAGGGGGTGATTAGGGATCGATACTGATGCCAAAAATGCAATCAGTAAAATTTTTGTCTGTCTGTCTGTCTGTCTGTATAACCGTTATAGAAACAAAAACTACTCGACGGATTTTAACGAAACTTGGTACAATTATTTTTCATACTCCTGAGCTGGTTATAGTATACTTTTCATCACGCTACAATCAAAAGGAGCAGAGCAGTGAAGGGAAATGTTGGGAAAACGGGAGAAGTTACTCCATTTTTTAAGCTTCCGTCGCGTGTGCAACTTTAATGGTTAAAGCTACACAAAAATCATGTATGACGGAAATGTTCTCCTTAAAATTATATAAAAAATATCCCACGACAGCATATGTCTATCTTTTATGGTTGACTTACAATAACACGTGTAACTCCCGATAGCTTAGCAGTTCGAAGCTTTCTGATTATATTTGTCTACTCTTACGTTTATAACACTTTCAGTCATCCCTCATTAAAAAAGTTAACATTATTAACTATTCCATAAAAAAAGAATCATAGAAATCGGGTGATAGGTAGGTACTACGCAGCCGGACCCACCGTGGATAAGGGTTAATTTTAATGCAGTTACAAATCTATGGAATTGTACGAATTGTACTCCAAAAATCAGCAATTGTACTAGAAGGGGTCAAAAAAAGCTGTGAAAAAAAACATTTTATATAAAGACATTCTGTAGTATATTTAGTATCAGCATTGCACCCGTGCGAAGCCCGGGCGGGTCGCTAGTAAAAAATAAAATTGTAATTTGACAGGACTACGTCTGTCGGGACCATAGTCGATGGTCGGGACAGCTAGTACACAATATATTACAGAATACACTAATTGCAAAATACATAGGTACCTACTACCTACACAAGAACCAGTTGAGATATCTAAAGACATTGTTTGCGACACTATGTTGCCTGTCCAACGACACCCCATATGCGAAAAACTAGTATGGAGTTATAAGCGATAATAATTATTTTTTGCAAAAGATTGCATTTTGCTCTTAGTTTTAAATGCAATCCTATTGAGTTTGATTTTGTTTTTAGATTATTAGGTTGCTTTTGTAACTGCTTTGTTTTGTAGATATTGCCCTGGTGAGACCGTTTCACGAATTTAATGAATTTGATCAATTATGTCACTTAATGAATTTTACGTTTAAACCGACGTTATATTCATTCGAAATTACAGCTTTCTAGTAAAAGTCTCTGAGCTAAGCTGCGTACAGACGGACGGTCATGGCGAAACAATAACATAGAACACGGTGAGGGTTAAGAACAATTTGAATATGAGGTAGGTACACAGATGAAAAAGAAATAAAGAAAGCTTTAAGACATAGGCATATTTATATGGATAAATAAAAAATCGTGTGGCTATGATGACATACCAATTACTCTGACTCATATGGACATTTTGACTGGGCCCCCCTCCCCTGGCATGCCTCTTTTGATGAAGGTATTTTACTCGATTAAGGGCCGATTTTTCAATCATCAGATAAGTGTTAACTGTTGAATAAATTTGACATATCGTATGGAAAATTGCAATTTTATTCCACAGTTAACACTTATCTGATTATTGAAAAATCGGCCCTAACTAAAACTAGCAAAAATTGTTCCAGTATTACATAAAGGGGATCGATTTACTTAGAAACCCAAAATATTATTCTTTATTCACTGTTGCCAACGTATTTGCCACGCTAAATATTTTACCTGACATTGAAATCCTTGTTTATGCTGATGATACGAATGATGTAAAAAAAAAAAAACTTAATTATTAATGGATGGGTACCTCGAGTAGGTGTACTTAATAAAGTTTAATTATTTTCTTAGGTCAATAAACAGCAAGCAGTAGGTCAGCTCAATGACTTACCAACGGTAGTTATCCAATTCGGTAGCGTCTACTTTACCTCAAGATGAGCCGCGTCCGCTGCATCGCGACTAACACTAGGTAACTAGGTAAATTATTAATTAGGTTGCTACCTAAGTCTTATCCACTTACCTAGTTACCTATTTTTCTCATATTTACGTAAGTAGGGAAGGTTGTGGTCCTTCCCGGTTTTGGTCAGTCACAAAACCTTTGCTTAACCTAAGAGATAGATAAATAATCTATTCTATGTTATTTAAAAAATGTCGTTTTAATATTTTTTTCAATATAAACCGTTTATTTGAAAATTAAAATGTCATAATGGCCACAACTAGCGCTCTCACCCTAGGGTCTGGTGTTCATGTTGTACCTACACCTACATATTAATATTCAAATCAGGTAGCTGATTTATAGTTAAATTCTTATTAATCAAAATAAACCCTCAATCAATTTTGAGTAGGTAGGTAGGTACCTACAATAAGTAAATTGTGCGAATCTTTCTGTCGAGATTCGGTCATCAGCGCGTCGTTCGCGCGTGTTTGTTTACATTCCCATTTAAATTAAATTATTATAATTAATTGCGACATGATCGACGATGTCAATATAGTCGTGGACATTGTAACGAACTATTAGAATCTTAATAGAGTTCCTAATAATAAATTATGTAAATGATATCGCGCGGGCGGAAGCTCGTCGCAAGGTGAGCCGCCTCTTGCATTGCATTTTGCATTACATCACGATCCGCTCTTAAATATCAATAAAACGTTTTGTTACCACTGATTGTGTTGCGGTTCCAAAATAATTAAAGTTACAAACAAGTTGTCGCAACACCAAGTCCGGTGCAAGGTCTCGCCTCCAAGCAAGCTTCCGTCAAATATGTTACCTACCTGCAAATTAATTAATGATTATTTAACAGTAGTTAGGGCTTTGGATGAAGGCATGTCAGAGTATGCTAGGTGCAAGGCTGCATATTCTGACGAAAGACATTGGTAGGTGTAGGTACCTACCTACATAGGTTAGGTACACATTGAGGGCAATCAAATACCCCTAGTGAAATAAAAAATATCCCGGTAGTTCTGAGCCAGGTTTACTCCTAGAAGTCATCGAGTAAATCACTCAGTGAAACTCTTGGAATCCGATTAAACTATTAAGGGGCTCCCAGTCGACGATTGCTCTTTTTCGAAACGAAAAAAGAAATACTTCTGAACAAGCCACATCTCCTATTTTTATAAGTATATTACTTCAGGTTCCTACCTAGATTTCTATTAAGCTGAAAACATAATAGCAGAAACTTTTCACGATAAAGATATTATTTCAAAATAATACGTTTTAGAATTTACGATTGAAATATTTTATATACCTACTATTAAAATCAACTTGTGATTTATTGTTAAAGGTAGGTAATATGTTGATCTAGATTTCTATTGGAATAGATTTTTGATAAGTAATTATACATAATTTATATCATTAATTTATTCGAAAAGCTAAGGCGGACCACGCGCCGACGTGTGTTTGTCGTCATTGCAGCGGTCGGTAGGATTATTTATCGAAATGATTAAAGATGGGTACATCTTTATTCACATATACTATACATTATAAAATAGGAGATGTGGCTTGTTCACAAGTATTTATTTTTTCGTTTCGAACAAAAACAATCGTCGACTGGGAGCGCCTTAACGTATTAGTCTTTAATACAGGCTTGCCTAGTGTGAAGACTACAGGAAGGATTTTTTTATTATTTAAGCTTAATCATAAACATATTATACCTACCTACTTTTCATTTTAAAGTACCTATGTTATTAATATTAATCTTTATTTTGCAACTGGCAAAAACCAAAAAATAACAAATTATAATATTAATAATTAATTGTACACAGATAACTTAAACTACTCTATTTGGTCTTTGTACAAATGTATGCAGATTGCAGACCGCACCTTCAGACTATCGGATCGGCAATAAAATCGTAAACGCGTTGGCGCTGTCCGACTATCGGATCGGACGTGTATTGCTATTCAAACAAAATGTATGGCACGAGCGTCTTCCTATAGTCTGATCAGACTATCGGATCGGACTGTCGGATGAAAAAATCGGACGTCTATTCCCAGCCTAAAGGAGCTAGGATTAGGAATACCTAAATAACAACACACTTTGATGAGTGAAATCGTTTATTTCCGGATATCGCGACTAGAGCTAGCGGGGGTCAAGGGGGTCAAAGGGAGCAGCAAGCGGTGCAGGGCGCAGGCAGCCGCGGCGCCGGCCAAGGGGCCCAACCAGTACACCTGCGACAAATACCTCCTCAGTACAGGTTCCTATATAACACAGGAATAAGTCACTAACTGGTAATTGCAATCAGCTTTAATGGTTAAATTCTCATAGTCTAGTCTATCAAAAGACTATGGAATATTTAAAGCCGATTACGATTATCAGTGAGCTTACGTAATAGGGCTGCGGGTATGTGACTGTGTTCCTCTTATTTATTATAGCTGTCCCGTGCCCGCTTGGCTGGGCGACAGACATTTCTAATTGTGATCAATTTTAATGGGTATGGCTCGAATGGAGATAGGTATCCGCGGAATATACGCAAGTTGTCCCGTTGCTGGCTCCGTTAAGGCGCTCCCAGTCGACGATTGTTTTTGTTCAAAACGAAAAAAGAAATACTTCTGAACAAGCCACATCTCCTATTTTATAATGTATAGTATATGTGAATAAAGATGCAATGACGACAAACACACGTCGGCGCGTGGTCCGCCTTAGCTTTTCGAATAAATTAATGATATAAATTATGTATAATTACTTATCAAAAATCTGTTCTAATAGAAATATAGATCTACATATTACCTATCTTTAACAATAAATCACAAGTTGATTTTAATAGTAGGTATATAAAATATTTCGATCATCGAAAAGTTTCTGCTGTTATGTTTTCAGCTTAATAGAAATCTAGGTAGGAACCTGAAGTAATATACTTATAAAAATAGGAGATGTGGCTTGTTCAGAAGTATTTCTTTTTTCGTTTCGAAAAAGAGCAATCGTCGACTGGGAGCCCCTTAAGATGGTCATTAGTTGCCAAGATTATATTGTCCCGCAACTCTTTTATCAGTAGTCTTGACTTGTGCCTTTATCATTAAAGCGCACACCCTCTGCGGCGCATGCTGTGTACGGGCACGCGACGCATTTTAGCTGCGTGGGTTAATTTGTAGACCCACGTAGGTCTACATTTCCACTACTGCACTCGCTATACATGAATATTAAGTCACAAATATGTACAACTCTAGAGTTATACCGCAGCATAGTTTTGAATCGTTTTACTCATCATTTTGAAACATTTGCGTGTACCGCGTACACATCGTGCATAGGGTTAACAGCGTCGAGCTACGTGAGCACCATATTTTAGTGAGCCACTACACGCATGTTTGGAGGGCTGGAGAAACCACGTTACACTACAATGAATAAAGGGACATAGCGGATCACTGGGAAATGACACTGAAGACGAACTGGCCAAGAGGCTCGGAAACACAAACGGAAGGCCCCACCCCAATCCTGCCTCTCCCCTGTTCCTGGATACGGCGACAGATTCAGAGCAAAAACAACGAACGATGGGCTCAGGCGACTGACTGCTGACAGTCAAGAGCAGCGATACAACCACCTCGCCGCGGCTGACACGCCGCCTGTTGAACCTATAAAGACCAGACCTAAGAACCATCGTGGGGACGCTCACAGGTCACTGCCCCCTTAACAAACACTTATACAAAATCGGAGTCACAGACAGCCCGCTCTGCAGGGGCTGCCTTTCCAAAGAAGAATCAGCTGCCCGCGCATTCCAGGACTGCGTGGGCAGCTGATTCTTCGGGCGTAACAGCACGACGTACACAAATCCTCGGCTACCCAAGGACTCTTCACTAAGCCTGTGAAGACCCCAGGAGGCTTCTATGCTTCTGGGAGGAGCTAGGTTGGCTACAGATGTAGCCGGCTCACTCCTTTCGCATAACAGACCAATCGAGTTTAAATGCGAGAAAGGGAGTCCCCATACACACAATACATGTTTGGAGGGCTCAAGTTTCCTAACAGCATGATAGGAATATCGCGACAATTTTCATTTTGTTATACTCATCATAACTTCAAAACGAATCAACCGATTTGAACGATTCAAAGTGATTCACTCCTAAATATATAGCCTTAACTACTAATTAGTTTATTTGATTAAGTACTAACATCATGATATGGATAGAATCACTTTTTTTCCGAACCATGTTTTAATTAAGTAACTAATTTCAACAAAAAACGGTTATTATACCTAATGTATAATATTTAGACATACTATCTTGCGGACTTTCTAATGCGCATTGATAAGGACATTCAATTTGTATCATAATTGTTTATGTACTATCAATAGTTAGGTATTGCAGCGCACACAAAGAAAGCAAAATGTTTGGCAATTTTTTACACCTTGCTTCAAACTATCGTTATTTATAACTTTTTCAAAATAAAAAAGAGCCTATGTTACTCAGGGATAATGCAGCTTGGTAAAGGTGAAAGAATTTTTGAAATCGGTTCAGTAGTTTTTGAGTTTATCCATTACAAACATACAAAAAAATCAAACTTTTCTCTTTATAATATTAGTATAGATTATAAATATTTTTGAATTTATGCATGTTTTCGGCATAAACCGCCTGAATTATATCGCGCTCCGTGCGGCGGCTTGGTAGCATATTTAATGTAACTCCGAAACGAATGCCGATCACGTTATCATTTTTTTTGGGGAAATAATGATAAACTTAAAGCTATAATTTTAAGTTCAATTAATTGAAAAAATATATGTCAAAGTTTCTGTAAATCTGTTTTGGAATGTATTACTACACTATTAAAAACCAGTGTAATTTAATTTAATATAAAATTCACTAATGCCAATATCAACGGTCTAAAATGACTGCTCAAAATTTTTCAATTCTTTAGAAGCCCTTACTTACTCTTACTTAAAAAAAATGTGTGAACATACGTATGTCTGCTTTAGGTATAGGTGTAATTGAGCGGAATATAAACAAAATCCACGACCTCACTTTTTTTTGCTTGTCCGCTTCACGTGGAATGCCCCATATATGAAACTAGCCGAACCGTGACAAACGTTGTTCGGCCAATTTTTTTTTGTAATAATCACAGGAAGAAGCAATTTCAGGCAGCTTTCAATTGTTTCCCTACAAACCTTGTACTTACTGATAAAATAAATTACGAAATTTGGTAGAATGCGTATCATTCATTAGTCAAAACAAAACTGCGTTGCTATGACGTTTTTAGTCTGTGATGTCAGATTTGTTGCACACCAACGCCATCTATACCAAAATCATCCTTTTTGCGTTTTTTTATCATTTAGGGGTTGTTTTTCGGATTATAAGTTCCTTTATTTATTCTGATTTTTTTATCTACATACTACCGCAAATTTCATCTTAATCTATTTTGTCGTTTATTTTTGATTAGGGTACAAAGATAGCAGCCTTATCACAAACTTTCGCATTTATAATATTATTAGGATTAGGATGTTCTTTTCAATGCGCACATGAAAGTCCGTAACTAATTGGTAATTTACATTATATAGGTACCCAATATTTGAAAACAAATCACTTTTTGAATTTTTCGAATCGGTCGATTCGTTTTGAAGTTATGATGAGTTGAGTACCTTACCTATACCTAATAAAAAGGATGCTGTTAAAAAACTTGAGCCAACATGGTGTAATGGCACTAGAGTCTAGTGACTAGACTACTGATAAAAGAGTTGCGGGACAACATAATCGTAGCGACCTATGACCATTCTCACGGGGCCAGCAGCGGGACAACTTCATCCCATCTCCAACCAAATGGATGACAATTAGAAAAATGTCTGACGCCCAGTGAAGCGGGCATGGGTCAGCTAATATTATAATAAGATCGTTAATGCATCCGTCAGTCACAGTCACAGTCACCTAACAGCCTAACACTCGCTCACCCAATGATCGTCCCAATGATTGGCCAAAAAAGCTGGGCCAAAGCTGCGCGCCGGGTTCATGCTGCCGCCGGTCGGGGTTCCCTGCAAGCGATAACAACAAGATCGCTTTAACATTCAACGATTCTTCTAAGCAGCCAGACCGGTCAACTCTCTTTTTATTTAACACTCTACATTAGCGAAACTGTCTACAGTGAAACGACTGGTACAGAGGGCTTCCTACCAGTGTATTAGAGCAAAACGGCAAAGAAAAACCCTTGGTGGATGGGAACCCAACTTAAATATTTATTTTATCTGGGGGCACGGCATTGCCCCCGCCAAGTCAAGCAATAAAGCGGCACGGCTGTACCATCCTTTTCTCGGAGCAGTTCAGGCCATTTTCGACCCCCTATAACTTCGTTGTGGATAAAACTAGAAGCCTGAATTTTCAGTAACCAAGCAGTCACTATATAAACACGGTATATTTAAAATTTCATTCAATTTGAACCAGTAGTTTAAGAATTATAACTAGTCAAAGTTTCCTATTTTGTCACTCACTCACTGACTGACTGACTGACTGACCGATCATCAAAAGTTTAAGGCACTTCTAGCATACATATAAGCTTCAAATTTGAAACACAATTAGTGTTTAGTGTAAAAATCCTAAAAAAACCTGCCAAGTGCGAGTCGGACTCGCGCACGTCGAGTTCCGTACCATTATCTATAAATCACCTCCCAATAATCACTATCTAATCACATCTATAAGCCCTGTGACAGACAGACGGACAGCAAAGTCTTAGTAATAGGGTCCCGTTTTTACCCTTTGAGTACGAAACCCTAATAAAAACGATCCTTTATTAAAATTGCAAAAATAAAATAGTGACGTCACAAGTCTATTAGGGTTGTGGGCTCACAACGGTGGATCCGCGCTTGCTTCCATGCGAATAGAGTTCAGGTCGCTCACCAGCAAAACAGCCAACGCGGTGACCACGACGCCGATTCGCAAAGGCCAGCTTTCCCCATCACCCCCTTGATGCCATTGGGCGCAGTTGGCTAACACCACGCACGAAGCGCACAATGCCTCCACGCACACCGCCTGCACACACCCACGCAAACACATATACATATACATACTCGTACTTTGCACGCACGTTATCCGCTCGTTCTAGGAAGGAAGAATCTCTACCTTGTACAGCGGATACCCAACAGCGACCCTCGTGACGGCCTCGAGAGAATCGGCGCTAGAGTAAAGCGGATAACGAGCAGCCGCGCCAAGCGCCGATCCCGCCAACTGCGCGACCACTTCGAGTCCCGCTCTGATACCGTGCATGCGTCCCATCCACCATGCGCTGAGAGACACGCACGGGTTCAGCTGCGCACCCGACACGCAACCCAGGCACTGGAATTTACGACAAGGGCGTTAGCTGTTACTCAACGTTTGAAAACCGTATCATTTTTGATGATCATTCTGAAATATATCCTGCACCTTTCAATGAACAACAACTCCACTCGACCTCGTTGCTTGACTTGGTAGGACAATAACTTAACACTGGTTTTAGATTCCAAGTCCTAGGAAATGTTTTGGTTTTCGCTCTGACCGTTTCCTACTTTTCAACCAACTTTAAAAAACTGGCCAAGTGCGTGCGCAATGTAGGGTTTCGTAGTTTACATAGTTAACGTTATTTAAATAATTTTCAGTGATACCTATTTGTATTTTTTTTTATTGTTAATTAATATTTGTACAAAATTTTTAATATTTCACAAACGGGATCCGTTTGTGAATTTAATCGAAAAGTTGTTTGTACAAACACTATTTTTTAAAGACCTATCCAACGATAACCCACACCATGGGGTACGTGAGAAAAAAAATAACATTACCACTTTACATGTCCCCTACATGTAAAGTGGTAATGTTATTTTTTTTATAAGGGTGATACCCTTAAAAAAATTGTTTTTCAAGATTTTATTCTACCACTTTGTTTGCTTGACACGTATGTATATTCATGCCATTGCCATTACAACTTTCTAGCACTAATAGTCTCTGATCTAAGCTGCGGACAGACGGAAGGAAGGACGGACAGACATGGTGAAACTATAAGGGTTTCTTGTTAAGGCGCTCCCAGTCGACGATTGTTTTTGTTCGAAACGAAAAAAGAAATACTTGTGAACAAGCCACATCTCCTATTTTATAATGTATAGTATATGTGAATAAAGATGTACCCATCTTTAATCACTTCGATAAATAATCCTACCGACCGCTGCAATGACGACAAACACACGTCGGCGCGTGGTCCGCCTTAGCTTTTCGAATAAATTAATGATATAAATTATGTATAATTACTTATCAAAAATCTATTCTAATAGAAATCTAGATCTACATATTACCTATCTTTAACAATAAATTACAAGTTGATTTTAATAGTAGGTATATAAAATCTTTCGATCATAAATTCTAAAACGTATCATTTTGAAATAATATCTTTATCGTGAAAAGTTTCTGCTATTATGTTTTCAGCTTAATAGAAATCTAGGTAGGAACCTGAAGTAATCACTACATAGTATAAAGCAAAGTCGCTTTCCGCTTCCCGCGTCTGTATGTATATGTATGTTTGCTTATATCTTTAAAACTACACAACGGATTTTGATACGGTTTTTTGTGATTCAGGAGGAAGGTTTATATGTATTAAACCCGTGCGAAGCAGGGGCGGGTCGCTAGTATACTTATAAAAATAGGAGATGTGGCTTGTACAGAAGTATTTATTTTTTCGTTTCGAAAAGAGCAATCAGCGACTGGGAGCCCCTTAACTCGAAACCCTAAAAAGGAGGAAGGTCCTTTCTAATATATTTTTTGTAGGTAGGTACTAATGTTACGCTATTTTGATGATGATCGGTTTCATACTTATAACTTTTATCTTAAACTAGCTGACCCGTGCCCGCTTCGCTGTGCGTAAGACATTTCTAATACCATCGTTGACTTTTTTGTAGACGTTTTTAAGGTGTACAATACATTACATACAGGTGTACATTATTTTGATATATCTCGTGGGGTTCAGCCAGCATTTGCAATGTAAGCGCAAAAAAATGTGTTTATTTACGACCACACAATAGAAACTTCTAAAATTATCAGTGTTTCTCTACTATATTATGCATGTATTATACATATAAACCTTCCTCTTGAATCACTCTATTTATTAAAAAAAACCGCATCAAAATCCGTTGTGTAGTTTTAAAGATATAAGCAAACATACATACATACATACAGACGCGGGAAGCGGAAAGCGACTTTGCTTTATACTATGTAGTGAAGTCTCACTAAGGCAACAAACTGAAATCACAAAATCGCAAACAAACTTATAACAGTGAATGTGTGCATAGAGATAGCACATAATTCCTATCTTATCTATGACAACTACCTAATAAATCCATCCCAACAGAAATTAAACGGTAATTATTATCATTAATTTATCTGTATAATAGCAGTCCGCCCGGCTCCGCACGGGAGTAACGTATTATAACGATTTTTTGGGTATTTTTTTACCCAAGGTGGTTACATTATCGAAGTTTTAATAGGGATCCCTATTTTTTTCAAACAATAAATATAGCCTATGTTACTCAGAGATAATGTAGCATTCTAATGGTAAACGATTTTTTGAAATCGATCCAGTAGTTTATGGATTTATTCCATACAAATATACAAAACATCTTTCCTCATAATAATATTAGTACCTATAGATTATTACACTCATAATAATTTTTGAATGGTATGGAATTTGGGAATGGTATAATTAAAAAAGTAATTTACAGGTACTGATATGGCCTTGAAAATTAAGTGATTTTTTTGGATAAGGATTAATACCCAGGTACGAATAATGTGGCCTAGTTTGTACAGGCGGCGTTACTTATTGCATATTTTAACATGAAAAAGTAGTTATTGTGACATAACTGTAATAGTTGGAAATAATTATGGTATTGCTGACTTTTGTTAATATTGATGTAATCTTTAAAACTGCAGTACATCACTTTGATCTATTGTCAATAATTTTTGCAGCGTGCGTGATAAGGATTTTATTGCTTTTTATTCACATGTTGGGTTACATTATCGAAGTTTTCATACGGATCCCTAATAGTTAGACATATGGTATTGCTGACATATTTGTAGATATTGATGTCCTCTTTAAAACCGTAGTATATTACTTTGCTCTATTGTTAATAATTTTTGCATTGTACGCGATATAAGGATTTTTTGCTTTTGATTCACACGTTGGGTTACGTTATCGAAGTTTTCATACGGATCCCTAATAGTTAGACATATGGTATTGTTGACTTGTTTGTAGATATTGATGTCCTCTTTAAAACTGTAGTACATCACTTTGCTCTATTGTTAATAATTTTTGCATTGTACGCGATATAAGGATTTTTTTTGTTTTTTTTTTCACACCTTGGGTTACATTATCGAAGTTTTCATACGGATCCCTAACGTTTTTGAAAATATTCTATAGCCTATGTTCATCAGGGATAATGTAGGATTCTAATGGTAAAAGAATTTTTCAAATCGGTCCAGTAGTTTCGGAGCCTATTCGTTACAAACAAACAATCAAATCTTTAATCTTTATAATATTAGTATAGAAAACCGGCCAAGTGCGTGTCGGGTCACGCGTAATGTAGGGTTTCGTGGTTTACACAGCGACGACTACGACATTCGTTTATACCAAAAATTGGCACTTTAAAGCTTAATATTTCACAAACGGATCCCTACCCCATACCATGGGGTACGCGAGAAAGTAGGGGAGATACCCTAAAAAAATGTTTTTCAAGATATTGTTCTAAGACTTTGTTGACATTACTAATATGTATGTATATGCTATACATGCCAAATTACAGCTTTCTAGCTCTAATAGTCTCTGAGCTAAGCTGCGGACAGACGGACGGACGGACGGACATGGCGAAACTATAAGGGTTTCTTAAAGACTATGAAACCCTAAAAATAAATTGCTGCTTGTTAGTCTCGCTAAAACTAAAAAACGGCTGGACGATTCGGTTAATTTTGGTTTTAAAATATTCCTGGAAGTTCAGGGAATTCTTAAACGGTGAGAAAATACGGAAAAAATGCGAGGACAATTAATAGTAAAACCAACATTTTTGTTTTTCCATACAGACTGTTCCTACATTAACATTTTGATATTCGTCCCGTTCGGTACAATACAATCGGTCAAATTGAAGAACGTATAACCGCAATTATCTATACTATCTATACTTCTATACTAATAATATTATAAAGAGAAAAGTTTTGATTTGTATGTTTGTAATGGATAAACTCAAAAACTACTGAACCGATTTAAAAAAATATTTCACCGTTACCAAGCTACATTATCCCTGAGTAACATAGGCTATTTTTTATTTTGAAAAAGTAATAAATCTATATATCGCACCTCGAGAATGAAAGTGACTCAATTCAAAAATTGAGTGAATTGAGTTATATACACAGAACGACTTGAAAAAGTATTATCTATCACCTAGTGAATCAAACACTGACGATTTTAGGCGAGAAAGGGATATACTGGAATACTGCGTCTCTTTCATTTCCGCAAGATCCATACCTCTCTATATTGGAATAATGACGTTTTCAGTAATAAGTGTCAAGTGTTTACAGTAAAACGTGTCACAACTAGTTTAATGGTGACCTAAAGCTGATTAAGTCATTACAACACGAGAAACCAAGGTAAGATTGATCATAGGATTTAATCGTAAAGTGACCGATGTTTGTATTAAGTCATTTTACTGCTAGGAACAAAGACATTTGGTGTGACTTAAAATGAGTTAGGTCATTTTTGTGCTTTAGGTTATGCATATTTCAATGGCTCTTTTTAGTTTATGTCTGTATTGTACTAAAATGTTAAAAAGGGTTCTTGTACTTCTTGTGATTAGGTCGATTTAAGAATATTTTGTTGAATAATTTAAGGTAATCTTTGGCAATGGGTCATTTTCTTAGTATTTCATCGTAAGTGTGCTTGTTTTTAGGTCATAATATTCAAAAATAAAATGAAAAGAAGAGCTGATTTAATACTGCAGATGGTGGAAAACAAGCCACAAAAAGAGGTAACATCATTGATTGAATGTAAAACTTAACATAAAAATTACTTTAAATTTCTTATTTATTCTTGATTCTCAAACAAAAGATTTTTTTTACAGGAAAATTACGAAAGAGATAAAGAAAACTTACTTTCTAATATTGAAAAGACAGTATTTAATAAATAAATGGGCGATACACAAACTACTAAACTTGATTGTAGTCAGATCGAGGTAAAATGTTTTTTTTTTAATCTTACTTTTCTTTAAATGTATTATAGAAAAGTTGAATTTATTATATTATATTATTTTATTTTATTTATTGTTTTTAGATAAAATATGAAGCCGTACATGCTCCAGCTGATGAAACAAGTACGTCTATTAAACAAGCAGACACATCTAGAAGATCAAGCTCAATTTCTCTAGTTATTTATTAAATTGTCTAAATTTCACAATGTCATAACAGAACTAAAAGAAAAAGACAGCGTTGCTGCTTACGGAAATGTTTTCTGTTATTTCTGGGACGAAACGCAAGGTCAAAGAGGTGCGAACGAGGTAGGTTCCTGTGTTTATGATTACTTGAAAAATTTGAGCCAAAACCATTCAAATGAAAAAATACATGTAATATTTACTCATTTGCAGTTGACAATATAGAAAATATTGAGTGCATAACCCATAAATATTTAATAAAGGGTCTTACGTAAAATTAAGCTGACAACGTCCATAGTCTTATTGAAAAAGAAATCAGAAAAAACGAGAAAGCAGGTCCAATATACACACCGTTCCAATACGTGACACTAATCAAGAGTGCTCGAAAAACCGGTAAGCCTTTCATTGTCAAAGAACTCTGTCATGAAATTTTATCAATATTAAGAACTTTCAAGAAAAATGGGGCTATAATTTTACTGAAAACACTGATAAAAAAAGTATTCTATAGAATGACATTAAAGTTTTGAAATTTCAAAAAGGAAATCTTTTGAATTCCTTTACAAAACTTCTTATTTTTACACAGACACAGAAATATACTACCATTGGTATGCGAAATAAAAGGAAAAAGATGTTGAGCCCCGAAGTATAGGGACAGAAAAACTGTTTAGATAACAAGAAAAAAGACCTGAAAGACCTGGTGAGAAAGAATCTCATATCTAATTACTACGCAAGTTTCTACAATTCATTGTAATTGAGACTTAAATATGAAATGAAAAACCATTATAAATGATTCAAGTGCCCCATGCACCTACTTGAATCATTTACCCTCGTATTCAGGAACGACACTGAGAGCACGCACCACAGTGGACGAAATTTATTTTCATAAACATTATGTGTTATGCGACATTATGGCGCACACTATCATATGCCTCTAGAGCTCAACTTTGGTTATAGGCACACGACAGTGTGCCTCTAGTCACACTATGCAGTGTCGAACAACACATAAAGCGATTTAAAATAGGTATACGGCTAATTACTACGTTTTTTCTGGTATTGCTGACGTTTCGAGATAATTCAGATGCTCTTCATCATGAGCATCGCCCGCGACCGCGATCAACGGCAGATCGACGAATATGAGTATTCGCCGAGTATCTGCCGTGCCGATGGGCGATGCTCATGATGAAGAGCATCTGAATTGTCTCGAAACGTCAGCAATACAAGAAAAAACGTGATATTAACAACCACGATAGTTTTAATTCTATACATAAAACGATGTTTATGAAAAAAGATTTCGTTCACTGTGGGTGCGTGTTCTCACAGTGTCGTTCCTGAATACGAGGGTTAGAATGGTTTAACTGGTTGATTATAGTAGATAGATGATAATGATGGTGATTTTAATATAAGTATGTAAGTGTTTTCTGTGAATTTCCTTTAAAATTGTAATAAATAAGATAAAAATAGTGCTACAACCAATAACTACTTACTGATTAGTGATTAAAAGTTAGTAAAATATATCTAATACCAAAAAGTGATTGTGATTAGAACTTAATTTTATAACAATGTTAAACCGTAGCATTTATATACTTATTATTAAATAAAACATAGATAAGAAATGTTATTTGATAGTTAATGTTTTAGAAGCATACCTATTTGTTTTATAAAAAGTTTATATATAAAAGTTTATTTTTTTGTTGCTATGAATAATTTTATTTTTTTGAGACTGTTTAATGCTTAAGATTGATAAGTTTACTCTTAATATAGGTCTTGAATCTGATTTAAATAAAGAAAGATGTTAAACAAAATAAGATTTTTTGACTTATATTAATTTATTTTATGTTGATCTCGTAGAAGAGTGCCCTTATTTTAGTTGAAACACTAATAATATTCCAACAATGAGAATGAAACCGACCTATTTCAAAATATGTCAATGTCTTTCAAGTATTTATTGTGCTAAAGTGACACATTTTCTGGAGTTTTTTTTTTGACCACCTTTTACTAATATAATTCATTTAATTTTCTAGTATATTTTTTACTAATCTTATTGATACTGAACTAAATAATATCCAGAATTTTGAATTATTAAAATAGCACTTTATTTCAAAAAGATACCAGATGAAAAAGACAAATACCTGCGAAACGCAAACACATTTCTTTGATTTCCCAAAAAACACGAATTTTGGATTGAGTCACTTTCATTCTCGAGGTGCGATATATATAAATCAATTGCTGTTCGTTAGTCTCGCTAAAACTCGAGAACGGCTAAACGGATTTATCTTATCTTGGTCTTAAAATGTTCGTGGATGTCTAGGGAAGGTTTAAAAGGTGAGATAAATTCGAATGATTGCCGGAAAAACCCTAAAACAGCCCTTTTCTTTTTCCCGTACAAAAGTTTTCTTTCAAATACTTTATTGTACACAGAAAACATAAACAATTATGACATTACAAAGAACATGTACAAAGGCTTAACCCTAAAAGAGTTTTCTACCAGCAAACCTTTGAGGCTAGGGAGAGGCCATAATACAATTGTGGACAAACCGTGTACGATAAAAAAAAAGAAAATGTAATATAAACTAACAAATAATAAATATATAACTACATACTATACTATATAAATAATCAATTATAATATATAAATATAGATATATTTATATATATATATATATATATAATATAAAAACATACTTAAATATGATAAACCAAAACAAACATAAATTGGATTTACAATGACAAATAGTGCTCTTTTACTTTTGCTTTAAAAGAGTTAAGCGATTGACAGTTGCGGATAGTAAGAGGAAGGGAATTCCACAGCTTCACAGCATGTACAGTGAAAGATTCACTGTAGCAGCTTTAAGAGTGAGAGGGGGTTTTAAGGAGAAGGGACATAGAAGACCTGCATGGCATACCACGAGGAACAAGATAATCAAAACGCTCACGCAGGTAAGGGGGGGATAAAGGATTATTAAGGATGTAGAAGAGAAAAGACAATATGTGTAGATCACGACGACGAATAGGAAGCCACCTCAGCTGAGATCTGAACTCTGACACATGGTCAAACTTACGCAAACCAAAGATAAAACGAATGCACAGGTTTTGTAGACGCTCCAACTTGTTAACAAGTTCCTCCGAGGCATCAAGGAAGCAGACATCAGCATAGTCGATGAGTGGTAGCAAAAGTGCTTGCGCAAGGTTGACTTTAGTGACAAAGGGAAGAAACCACTGAAGACGCTTGAGAGAGTGAAAGGTAAAGTTAACCCTTTTGCTAATCTCATTGATGTGGCTAACCCATGATAGTTGGCAGTCAAAAGTTACACCTAAGTTTCTTGCCCTGTTGGAATAGGCAATAGGTACATCAGCATACAAGACCGAAGGGGGAGAAACCCGGGCCACGATGTTCAGCATGTAGGGACTACCAATGAATATATAATAAAATACCAATGAATATGAATATAATAAATAGCCTGAGATTTGGAAGGGTTGACGAGGAGACCAAAAGCTTTCGCCCAGGCATCGATTTTAAGAAGTTCAGAGTTAATTATCCTAACACCTTCCTCAATTTTATCAGCACGGATGTGAAAGTAAATTTGCAAGTCGTCTGCATAGAGATGATAATGACAAGAAATAACCTGAGTAATAGCATTTATGAAGATCGAAAAAAGTAAGGGAGACAAAACACCACCTTGAGGAACACCCGCAGAAATGCTACACCAATCAGAGAAAGACTCATCCGAACGCACACACTGCGAGCGACCAGAAAGATAGGATTTGAACCAAGAGATTGCTGAGGTGGAAATATTGAGGGAGGAGAGAATGGAAAGGAGGATGTCATAGTCTACGGAGTTAAACGCACTGCTAAACGTAGAGTCTTTTTGAGCTTTATTGCTATTGTATAAAGATCAATGTTGTCTAAGCAATGTAGGTGTGTTCCTAAGAACGGGAACGGGAACTTCAAACAACATTTGTCAATTGCGATACGAAGTTCGCCGGGTCAGCTTGTCATTAATAATTTTAAAAATTTAATAATTTCGGAACTGCAACGGAAACGGTAACTTAATATACAATTTGTTATTAATTCTGGAGCGGTAAGAAGTCCGCTGAAAATCCGCAAAAAAATATGAATGAATTATAAAAAAAATATTCCGTAGAAATCCAATGATTAGGTAGTTTCGTCTCACCTGCACTATCAAAGCGACGCCAAGTCCGGCAAAGATAGGCGCCCCTGCCAGCAGCACAAGCATCGCAGTTCCCAAGAACTCTGCGATCGCGACAGAAGACAACGCTCTCCACGAGTCACAGCGTCCGCCAGCTATATATAGGAAGCAACACGGTCATCGACATTTCATTCCACTCTCATGTTTACTTTCAAAATCATTTTTACCATTATATCTTTGAATTTCTAATAAAACTCTTTTGAAAATAATGACATTGGTGGCAATTCGCTTGTCGCCGCAACCTATTAAAATGTTAAGTCCAAATTTCTAGCAATTTTCACCAAAATTTTAATATTTCTTGTTAATTGATGTCGACAAATATTACAATTGGATGTGTAAAATATTCGAAAAAAAAACCGGCCAAATGCGAGTCGGACTCGCGCGTGAAGGGTTCCGTACAATTATCTATAAAAAACGGGGGAAAAAACTACGTTTGTACTTAAATATTTATTTTATTCTATTTTTATTTTGTTTTTAGTATTTGCTGTTATAGCGGCAACAGAAATACATTAATCTGTGAAAATTTCAACTTTCTAGCTATCACGGTTCATGAGATACAGCCCTGTGACTGTGACAGACAGACGGACAGCTAAGTCCTAGTAATAGGGTCCCGTTTTTACCCTTTGGGTACGGAACCCTAAAAATGACTAAACTATCCTACCTAATCTTCTAATTGTCTTCTAACTGTTGTAATCCGGTAGGTAGGTAGGTATTTGTTGTGCTTTGACATTGTATTACTTTTTGCCTAGTGTGAAGACCGCTGGAAGGATGTATTATTATTAAAGCGTAATCAGCACAAACTTTATATTATACCTACTTTTAGCTTTGATTCTTCTACTGTCTGTTTTTGCTGCAAATAAATATTTTTTTCATTTTTCATTTTCATTTCATCTGCATTTTACTAATAATTTAGTCCCATTTTCAGGACAACAATTTTTATGATTTTCTATGATTTTTTATTTTATTCTATTGACATTTACTCTAATTCGTTTTTATTTTTATTTTTATTGTGTATTATATTATATTATTTTATTTTGTAATAAGTACCGATTACCTTATCACCCATTGTAAACATAAATATTGCACACCCTTAATAGGGTAGAATACATTGATACCACAAAATTATAATTATTAACATCTTTGTTCTTACATGTGATTCAGCAATAAATATAGTACTTTGACTTGACTTTACCCTTAAATTCACTTAATATTAAATCACTCATAATTACTTAGGTAGGTGAAATTGTAAGGTATCGCAATGATAACATTGAATTGAGTAAAGGTGAAAATATATCACAAGGATAACACTCTTGCGTTTCAGGGGGTATTTTAGGTCGTAATTGAGTGTTTGACGTCACGTCGAAATTCACACATATCTACCGCACTACTTTAGTGGCTTAGATCTACCTACGTAAAATATTGAATAAGAAATAGGTACATAGTACATACCGTGGATATAAGGGTCGGGCTCCGGGTGACTCGGCTCGGGCTTCGGCATGACGAGCCGTTCGGAGGCGCTACACCTATCACACTGCATGTAATGTAGGTACCTAACATTCGACGCGACCGCGCACTAGCGGCGACGAAGCAAACATAGGGATGCAACATCGCTCTTAAAAACATCGATGTTCAAACAAAAACATCGATGTTAAAAAAACATCGGTCATAAGAACGATGCATCGATGTTTTATCGATGTTTTGTTTTTACCTTACGATTCATTGGTAACAAGAAATATGGTTATATAAATCAAAATTAATAAAATATAAATAAAAGTAAAAAAAAATTGAATTAATAAATAATAATAAAATGTATAATTTTTTACAAGTTATTCCCTGTCAAACAAGAACAAAACATTTTAGTATGCAAAAATATTTATTTCAAAAACCAATTTAGTAATGTTACTTATTTTTTCAAGTTCAAAAATCTTGAAATTTCTGTCGGCAAATCGAAGTATGCGCATAAAACGACGTGTTATTAGCGTTACGTTCGCGAGCCGACTGAAAAGACAACGATTAACGATGTCGATGTTTATGCCGAACATGAACGATGTATCGGCGATACATCGCTGATAAATACATCGATGTTAACATCGATGTTTATGAACGATACCTCGATGTTTTTAAAACATCGATGTATCGTTTGCATCCCTAAGCAAACACTCATTTCGCACTCGCCACATATGGCGGCTTAGGTAACTACTTAGTGATATCATGCTGTTCTAATGTTTCCACAACAATTAGGAAAATCCCTGACATTCACGATTAGGGCTTCAAACTTCGATTCTTCAAACCGGCTAGGAGAGGGGAAATTATATCGTTTCAAGCAGGCAGGCTGTTTTTAGTTCGGTTAAATTAGCGTCTCGCACGGTTCACTCAGCGGGATCAAACAAAGATAGCGAAAGCAAACATCACTACCGCGATGAGACTCACAAGGCGAAGGTCCTCGCTTATTCAACGAATAAAACGAATAATTGCAATCGGTGCGTTTTAATAAACAAGTAGAGTACATGGAGTGGAGATTGTGGAGGTATAAATCTAAAGACGTTGCAGATGCGGCACGTGATGTCTCGCATGCAATGCCGCATCCAAATCGCGCCTTCTCTGAGCCACTCTCCCTTGCAGATATCTGGTCACAGCCTCCGCGACCCACGGCCCCCCATAAACCGCCCCCAATCGTTCCTCTTCGCCCCCAACACCCCCACCGCCCCCAACACCTCCAGCACCCATCGTCTGAAACAATCCACCATTACGATTAAATTACTTCACATTCACACCGAGTTTAGGTTGCAATTGCAACAGATTCCGTACCTTGAGATCCCTGGATTGGCTGACGAGCCACTTCTGGATGAACTGCTGCGGGTCCTTGCTGAAGCTCAGGAAGAACTCCCGGTTTGTCTTCAGCTGGTTGATGGTGTCCACCTACGAAATCATTTCTTCGTTATGTTTCCTTCGCTCGGTTGACCGTACATCTGACAGCGCTTAGTAGGAAGGTATCGCTAGGTACGAGTAGGTACTAACTTGACTAAAGTAGTAGTATAGAAGGACTTTTTGTTTTACAAAAAAAAGTATAATTATAATAGTTAGTATTCTATCACTGATCTGGTTTCCATAGTTAGCAGGCACGTAACAAATTTTTATAGGGTATTTTAAAATTGTTTTTAGATAAAAGCGATCCACGTCCTTAGCTGTTTATAAATATATACAGGATATACTTAATATAATAAACAATAAAGAGTACGCTATTGGTATCTTCCTAGACATGAGAAAGAGTAAGGCATATGACTAGGGTTTCTGCTCGAGAATTCTCGAACTCGAGAAAACTCGAGAAATCTGTCTTGGTTCGAGACGAGAAAAAAAATCCGTTTTTTTTTAGATAGAGATTAGATAGAGCCCTGTGACGGACGTCTGTCTGTCACAGGGCTCTATCTCATGAACCGTGATAGCAAGACAGTTGACATTTTCACAGATGATGTATTTCTGATGCCGCTATAACAACAAATACTAAAAACAGAATAAAATAAATATTTAAGGGGGGCTCCCATACAACAAACGTGTTTGTTTGCCGTTTTTAGGGTTCGGTACCCAAAGGGTAACAACGGGACCCTATTTATAGTTAATGGTACGGAACCATTTGTGCGCAAGTCCGACTCTCACTTGACCGGTTTTTAATTTTTAATTTTTATTGTGTATTTTGAATGACTGGTGTTAATATTGTTAAATACTCGTATCTAGACAGATTCAGATTTACATGACATATCGCACTCGCAGTGTTTTAGTTTTCCTAATTCTTAAGTTACGTTTATAACGTATTAAGGCCCTGTATGTCGACGATTACTCTTTTTCGAAACGAAAAAAGAAATACTTCTGAACAAGCCACATCTCCTATTTTATAATGTATAGTATATGTGAATAAAGATGTACCCATCTTTAATCACTTCAATAAATAATCCTACCGACCGCTGCAATGACGACAAACACACGGGGCACCATGAGCGGCGCGTGGTCCGCCTTTGCTTTTCGAATAAATTAATGGTATAAATTATGTATAATTACTTATCAAAAACCTATTCTAGTAGAAATCTAGATCTACATATTACCTATCTTTAACAATAAATCACAAGTTGATCTTAATAGTAGGTATCAAAGTATTTCGATCATAAATTCTAAAACGTATCATTTTGAAATAATATCTTTATAGTGAAAAGTTTATGCTATTATGTTTTCAGCTTAATATAAATCTAGGTAGGAACCTGAAGTAATATATTTATAAAAATAGGAGATGTGGCTTGTTCAGAAGTTTTTTTTTCGTTTCGAAAGCAATCGTCGACATACAGGGCCTTAATCAATTTTAGAGTTTAGTTTATTTTATGTAAGTGCAGTTGGGGGCAATAACAATACGTTCGTTTCGTCATTATTTTGAGTTTCCTTAAAATGTTAGCACCTATTATAAGTTTTCTTTGAATGCCTCGAGACTCGAGAAGACTCGAGAATTTGGCGTCGAGAATTCTCGTGCCTCGAGAACGAAAATAACTCGAGAAATCAGAAACCCTACATTATGACAGAGTCACTTAGAATATTCTGTTGAAAAAGCTTTATGGTATAGGTGTGAGAGGTATTTCTAGTCTACGACTGTCGATTTTTGAGATATGATATGACAATTCGTGTCATATCGACTCGATATGTAGAAGTATAACACTACGACAATAGTACAGAATCTTTAAATAAAGTAAATTAAATAAATATATTTAATTTCAACATCTACCCGCCCAAATTGAAAATCCCCTTTTTAGACACAGTATATTTCAAATTTCATTCAATTTGAACTAGCTGTTCTTAAATTAATTAATAATTCTTAATTCTTAAATTATAACTAAACAAAGTTTCTTATTTTGTCACTCACTGACTGACCGATCATCAAAAAAAGGGCACTTAAATATCTATTTTATTCTGTTTTTAGTATTTGCTGTTAAGTAGCAACAGAGAGATACAGCCCTGTGACAGAACGGACGGACAGACAGACGGACAGGCGGACAGACAGTGGATGCTTAGTAACAGGGTCACAAAAAACATAACATCTACCGTAAAAAGTTGTGAGATCCATGTAATACCAAGTCGGTTAATTTAGTCAGTCCCTACTTTAATTTTATTACGTAATACGAATAACTTAAAGCCAAGTATCGCAACGCAACTCAGTTCGAGTTGCGCTGCGAGACTTGGCTTATTTTACAAGTAATGTTTTTGATGGCATACCTATATCACGCTTTTTCTCCGCTTCGTTTAGGGTTTAATGTCCGTTTATACCGCCAATACACTATTGATGTCATACCACAAGGTAAGCAAGGAAAATTCACGAAAAAGGACTCACCGTTTCATGGATCTTGGAGTCGAGTCCCTGGATCTCTTGCTGGTTGGCGGTGCTTACCAGGAAGCTGTTCATCTGCGTCTTGAGCGTGTCGTCGACCTGAAGCGTAAACAACGCAATATTATTAATAGCACATCGAGAGATCAGACCGAGAATGATTCCTCACTCACCTCTACGTCGATGTCGTAGCAGGCGGTCTGTTTGGCGTCATGCGGAGGTTCCACCGCGATCACGTGGTTTATCACGATCGGATCGGGCGCATGCAGCAAAGCCCCCAAACGAGCAGGGATCTCGGCCAGCTTCAAGCGCGGAGCCCCGAAGATCTGCTCCAGATACTTGTCGCAAGCGACGTACTCGCGCTCGTGAGGATCCTGCAGCCGATGAGTCTTAACGTACTGCCACAGCGCGTTGACTATCACCGGCCTCGCTTGAGTGTGAACCCCCAGAAGCCTCGCCAAGCGCTGATCCAGCTTGAACTGCAAAGGCTGATAATCCAGCAGCAGCAAGATCGTGCATCGCACGTTCTTGTACCCAGGTCGCTTCACTTGGAAGCCATCTGTCTCCTGCGTGGTGAGCGTGCGATGCCATTCCACGAGATGGTTGTCCGGCCCGTACAGCTCCTTGTCCAGCTCGATCACCAGAGACTTGAAGAAGGAAGAGAACTTGCGCTTGACCTGCGACCTCGGCCATCCGGAGTCGGAAGCGCGAGAAGCGGAAGCGGAGGCGGAAGCGGAAGCGGAAGCGGACGCGGGAGAGGCGGCGCCTTCGCTCGTTTTGGGGGGTTCCCCTTTGGAGTCGTCCAACAGACGACCTTCCACTCGCAGCTCCCACGAAGGCACCGCGGTGTCTCCTTGGCCTGCAACAGTAGAAAGAAAGGCTCGATTCAGCCGACTTTCGCGGCCGAAGTATCGTCCTCCATCTCACTCACTCACTCACCCGGGTAGAACGTGTTCGAGATGAAGATGCGCAGCTTCCGCTTTTGCTTCATCGGACGCTTGAGCGCCTCCTGGATGTCGAGGCGCTTGCGCATTATCGTCGCGTCCAGCTTGCGCTCGAAGGCGAGCAGATCCATGTAGGCCTGCGACTCGGGAACCAGGTCGCGCACCTTCTGAGGCAGGATCTTGTCGGCGAGTCGCTTCTTTCGCTTGCCCCCGGCGCCCGCGCCTCCACCGAACGCGTCGCTGCAAAGTTCGCGAGAGAGCGTGAGCGGCGAACGTAGCATCGAGAGAGGAACGATTGGTCGGATACTCATACTCATACTCATACTCATACTCATACTCACGGGTTGTAGAGCGTCGGCTTTAGTTGCGGAGGCATCGGCGAACGAGCGTCGGGAGCTTGGCGTTTCACTGGTTGGGGAGGGGGCGCGGCACGGAGGGCGGGAGGGGGGGCGGTGGGGGTGGGGGAGTAAGGGGGGCGAACCACCCCCGCACCTCCCACCACCACACCCCCACCACCGCCGGTGGCCGGTGGGGGAGTGAATCCACTGCGAGCCTGAAACCCGCACGATTGTGCTCCTTTTAATATAATAGTGATAAGATCTTTCGAAGTATACCTCCGCTTCCCGCTTGATCTACCGCATTAGGTATTATGAGGAGGACGCACCTGTGCGAAGCTGGGGTGGACCGTTGGTTTTGTATCAAACCATGATTTCTAACGAGCGCAGCTGTAGCTTTGTGAGTCGACCGCCTTGCAGAACTGTATCTACTAGCATATGTTTCGATGTGAGTTTGCAATGTAACCGGTTTGCATAGTTCGGCTATGTTTCACGTTAGCAACAAGCATTAGCAGCAAACACAAGGAGTTTTGTGCAGACTAGTGTGGTGTAAGCCACATGCGTAACAATTTTTTTTTAAATCTTTATTTATTTCAAGGTCAACATCGACTATGCCACCCCTGTATTATGTCTAAACAACACAATAACAACCACAACTGGTTTAAGTAAATAAGTACATTAAAAACCTACATAATAACTTAACAAAAAGAAATTATATATAACTAGCTGACCCGTGCCCGCTTCGCTGTGCGTAAGACATTTCTAATACCATCGTGGACTTTTTTGTAGACGTTTTTAAGGTGTATAATACTGTAGTAGGTACATTATTTTGATATATCTCGCCAGCATTTGCAATGAAAGCGCAAAAAAATGTGTTTATTTACGACATCACATTAGAAACCTCTAAAATTATCAGTGTTTCTCTACTATATTAAGCATGTATTATACATATAAAACTTCCTCTTGAATCACTCGTATTTATTAAAAAAAATTACACTCGACGACATTGAGTCGCAGGTGGCCAAATTTTAAAATTTATTTTTCTAGATTTTATTCTACGACTTTGTTAACATTACTAATATGTATGCAAAATAATAGCTTTCTAGCACTGATAGTCTCTAAGCTAAGCTGCGTATGGACGGACGGACGGACGGACATGGCGAAACTATAAGGGTTTCTTGTAGTCTACGAAACCTTAAAAAGTAGTTATTGTGACATAACTGTAATAGACATATTATATGGTATCGCAGATTTTTTTGTAGATATTTATGTCCGATATAAGGCTTTTCTTTCCCACATTGGGTTACATTATCGAAGTTTTCGTACAGATCCCTAACGTTTTTGAAAATAACGTATACCTATGTTCATCAGAGATAATGTAGGATTCAAATGGTAAAATATTTTTTCAAATCAGTCCAAAACATTTTTTATTTAGGGTAGGTACCTCCCCTCCCCTTTTTTTTCCGGTTCCGGTGTTAGAAAAGTCAACACGTACGTTAAAGTGCTCCGCATTAATTTATTCTAAACGAGCGATTTAATCACAAATATCAGAACTATTTAAGAAACTCAAGAAGTGAAAAAGCAGCAGAGGACATTCAAGTGAGAAATTCTTGGCGGATTGCAAGAAAAATACTCGAAAAGTGCAGTGAAATAATTACGACATAACCTAAAAAACATTAGTGCAGTCGGGCAGTGTGAAGTTCGTCGCTAATCGACCTGTCGCCCTGTCAGCTGTCAATCATAGACGACAATAAAAATTGCCAACCGCAATCCAGTGTTGCTGCTACCAAAAATATCCTACGAATTTGTTAGTAATTTTAACGACCATGGAGAGAAAAATAGAATTATTGCTAGAAAAAATGGATGATATGAAAGAAGATTTCAGACGCCAAATGAATGCTCAAACAGAGAAGATCACGAACGACTTAGCTTCTACAATTGATAAAAAGCTAAAACCAATTCTAGAAGAAAACAAAGTGCTGAAAAACGAAGTAGTAACTCTTAAAAACAAAGTTCGAAGCCTAGAAAAGGAAGCGAGAAAGAATAATATTATCCTCCACGGGATCAAAGAATCTGAGGGAAACAGTTACGACCTTCAAGTTTTGGTGATTGACACATTTAATGCCGTAAGCAAAACTGCAAATTTAGATCCTTTCGACAAGTGGGAGCTAAGCGACGCCTATAGACTGGGCAAAAAACAAGACAATAAACAAAGACCAATACTGATAAAACTTACGCTTTCATGGAGGCGATTGGAAATTTTAAAACATAACAAACAATTCCCCACCGGTATTTATGTCACAGAAGATTACCCAAAAGATGTCCTGAAAACCAGAGAGGATTTAAAAATCAAACTGAAAGAAGAACTAAAGAAGGGAAACAAGGCTGTGATTCGATATGACCAACTAATAATTAAAGGGAAGGATGACTCAAACGTCACAAAGGAGAAAAGGAAAAGGTCACCCTCTAAAACACCCACACACCCAACCACCAACGAAGAAATACCACAGAAGGCACCAAGCAAAATAAACAAAACAAACGCTTTTGAATTTATGAATCGCCCAAGGACAACGTCACAATCATCCACAAGCACACAATAGCAACCAACAAGGGACCCCGGAAACGCATCAAAACAGAAAAGACCACAACAACCAAAAATTTTCTTTCCCCAAGCCGGTCAGCGGTCACCGTGGGGAAATATGACCGCCACCCTCCAGTGAAACAGAAACAAAAGAAACAAAAGAAACAAAACAACAAACAAAACAAAACAACACCAAAAACAACACCAGAAACAACACCAACAACAAAAGCAACAAGAATGCATTAGAAATAAAACCACAATGAACATTTGTACCTACAACGTACGGTCTCTGGCATCAACAGAGAGGTACCTAGAACTAAACAACGCATTAGCATACATTAATCATGACATAATAAGCGAAGTCCGAAGGATGGGTTGTAACATCGAGGAATATGAAAACTATATCTTCTGCTACATCGGTCAAACAAAGGGTCTGTACGGAGTAGGATTCCTAATTAAAAAGAAGCTAAAAAATCAAATAAAGAACTTCATAGGAATATCGGAAAGAGTAGCGCTTCTGCAACTTAAGTTTGAAGATATAGATTTCTCAATAATACAAGCATATGCGCCCACCGAAAAATCAAATAAAGAAGAAGTCCAGAAATTTTACAACAACATTAAAGAAGCACACAACATAGCTGACAACAAAGTAATCGTAATGGGCGACTTTAATGCAAAAATAGGACAACCAAAGAAGGAAGAAAAGATTATCATGGGCAACTATGGCTACGGAGAACGCAAAGAACGAGGAGAAGAATTAATTGACTATGCACTAGAATACAACCTATCTATAATGAACACTTTCTTCAAGAAAATAGTTGAAACAGCAGGGAAAGACTGGCTGCTCAAGGCAAAGGACAGAGGAAAATGGGACAAGATGGAGGAGGCCTTCACCCTAAGAGGGGTCCAACTTAAAGATTGACTTGACTAACATTACTAACAACTAGCCTATAAAAAGACCACTAACAATCTCTCTAACGACATTTGGATTGTAAAATAAGTGAACAAGTTGGAAATAAAGGGCTTTATTATTATTATTATTATTAGGTACCTTTACCTAAAGTGGGGATGTTATTTTTTTTCTCGCGAACCCCTTTATGTGGGGTATCGTTGGATAGATCTTTAAAAAGAATGGAGGGTTTGTTTAATAAATAACAACTTATTGATTAAGTGATCCGTTTGTGAAATATTAAGCTTTGAAGTGTACATTTTTGTAGAGTCCCCCACTCCCCTAGAAGCTAAACTATTGGGTTTGGGGGCGTGAAAAAATTTACAGTAGTGGTACAAATACTGAAGTTAAAAGCAAAACTATCACGGCTAAGTGGGCTTTACAAGTTTACAAGTAATCATCGACCAACTTAGAAAATTAAAATTTATGCAAATATCAAGTAATGTTAGAAATTTTGCAAAAATATCATCGACAATTACATATTTATCTCTTCAATATATTAAGATACTTTGTATTTGAATTATTTCTTGTTATCTTGTTATCATCAGTGATTTTTTTGGCAAGATTTGCCGCCCCTAATATTTGGCCGCCCTAGGCCCGGGCCTACTGGGCCTTAGGGCAAATCCGCCACTGGTTGTCACAAACATTTTGACAAAAGACAAATCTTTATTGACACTGCGTTTCATTTTATTAGTAATAATACAGGTTTTCACTGCAAATTCATAAAGGAAGACAACATTTAACAAAAAAAACCCACGTAAATATGATTGTTCAGGCTGCTGATACAGTAATATCGGTCTAAAGCATCAAACATTCATCTGCATTCTAGGTATTATACGTGAATATTTTAATTTATGAAATGTTTGTACTAGAGAGATAACTTACAGGGAAGTTAGGCCCCGGATAGGGTCTGGGAGGCATCGGCGCTCCCTGCGGCGGTGCAGGCCCCCCGACGCCAACCGGATAGCGCTGCGCAGGCATTGGGCCTGTAGGAGGCGCGGGACTGTTGCTGCCAGAACCTACAGGGAAACGCTGTGCCATCGCTAATAAACTAATAAAAACTTGATTGAGACACGAACAAAATACACCGAAGACGCTTCTTCTTTCACATCACTTATCTATAACTCTTAGGCAAACCGTGAATGATGCTACGGTTGCAAATACACCTAAACTTAATTAGCCTGGCCAAACTAGGTATTGTACGCAGGCTATTCCAGTAGTCTCATTCAAACGCAAACATTTATTAGCGAGTAACAAACAAATTCAATCATCAATCACATTCACGAAAAACTAAAAATCATAACATGAACGAAATCATGGATGGATGGAATGGAATTATGGAACCGAACCGAACCGATTCGATTGGATTGGATGGAAGATGGAAGCCAGCCATTCATTGTTTTTTTTTTTTTTTTTTTGCCCGACCAAGGCTATAGTCTTGGACCATACCACCGCGTCCGACTTTGACTGGTTGATCTAATTTAGACAACGCTGGACAAAGTCGCAAGTTTTATTCTTTTTCACTATCCTATTAATCCTAATAATATTATAAATGCGAAATTTTGTTTAAGGCTGCTATATTTGTTCCCAAATCAAAAAAAAAAAAACGACAAAACGGATTTAGATGAAATTTGCTGTAGTAGTAGATAAAAAATCAGAATAAATCCCACCAAAAACATTCTGTAAAAAACTAGCCAAGTCTCGATGGAGCTGCTTGTTTATCTCTAAAAAGTAATGAAATCTAGACAAAGTCGTGTCAAGTCTGAGGTTCTTTACTGCGATTTCTTTATTATTATAGAATGTTGTGTGACTTGGCCGTTGAACATTCTTTATAATATGTTAGTGGGTACAAGTCAATTTTGTTTACACGTAATGTTATATCTGTTGTAACTACCTATGTTTGTTAAGCGAGATAATAGCCAATACAGGTATTGGTAATTGGACGCTAGTGTCTTATTTTAGGCTGTTGTTGATCGTGCAACACATGCATTCAGCATTGACAATGCTGACTTCTGCTGTCTTCTTTTTGGAGCGTCAAATCGACCACCGATCTAACATAAAATAGACGTATTTTTTATACTGTTTGTTTCAGGGTCGCCTTTACATAAGTATTATTAAGCCTACAATTGACTGGTTATTGAATCAACGTTTTCTAAGTGGCAATTTTCCATCGTTAATGAGTAGCGGTTCTGGCGACAGATTGGTGCAATGGTGTCATGGAGCACCTGGTTTTGTACCCTTGTGTACTCTTCAACGGCCAAGTCACATAACATTCTATAATAATAAAGAAATCGCAGTAAAGAACCTCAGACTTGACACGACTTTGTCTAGATTTCATTACTTTTTAGAGATAAACAAGCAGCTCCATCGAGACTTGGCTAGTTTTTTACAGAATGTTTTTGGTGGGATTTCACTTCTTTTTGTAGAAACGTGGGCTTATTGATTTATTTTATTAGATTTTCTTATTTGACACAGTTTTTTTTCTTTTTATGAGTAGTTTTTTTATTATAAAAACAAATCGTAAGCGCGTTTAAAATACAGTCAGCGCCATCTAGCGACGTGTGCGGGTCACCGCCACTCTTAATTTTGAGCGAAATTAATATTTTAGTTTATTTAATTTGTTAATTTGTTTATTCAATTTGTGTAATGTTCGAGTAGAATAAAGTTAATCGTTCGACTATTTCTTATTGTAAACTTGTAAGTATAAGTAAGTATAAAAGCCAGTCTAGTCTTATCCAGAGTTTTCCTTTAATTTTATTGCGTACTAGCAGTCCGCCCCGGCGTCGCACGGATGTAATAATGATATTATAGGTAATTTTTTTACACCTTGGGTTACATTATCGAATTTTTCATAAGGATCCCTAATAAAACTTTTAGTATCGCAGACTTTTTTTGTAGAGATATTGATGTCCTCTTTAAAACTGTAGTACATCACTTTGCTCTATTTTCAACAATTTCCGCAGAGTACGCGATATAAGGATTTTTTTGGGTTTTTTTCACACGTTGGGTTACATTATCGAAGTTTTTATACGGATCCCTAATAGTTAGACATATAGTATTGCATACTTTTTTGTAGATATTGATGTCCTCTTTAAAACTGTAGTACATTACTTTGCTCTATTGTCAATAATTTCCGCAGCAAACGCAATATAAGGATTTTTTTTAATTTTTTTCACACTTTGGATTACATTATCGATGTTTTCATACGGATCCCTAATATTTTTGAAAATATACTATAGCCTATGTTCATCAGGGATAATGTAGGATTCTAATGGTCAAAGAATTTTTCAAATCGGTCCAGTAGTTGAATATTTTTTGTAAAGGCGGTATGTCGATCTCTAATAGTTTGGTTAGGCTTTTGTGTTTTCTTATCAGGGTCACCAGGTACTCCAGATCTTCGATTATCCTAGTTTTTATGGTTTTCCCTTTATGTGGCCATTAAACCCTAACTCTGTACCAAATTTCAGCTCTCTGAGTTTATGGGAAGTACTAGTTCTATTCTGATGATCATGAGTGAGTGAGTGAGTGAGTGAGTGTCTGTCTAAAATGCGAAACTTTGCTTTCGCTTAACTTCGTAACTAAATGACTTACAGACTTGAAATTTTGGATTTTAAGTATGTGATTATGGCTTACTGGATGACGAAAATTTCAGCGTTCTGGTCTTATCCAGAGGTTCTCAAATAGGGGCCTGAAAATGCGGCGAAATGGTTCCAGTAAAGGATGGTACGGCAGTGTTTGCTTCGCGCTCGACTTGGCGGGGGCACTGCCGTGCCCCCAAATAACGAGGAACTTATATCCGAAGAACAACCCCTAAATGATAAAAAAACGCAAACAGGATGATTTTGGTATAGATGGCGTTGGTGTGCAACAAATCTGACATCACAGACTAAAAACATTTAGACGTCAGAGCAACGCAGTTTTGACTAATTAATGATACGCATTCTACCAAAATCCGTAATTTATTTTATCAGTAAGTACAAGGTTACAAAAAATTGGAAGCTGCCTGGGGGTTACATTCGTGATCGTATTTATTTTATTTTTTAAAACCGGTCAAGTGCGTGTCGGGTCACGTGCAATGTAGGGTTTCGCAGTTGACACAGCTAACATTGTCATAAGTAATAATTAATTTATTAATAAGTAATTTTCAATGGTATTTGTACTAAAAAAAAAACCGGCCAGTTGCGAGTCGGACTCGCGCACGAAGGGTTCCGTACCATTATCTATAAATCTTAACTATTGTAGGTGTACTTATTTATCTAACTACATGAACTCAATAATTCAATTTCAAACTTTTTAGTCGATTACGACCAACTTGCTTACTGTCACAGTGCTACTGCTGGTATAGTGGCGCCGCCGTAAACTACGTCAGTCAGGTTACTTCACGCATTATAATGTAGTAACATCAAAATAAACTAGATGTAGCTAGAATTTCAAAAACGTTTGCTGTGTGGGAGCCTCCCTTAAATATTTATTTTATTCTGTTTTTAGGGTTCCGTACCCATAGGGTAAAAACGGGACCCTATTACTAAGACTTCGCTGTCCGTCTGTCTGTCACAACTAGTCACAAGGCTGTATCTCATGAACCGTGATAGCTAGACAGTTGACATTTTCACAGATGATGTATTTCTCTAAAATCAGCATAAAATAAATATTTATTTAACCTAAGACAGAAGGACACATAAAGAAGGGACTGAATAAATTAACCGACTTGGTATTACATGGATCTCATACATGTTTACGGTAGAAGAACTGTGGGGCTATTTAGTAAAAACATGATTATCATGATATGGTACTGAATGCCATAATACCTACGCTTTTTATTTGGGGGCACGGCAGTGCCCCCGCCAAGTCGAGCGCGAAGCAAACACTGCCGTACCATCCTTTACTGGAACCATTTCGCCGCATTTTCAGGCCCCTATTTAAGAACCTCTGGATAAGACCAGAACGCTGAAATTTTCGTCATCCAGTAAGCCATAATCACATATTTAAAATCCAAAATTTCAAGTCTGTAGGTCATTTAGTTACGAAGTTAAGCGAAAGCAAAGTTTCGCATTTTAGACAGACACTCACTCACTCATGATCATCAGAATAGAACTAGTACTTCCCATAAACTCAGAGAGCTGAAATTTGGTACATAGTTAGGGTTTAATGGCCACATAAAGGGAAAACCATAAAAACTAGGATAATCGAAGATCTGGAGTACCTGGTGACCCTGATAAGAAAACACAAGAGCCTAACCAAACTATTAGAGATCGACATACCGCCTTTACAAAATATATTCAACTACTGGACCGATTTGAAAAATTCTTTCACCATTAGAATCCTTCTTTATCCCTGATGAACATAGGCTATAGTATATTTTCAAAAATATTAGGGATCCGTATGAAAACATCGATAATGTAATCCAAAGTGTGAAAAACTTAAAAAAAAAGACGTGTGGCACTCGGAGACTGCCGCGGTAAAGCTATTGCATAACAATTTTTATCAACTTATGTATTTATAATTATTTATTTATTTATTTTATTTATCCTTTTTTCCTTTGTTTTTCTTTGATATTCAACTTTTTGAGCGTGGTGACCGACAAGAAAAGAAAAAGAAAAAAAAAAATTTTTTTTTTTTACATCCCTAGATTGCGGGGGAAGAGGGGGATTAGGCATGCGCAGTAACGCCGATACAACCAATGCCACCTATTGGCGAGTTGCTAAACTAAAGAGACAAGCGTGATATTTCAAAAAGTCATTAAAAGTTCTGCTATTCATCGATAGATGTCAAAATCTTTAACCTACCTATTTACCTAACTACGTAGTTAGCATTCCACACGTAACAGGTTGCAAGCCCCTCGTCGCTTTCAAGAATACTAACAGGTTTCCTTACGATGTTTTCCTTCACCGTTATAAGCACGTGTAACGCGCATATACATTTTTCGAACAGAAATATCCATTGATGCACGGCCAGGATTCGATATTTACCTAACTACATGAATTCAATAATTCAATTTCAAACTTTTTAGTCGATCATGTCTGTGAAGTACCACCTATTTACCGATAGTGGTAAAATAGCGCCACCTGCCAGCGGAATTGCGAACCTCTCAAACCCCGAGCTTTCGCATGAGACCGCGAAAAGCACCTATAATAACGTAGTATCATCAAATGAAACTAGATGGCGCTGGAATGCGAAAATCACTCTAGAGTCCGCGCCACCACTCAAGTCCGCTAGACGCGGCGTCGCAATCGCCTATTATAATGATGCCAGTAAGATAGCCTTAATTTACCCCTTACACTAAGGCTGTGGCCCCATGTCTGTGGTGCGGCGCCATTCAACATGAAAAGTTGTGTCGTTGTGATATGAAAATACGCGTCGCCGCAACTTGAAAAGTCATGGCGGCCTGCCACGGAGAGATGCCATGCTAGGCGTAAATGTCGACATTTCATGTCGTAAATCATGACACGATGGCGCGCCATGAAAATGCTAGGTTTAACTATAAGGTAAGAAACAAAAGAATTTTATGTTGACATTTTCGCACGCTTATAAATAAAGTGAAGTAATCCAAAATTTCAACTTTTTGGTAATTCAAGTTTAAAGTTTTGCGAATTCGCCGTACACTATATTATAGGATAAATACAAAAATATACATTTGTTTGGGCAATTTTAATGTTATAAAGGTATAGTCAATGAAATTTCCGTTAATATCATTTCATAAAATAATTATTATTGTGAATAGATTTTTTAATACAAGACTTAAAAAAATATTAGTGACATATTTGTTCAATTGACTTGCTTTGAAGCGCCTGTTGAACGCAACTTATTATTCGCATCTAAATAATACGTTTTATTAAAAAAACTCGAAAAATCAATTTTTTGAGTTACTCCGCTTTACATTAAGCGAGCGATTTTTTTTATTCAAATCAATGAAAAACAACGAAAAACCGGCCAAGTGCGTGTCGGGCCACGTGCAATGTAGGGTTTCGTAGTATACAAGAAACCCTTATAGTTTCACCATGTCCGTCTGTCCGCAGCTTAGCACAGAGGCTATCAGTGCCAATAGTAGCCATATAGTTTAACTTTTCGAGGGGGGGGGGGAGGACACTCGACTCCAACAAAAATTTGCATTTTAAAGCTTAATATTTAACAAACGGCTCCCTTGATCAAAAAGTTGTTTTCACAAACTCACAATATTTTTTAAAGACCTATCAAACGACACCCATGGAGTACACGAGAAATAAAAAAAACATTTACCCACCCTTACAAAATGATTTTTAAGATTTTATTCTATCACTTTGTCGGCGTGACTAATACGAGTATGTATATTCATGCGAAATTACAGCTTTTAAGCTGCGGACAGACGGACGGATGGACAGACATGGCAAAACCATAAGGGTTTTTTGCAGACTACGAAACCCTTAAAAAATTTGCTGCGGTACGCCGCGCCAGTGATTTTCCGCGGCGCAGCATCGCGCTTTCTCATGGTCGCCGTGACTTGAAATGGTGCCTTTTACGCGATCAAAAGGTGACTTACGATTTGCATGGTAACTTTCCGTCGCACGCCGCCGTGTCTCTTCATGTCACGACGACACAACATTTCATGTTGAAAGACGCCGCACCACATACATGGGGACACGGCCTAAAAGGGAGAGCGAACTAATGTTTACATTTTAAAACTATTTACTACTAGCAGTTCACTTCGACTTCGCACAGTTGTAATAATGAAGAATATAGGCAATTTTGTTATTTTTTTGGTTACATTATTGCTATTTTCGTGGGATCTCTATTTATTTTTATTTATTGTACTTACATTAATTTTAGACAGACAACGGAAGAGACTTTGTTTTATACTATGTAGTGATGTTATTCGCTCCTAATAAAGCTTTTGATAGATTAAATATTTTTTTAAATTGGTCCTATATTTTTTCAGTTTATCCGGTACAAACAAAAATATAAAACTAGAAATTTTATCTCTTTGTAATAGTAGTGTAGTTATGTAGGAAAACAATGAAATCAACCTAGTTTCACGATATAGGTAAATTTTATTAAATTATTTTTATACAATAATTATGGTCTTCATCATTTATTACTTGCATTCCAGACATATCGCTGTCACTTGTCTCTTGAAATTCACTGCCATGATCAGAATCAGTGTCGCTATCACTGGCTGTTGATATTATGAATTATGAATCTTTCTATTTCTTCATCTACCAGTCCATCATTTCTGAAATATTACAATTATTTTTGAAGTGCTTGCTGCCACTCTTCCTTCTTTCGTAATTCGAGATACCATTTTCTCTGAAACACCTAAAATACAAAATAATTTAATTAGTGTTTTAATTTAGTCATATTTTATTTACCTATTGTTAGACAAAAACTTATACTCTGGTATCCCTAAAATTTACCTGTCATGGCAGCGACTCTTTTTTGTATATTATTTAAAGGGATCAAAACGTCTTTATTCCTCTGCTCTAACTCACAAAACTCTTTTACTTTATGAATCATATCACGAGCTGCACTTTTCACCAGTTTACGCGACATATTCACGCACATTTCAAGAAAATATTGGGAAAAACCATGGACGCTAATTTCATCGAGCACTCTGACATGAGATAAAATGGCGTTGCTGTCAAATTTAGTTTTGGTTTTCGTCGCAGGACATGAGTGGTGGCGAGGACTCTAAGCAGGCATGACATGAGTCATAGGGATGTAATATTGATTGAAAAAAAAAAGACGTGTGGCACTCGGAGACTGCCGCGGTAAAGCTATTGCATAACATTTTTTATCAACTTATGTATTTATAATTATTTATTTATTTATTTTATTTATCCTTTTTTCCTTTGTTTTTCTTTGCTATTCAACTTTTTGAGCGTGGTGACCGATAAGAAAACAAAAAAAAAAAAAAAAAAATATTTATTTTTTTATTTTTTACATCTCTAGATTGCGGGGGAAGAGGGGGATTAGGCATGCGCAGTAACGCCGATACAACCAATGCCACCTATTGGCGAGTTGCTAAACTAAAGAGACAAGCGTGATATTTCAAAAAGTCATTAAAAGTTCTGCTATTCATCGATAGATGTCAAAATCTTTAACCTACCTATTTACCTAACTACGTAGTTAGCATTCCACACGTAACAGGTTGCAAGCCCGTCGTCGCTTTCAAGAATACTAACAGGTTTCCTCACGATGTTTTCCTTCACCGTTATAAGCACGTGTAACGCGCATATACATTTTTCGAACAGAAATATCCATTGATGCACGGCCAGGATTCGATATTTACCTAACTACATGAATTCAATAATTCAATTTCAAACTTTTTAGTCGATCATGTCTGTGAAGTACCACCTATTTACCGATAGTGGTAAAATAGCGCCACCTGCCAGCGGAATTGCGAACCTCTCAAACCCCGAGCTTTCGCATGAGACCGCGAAAAGCACCTATAATAACGTAGTATCATCAAATGAAACTAGATGGCGCTGGAATGCAAAAATCACTCTAGAGTCCGCGCCACCACTCAAGTCCGCTAGACGCGGCGTCGCAATCGCCTATTATAATGATGCCAGTAAGATAGCCATAATTTACCCCTTACACTAAAAGGGAGAGCGAACTAATGTTTACATTTTAAAACTATTTACTACTAGCAGTTCACTTCGACTTCGCACAGTTGTAATAATGAAGAATATAGGCAATTTTTTTATTTTTTTGGTTACATTATTGCTATTTTCGTGGGATCTCTATTTATTTTTATTTATTGTACTTACATTAATTTTAGACAGACAACGGAAGAGACTTTGTTTTATACTATGTAGTGATGTTATTCGCTCCTAATAAAGCTTTTGATAGATTAAATATTTTTTTAAATTGGTCCTATATTTTTTCAGTTTATCCGGTACAAACAAAAATATAAAACTAGAAATTTTATCTCTTTGTAATAGTAGTGTAGTTATGTAGGAAAACAATGAAATCAACCTAGTTTCACGATATAGGTAAATTTTATTAAATTATTTTTATACAATAATTATGGTCTTCATCATTTATTACTTGCATTCCAGACATATCGCTGTCACTTGTCTCTTGAAATTCACTGCCATGATCAGAATCAGTGTCGCTATCACTGGCTGTTGATATTATGAATTATGAATCTTTCTATTTCTTCATCTACCAGTCCATCATTTTTGAAATATTACAATTCTTTTTAAAGTGCTTGCTGCCACTCTTCCTTCTTTCGTAATTCGAGATACCATTTTCTCTGAAACACCTAAAATACAAAATAATTTAATTAGTGTTTTAATTTAGTCATATTTTACCTATTGTTAGACAAAAACTTATACTCTGGTATCCCTAAAATTTACCTGTCATGGCAGCGACTCTTTTTTGTATATTATTTAAAGGGATCAAAACGTCTTTATTCCTCTGCTCTAACTCACAAAACTCTTTTACTTTATGAATCATTTCACGAGCTGCACTTTTCACCAGTTTACGCGACATATTCACGCACATTTCAAGAAAATATTGGGAAAAACCATGGACGCTAATTTCATCGAGCACTCTGACATGAGATAAAATGGCGTTGCTGTCAAATTTAGTTTTGGTTTTCGTCGCAGGACATGAGTGGTGGCGAGGACTCTAAGCAGGCATGACATGAGTCATAGGGATGTAATATTGATTGAAAAAAATCTATTAATTAATAATCGATTTTTTGTCCCTACAAATAAATCGATTTTCCAAAAAATCGAATTATATGGTTCGGATCGCTTTCGGAGAGACGATCGATGGGTCGGTTCCCGTTTGTGAAGCGACTATTGGTCGGATCACGTTCGGAAAAACGATCAATGGTTCGGTTTGCGTTCGGAGACAAGACCGATGAGTCGGTTTCCGTTTGGGAGGCGACTATAATGTAGGTTCACGTCCGGGAAAATGGCCAACGAACGATTCGGTTCGCGTTCGGAAAACTTAGTTTACAAAAATCGATTTATATGTGTAATTTACATAATCGATTTTTTAAAAATCGATTTTTTGAAATCCAAAAAGAGAAATCTCTAACACTCACACTCACGCATATTGCGTGAGTGTGAGTGTCTCGTAAAATTTCGTTACGAAATTTCTGGATTCGGTCTCCACGCTCAAGGCCCGCGATAGAAGCTATGCAATAGCTTAAAAATCTATTAATTAATAATCGATTTTTTGTCCCTACAAATAAATCGATTTTCCAAAAAATCGAATTATATGGTTCGGATCGGTTTCGGAGAGACGATCGATGGGTCGGTTCCCGTTTGTGAAGCGACTATTGGTCGGATCACGTTCGGAAAAACGATCAATGGTTCGGTTTGCGTTCGGAGACAAGACCGATGAGTCGGTTTCCGTTTGGGAGGTGACGTTATGTAGGTTCCCGTCCGGGAAAATGGCCAACGAACGATTCGGTTCGCGTTCGGAAAACTTAGTTTACAAAAATCGATTTATATGTGTAATTTACATAATCGATTTTTTAAAAATCGATTTTTTGAAATCCAAAAAGTGAAATCTCTAACACTCACACTCACACTCACGCATATTGCGTGAGTGTGAGTGTCTCGTAAAATTTCGTTACGAAATTTCTGGATTCGGTCTCCACGCTCAAGGCCCGCGATAGAAGCTATGCAATAGCTTAAAAAAATCCTTATATTGCGTTTGCTGCGGAAATTATTGACAATAGAGCAAAGTAATGTACTACAGTTTTAAAGAAGACATCAATATCTACAAAAAAGTATGCAATACTATATGTCTAACTATTAGGGATCCGTATAAAAACTTCAATAATGTAACCCAACGTGTAAAAAAAAAACAAAAAAATCCTTATATCGCGTACGCTGCTGAAATTGTTGACAATAGAGCAAAGTGATGTACTACAGTTTTAAATAAGACATCAATATCTACAAAAAAAGTCTGCGATACTAAAAGTTTTATTAGGGATCCTTATGAAAAATTCGATAATGTAACCCAAGGTGTAGAAAAATTACCTATAATTATCATTATTACATCCGTGCGACGCCGCACTGTGGATCGAAAATCGACTTTCAAAGACATAGGCGAAAAAAAAAATTTTGGTCGGTTTTTTGCTTGAAACGGCTTCCATTAATCATTAATATGCCTAAATATATCATGATCTACAATTTGGTGGGAAAATAGTCGAGTTATCATTTTTTTTACGAAAAAAATGTATGAAAAGCATATAAAAAATCCAGATATCTCCGGAAGTGCAAAGATAACCGTTATATCCTTGCATACAGTTATAGTACCAACTATTATTGATTTTTTGGCATACAACATATAACTCGAACTGCTGCACATTTTGAAAAAAAAAATTATCAAAATTTTTTATTTATTTTTGATCTCTCTCAAGTGAAGACTTAAGGAAATCGGTTAAAAAAAGGTCCCCATCGGCAAATTGTATGCTATAAATAATAACAGACACGTGTTTTCTTGTTTGGCTGACGTTGAAATACCAAAAAACAAAGCTCAATAGCAAATTTAATTTAGGAACTATTTTTAATGTTATTTAACTACCTAATTAGGCAAGATTAGGTTTTGTCAGGTCTTTTAGTCATCGTTCCAACTGATGATGACGATGAAGGTTCCGCGGTGGTAAAGTCTTCGGTAATCGATCTTTCTTCACTTGGTCCCTGGGTGAGAAGACTAGTTTGAACGCAGCTTGGCCAATCAACATTTGCTTGAAGCCAATCTTCATAATCTTTTCTGAATGCTCTTGTCTCAATTTTTCCATCTCTGTGAAGCAGCTCGTGAAAATCTTCGACAAAACTCTTCCAGAGTAACCTTATCATCATTAGAAAGGTGATCACCTAGACGAGATAATACTGCCTCGTACAGAACTTCATGATTTTGTAGCGAACCTGCACCTTGAAGAACAACAACCAAATCTAAGTTAGTGCTTAAACTTTCCATTTTAATGATTAAAAAACTGAGAGATGTTCACTAGTAAATAGTTCAGATAAACTGAAGTAAAAAATATTTCCGGTGCAGTTTTATGCACTTAATTAGGTAATAAATAACCTAAGTAAGGTATTTTTGTACCTAAGCTACCTGTCTTTTGTTAACTACCGCTCATTGTTAAATATTTCCGGTGCAGGTTTATGCATTTAGGTAGGTAATAAATAATCTAAGTAAGGTATGTTTTTAACTTTGTACATAAGCTACCTGTATTTTGCTAACTACCGATCATTGTTAATACATTCCTTGAAATTTGAACAATAAGCGGTCTGACAAAACCTAATCTTGCCTAATTAGGTAGTTAAATAACATTAAAAATAGTTCCTAAATTAAATTTGCTATTGAGCTTTGTTTTTTGGTATTTCAACGTCAGCCAAACAAGAAAACACGTGTCTGTTATTATTTATAGCATACAATTTGCCGATGGGGACCTTTTTTTAACCGATTTCCTAAAGTCTTCACATGAGAGAGATCAAAAATAAATAAAAAATTTTGATAATTTTTTTTTCAAAATGTGCAGCAGTTCGAGTTATATGTTGTATGCCAAACAATCAATAATAGTTGGTACTATAACTGTATGCAAGGATATAACGGTTATCTTTGCACTTCCGGAGATATCTGGATTTTTTATATGCTTTTCATACATTTTTTTCGTAAAAAAAATGATAACTCGACAATTTTCCCACCAAATTGTATATCATGATATATTTAGGCATATTAATGATTAATGGAAGCCGTTTCAAGCAAAAAACCGACCAAAATTTTTTTTAGTTAAACTAGTCTTCTCACCCAGGGACCAAGTGAAGAAAGATCGATTACCGAAGACTTTACCACCGCGGAACCTTCATCGTCATCATCAGTTGGAACGATGACTAAAAGACCTGACAAAACCTAATCTTGCCTAATTAGGTAGTTAAATAACATTAAAAATAGTTCCTAAATTAAATTTGCTATTGAGCTTTGTTTTTTGGTATTTCAACGTCAGCCAAACAAGAAAACACGTGTCTGTTATTATTTATAGCATACAATTTGCCGATGGGGACCTTTTTTTAACCGATTTCCTTAAGTCTTCACTTGAGAGAGATCAAAAATAAATAAAAAAATTTGATAATTTTTTTTTCAAAATGTGCAGCAGTTCGAGTTATATGTTGTATGCCAAAAAATCAATAATAGTTGGTACTATAACTGTATGCAAGGATATAACGGTTATCTTTGCACTTCCAGAGATATCTGGTTTTTTTATATGCTTTTCATACATTTTTTTCGTAAAAAAAATGATAACTCGACAATTTTCCCACCAAATTGTATATCATGATATATTTAGGCATATTAATGATTAATGGAAGCCGTTTCAAGCAAAAAACCGACCAAAATTTTTTTTAGTTAAACTAGTCTTCTCACCCAGGGACCAAGTGAAGAAAGATCGATTACCGAAGACTTTACCACCGCGGAACCTTCATCGTCATCATCAGTTGGAACGATGACTAAAAGACCTGACAAAACCTAATCTTGCCTAATTAGGTAGTTAAATAACATTAAAAATAGTTCCTAAATTAAATTTGCTATTGAGCTTTGTTTTTTGGTATTTCAACGTCAGCCAAACAAGAAAACACGTGTCTGTTATTATTTATAGCATACAATTTGCCGATGGGGACCTTTTTTTAACCGATTTCCTTAAGTCTTCACTTGAGAGAGATCAAAAATAAATAAAAATTTTTGATAATTTTTTTTTCAAAATGTGCAGCAGTTCGAGTTATATGTTGTATGCCAAAAAATCAATAATAGTTGGTACTATAACTGTATGCAAGGATATAACGGTTATCTTTGCACTTCCGGAGATATCTGGATTTTTTATATGCTTTTCATACATTTTTTTCGTAAAAAAAATGATAACTCGACAATTTTCCCACCAAATTGTATATCATGATATATTTAGGCATATTAATGATTAATGGAAGCCGTTTCAAGCAAAAAACCGACCAAAATTTTTTTTTTCGCCTATGTCTTTGAAAGTCGATTTTCGATCCACAGTGCGCCGGGGCGAACTGCTAGTACGCAATAAAATTAAAGGAAAACTCTGGATAAGACTAGACTGGCTTTTATACTTACTTATACTTACAAGTTTACAAGAAGAAATAGTCGAACGATTAACTTTATTCTACTCGAACATTACACAAATTGAATAAACAAATTAACAAATTAAATAAACTAAAATATTAATTTCGCTCAAAATTTGATCAAAATATAATGCATTGGATTAAGAGTGGCGGTGATACCCGCACACGTCGCTAGATGGCGCTGATTGTATTTTAAACGCGCTTACGATTTGTTTTTATAATAAAAAAACTACTCATATAAAGAAAAAAAACTATGTCAAATAAGAAAATCTAATAAAATAAATCAATAAGTCCACGTTTCTACAAAAAGAAGTGAAATCCCACCAAAAACATTCTGTAAAAAACTAGCCAAGTCTCGATGGAGCTGCTTGTTTATCTCTAAAAAGTAATGAAATCTAGACAAAGTCGTGTCAAGTCTGAGGTTCTTTACTGCGATTTCTTTATTATTATAGAATGTTATGTGACTTGGCCGTTGAAGAGTACACAAGGGTACAAAACCAGGTGCTCCATGACACCATTGCACCAATCTGTCGCCAGAACCGCTACCCATTAACGATGGAAAATTGCCACTTAGAAAACGTTGATTCAATAACCAGTCAATTGTAGGCTTGATAAAGCTGCGTGTTTCAATTATACTTATGTAAAGGCGAGCCTGAAACAAACAGTATAAAAATACGTCTATTTTATGTTAGATCGGTGGTCGATTTGACGCTCCAAAAAGAAGACAGCAGAAGTCAGCATTGTCAATGCTGAATGCATGTGTTGCACGATCAACAACAGCCTAAAATAAGACACTAGCGTCCAATTACCAATACCTGTATTGGCTATTATCTCGCTTAACAAACATAGGTAGTTACAACAGATATAACATTACGTGTAAACAAAATTGACTTGTACCCACTAACGTATAAAGAATGTTCAACGGCCAAGTCACACAACATTCTATAATAATAAAGAAATCGCAGTAAAGAACCTCAGACTTGACACGACTTTGTCTAGATTTCATTACTTTTTAGAGATAAACAAGCAGCTCCATCGAGACTTGGCTAGTTTTTTACAGAATGTTTTTGGTGGGATGCTGTTTAGGCACCCATACCTACGCTGAAGCGTAGGTATAGGTGCATAAACTGTGAATAGTTACTATGAAAAGTGTACAGATTAGGTATTCTCTAACATTAGGTATTGCATTCAACATCATAACACAGACAGACGGACAGACAGACGGACAGACAGACGGACAGACAGACGGACAGACAGACGGACAGACAGACGGACAGACAGACGGACAGACAGACGGACAGACAGACGGACAGACAGACGGACAGACAGACGGACAGACAGACAGACGGACAGCGAAGTCTTAGTAATAGGGTTCCGTTTATACCCTTTGGGTACGGAACCCTAAAAAATTGCCATAAAATCAACCGTGACATGCGACGCCATGCGGACTGCTAGATATAATATAAATAGTGCTAGTAAATAAATACCTATTTACTTGTATATATATATGAGCCGTAAGAACATGTTATTTAGTATTTTTTAAACTAGGTATAGTTTTATATTTGAGACTAGATTTGACTAGATGGCGTTACGCTTGTAATACTTGCTTTAGAGGTATTTTCTGAAATAATAATTATATTATTTGGGAAGTAAGTTCCTATGAGCTAGCTAGTGGCACATAAGTATTAGTTTATAATAAAATGCAGTGGCCAATAACTCTGGAGACAAGGTTTTTCAAGAGAGTTTTCGAGGTCGGGGCCTTCCGAATTGTTACCACCCACCACTAGCACCACTACCACTAACACTAACACCCATTCATTTAGTGACTTCACTGAAGGTTGCTGATCTTACGACGGTCTGCTACCTACGATCGACGGAGCGTGGTGCAAACTCGACGATATGAATACTTAGGTAATTAGGTAGGTAGGTAGGTACCTACCTACTAAATAGTCGTACTTCGATCGAACGGAACCCTTAGTGCGCAATACTCGGACTTGGCTGAATTTGGGATGGATTACGTTACGTAACAATAATGAATGAACGTCACCAATATGTATAGAGTAGGTCAAACCTAGGCGATAGCAGTACCTATCTGCTTACATCGATCGGACGGTCGGCGTAAGGGCAGCGGCAATCACAAGACGATTGCTGGGTTATCTCGAGTCATTGCCGCCGGCCGTGGCGTCTATTAAAGCAACTAAGTAGGTACCTACCTAATTAATCGTTCCAGATCTTTCCGAGGTTCTTAGGTTTGTGGGTAGCCCGTGGTTAGGTAGGTAGTTAGGTACCTAGTACCTACCTACTTACACTTAGGTAAGTAGGTACCTACCTACCTAGTTATATGTGTATCAAGTCAGTAACTTACTAGTTAGTTAGGTAGGTAGGTAGTTACTTATTCAATAAGTAGGTTACCTACTTACCTACCTAGGTAATTTAGTAGCATAGGGCCAGTCAATGACACGTGAATACCTACGTGCCCGTTTTGCCATGATATCGACTAGGGATTGCATTGCAATCCCGCAAAATCCCGCTGCTTTTATTAATCTTTTGGATCCCGCACCTTCAAAGCGAGGATGTGCGGATCGCGTAAATTAAAAATTTGGTTGGAAAAACGTGCGATCCGCGAATGCCCCATATACCTACCTACCTAGGCTTAAGTAGGTAGGGACTAAAATAAATTAACCGACTTGGTATTACAACTTTATCTCACAACTTTTTAGGGGTAGAAGAACTGAGTTGCGAGACTTGGTTTTTTTACAAGTTGAGTTTATGATGGCATTTGGTTTAAGAATTGAGTAGCAAGATTGTAAAAAGAGTGCATGCGAAAGGGAGATGCGAATGCTGCGATCTGCGATGGATATTGTATTGTGTGGAGTGACGAGGATGGAAAAGACATTAGAAAGTGGCGCCTGTGACGGAAAAGATAAGGACCAGTAGGTAGGTACCTACCGTAGGTTAGCATTGGCATGGTAGGTAGGTAAGTACCTACCTACCTACGGTACGGGCATGTTACGAGAAGGGCAGAACGTCTGTCCTGTCAGTCCTGTGACGAGAAGGATGTTACCATGTTTGCTTGTATAGTTTTAGCAGCTAGGCTAAGTATAAGTAGATAAGGTAGATAGGTACCTAGGTAGGCAAAGGCAAGTAAGGTTCGCGTTCCTCCATCATCCATCCAGTTGAGACTTGAGAACTTTGAGAAGCAACAGAGGGCGGCGTGTGTGGGGCGTGAGGCGCGCGGCGCCGCCTTCGCCGCTCCCAGCTCTTCGGCCTTAGACGCCGGTCAGTCCGCGCCGGTCGCCCGACACGAGTGCACGTCTCGCGCTTCGCACGCTGAGGACCATATTTCGCGGTGCGACTTCACTTCGGACGGCGCTGGTGGAGCTTCGAACGGAGTGGCGGTTCGCATCTTACCGGGCAGCATTAGAGTCTCATATTATTTCTAATACTGTCAGGTAAAGATGTCGTCCGCGCTCCACTTTCTACGTTCCGCGAGCGAAGATGAAGCCCGACCGTCAGAACCGGTCCATCGATGTAGATCTGAAAATCGAAGTTGGAAGTCTGCGGACGATCGGTGTCGGAGCCGACTGCATCGTCCACATCAGCAATTACCTACGTTGAAGCAGCCGAAGCCGGTTCGAGGTTCAGGTAACGGGTGCGAGTGGCGAAGCCGCCGCGTGGCCGCCGCGTGCGCGACGTGTCTCCGACCAAAGTGCGACGCTCGAAGTCGCAATCCTCGGCGGTATTAGGCTTTGCGCCATGTGTCCGACGCGACGACGCGACGGCTAAGTGCTTGCTACTCTCCACCGAACTTAGCGATCGTCATCGGGTGTACTACCGATAAAAATTACGGGTACTTACCTAATACCTAATATTTATGATTTTTGTAGATAGGTACCTAGGTCTAATAACCAGAACCACGCCTACCTTACGAATTTGGTCCCCTTAGCATATTACGATAGGCTAAAGTTGAGCAGAGCTCTCCGCTTGCGTTGTAGCGAGGCGCTCTGGCGACACCGTTACCGCGCAACGCAACCGGTTGTCGATCACGCCACGACGTTTCACATAACATACATACATACCTACTTACTATATAAATAGTACCTACCTACCTATCTACTTATTTGTTTTCCGTTTTCTCAGTTTTGTACGTAGGTACCTACCTACCTACCATACTATCGTGTCCACCCAAAATATACGTGGGTTAGTCCAGAAATGCCCATTACTATCCCCAATGTCCCTTCATTCCAATCAAATAATGTTGACTTTTACTTAAAATTAACCACTATCGCTTCTGTTGTGTTTTAACTAATATGTAGGTAACTATAATTAAAATGATTACCTACTTAACAAGAATTGCTGTGAAATTAGGTAGGTACCTACTCTACGTACCTATGCGTACTTATGTACCTAAGTAGCTGTAGCTACCTCAACCAGGTTACTCTGTTCATTAAAGCTAGCTTCAAATAGGTACCTAATTACCTATGCTGTTATCATCATCGCAATACAACTACCTATCATGTCACTCGTAATTATGGGTAATGTGTATTTCAACAGTAACTCTGTTCGTGGTGGGTAACAAGGGCTTCAAAATTGGATGTTATCATCATCGCCAATCCTCGCACTGTTGCGTTTCCTCGACGCTCGCGTAACCCACTTAACTAATTAAAATTCCTCGTGGCGCGCAATGAGCAGGCGTTTTCAACTCATTAACTCGGCATCGGCAAGTTGGCGCACAACACGAGTTTCCCCTCGCGCTTCCACCTCGGCGTCCTCGACTCCCCACAAACGCGAGCGCATCCCTCGTAAGTCGTATCTCTATCTCTACGTAATCTACCGTCAAATTGCCATCACCAACCAAAACGCAGGTAGATTGCTGATAGTTTTGCTGTGCTGTTAATTGAACAGGTTCAAGAGCCTGACTGAAAAGGTGGCATTTCAAAGTTTCGTCAAGAACGTTGCACATTGATGGGTTGCTATTTGTTCAAATAATGCTGGCTGGCCATTTAATTAGGGACACTGAGATATTGCGTTCTATTTTCAAAATTTGAATCTCAATACTTTTTTACTTCTTCTCTTATTGTTTCGTGGTAGTTTTGGCGGCAATCCCGATATTTATTTTAAGTTTGGTTGTAAGTACCTAACAGGTAACTCTTCAGACTGAATCGCAAGCTGTTAATGATTCTCTGCCGTTACCGAGGTAGGTACCTACCTACCTACATTATTCAAAGGTGGGTGGAAAGTTTTGACTTTCAGAATATTAAAATGTGGGCCAAGGCTTGAATATCTCAGTAAGAACTTCTGATGTGGCATTTTCTGTTTATTTACATCTGTATGCTCAAGTTGGCTTTTAAATTTAGGAAGATAATTTGGAGTGATTTCCGAATTTGTTGCTTTCATCAAAACAGGGCTATTATTGCTAGCTCCAGGGTTTTGAGTTGATAGGGCATTTCAAAAATAATGGGCCATGCTTCTTCAAATGTTTTTCCGAAATCTTTATTATTACTACATTATTTGTTTATGAATTTTAACATACCTAAGCGAGGTATATGTTGTCCTGGTCACGCCCTTTTCCCGATTAAAGAGGGTAACATAGCGGAAAAACATCATTCATTTGTTTTATTAAGCCTTTCCACTACAGCAAGGTTTAGAGCTTTAAAGTGTTAAATTTATAAGTCGGACTCGGACCAGCTTGCAGCAGGTGAATGAGGTGCCTTACCTAGTGAAATACATTTATTAATTGAGACTATAATTAATTCATAAGTAATAACCACAGACTACAAAGTTACTATTATTTTAAGCCATAAACTCGTGTAATAGGGCTCATATAATAAACAACTTGCTCAGCAAACACCTTTCACCTATAGTTTTCACCCCAACTTCATCTGTAGGTTCCAATCGACTCCTCCGGGGTCTCTGATCTTTTTTTTGTTACTCAAACGTAAGACACGTTTGAGTAAATTCTGTTAAACAAAATCTTAATTCGTGGCAGGATGAGGAGTTATAAGGATGTGACAAACGGACATAAAGAACACAACGACATTTGGAGACATGAAGCATGTAGATGACAGATTAGTGGTAGAGGAAGAAAGGAAGATGGACCACTGTAGATGGCACGTTAATGCTGGTGCATGGCAACAGAGTTAGCTGTCGGGGTCCGAAGTTTGCCTACATTCGCCCGTGAGAGTCGATGAGACGCTGGAGAAAGCCGCAGTAAATTAATCGGTCAGGTGGACTCTGCTTTCGAATTGAATTTTTATCGGTATCGGAGTGTCGCCGCGTCGTTCGGGACCGGTTCTTAATTTCCTATAGGTGCGCGCAGCGTGCATCTATTTCGGGAGTCGTTGACCGCGAGTTTGGCACTGAGCGCGGCCGGTTTTACTCTGGCTGGTTGGTCCAGTCCAGTCCACATCGACAACCGAGCGAAGTGCGCGGCCATCGGCCAAGCCAAGCCTGGCTGGCAGGAGTGGGCGCGCTCCGCATTTCGAGCGATGACGTAATGCAGGAGTGCGTCGTCCCAACACAACACTCGAGGGACAACACCACTATAATGTTATTAATATTGGTGGGGGGCGGACGGGCCCAGTCTCGCCCTCGCATAAACCACCTTTATTAGCCATCGGGCGCATGCGATCCTCTCGGAGACAAATATACAAAAGTCTTGCGACTTCTTGCACTCACTAGTCATTGTTGCCGAGCGAGCTATTAATACGGACGATATCTACATGCTTATCCACTCCGTTGTGACCAAGCGCTTCGCTCCACATCCATTAGAATCTCCTAATCGTAGATACCTGCCTGATGCCCGGCATATCCAGCGAGTCGCTAAACGTTAAATTTCATATTTTTAGTTGTAACATTCAAATGAAATTCGAATAAGAGTAGGTAGACCGATTTTGATGTGCGGTTGTTATCGGCGACATGTCCGCGGCCGGCGGCAGAGGGGGCGATGTGTGCGGGAGGGTGGGACGAGCGGTCGGCTGTTATCGCTACGAGTCGTTGCGATGACCCGGCTCCTTGACTCCAGCTCGAAAATAAGCTGAACAACACTCATTTCACATGAATCTGACACGTGATCTGCCGTTACCTACCATTGCCATTTGCTGAAAACGAAACACCTAGTCAGTCATGCAATGCAAATTGCAATGCATGATCCCATCATTGACACATGACCCATCCGTGCATTTACTTACTGGATTATACTTTCTACCAACGCAAAATCAATAGTGAAAAAACGTTAATATTTTTATTTCACTACCTACATATTTACTTTACAAACTTATAAAAGTCGCGATCCTTCTTAAAATCTTTAAATGGACTTAAAACTAAAATAGTACTACCGTAGAGTAGAGAGAGACAGCGTGGACTAGAAATAAGAAGATGCGTGGAATGTCGCCTCCCGTCACGACAACCGTCACGTCGACAGCTCGTTAGTCCGGTTTTTTTTTATTTGCCACTGTCATCTTGTAGGACAATATTGCCAATGTCAAGAATCAAGGTAAGGGTTTATTTTTTTGAAAATCTTGATGCCTATCTACACTACTAATTATAATGAGGTAAAATTTTTATTTATTACTAATAAACTACCAAACTGGGCCAATTTTAAACTACTAACTTCTACATTAGTAGCGATTCTGTTGTGACCAAAAACTAGCTATAATTTCGTAGAATACGATCGCTTTTATCTCTTTTAAAGTCGAAGTTCTAAAACTAAGGGGAGTTTGTGTAAGCGTCAGCTAAACTATTGGTTTTGGAGGTGTGAAAAAATTCACGGCAGTATTATATCTATCTATCTATATCTATACTTATAATAAATCTGTAGAGAGGTCAATTCTGTACATGAAATATATTTCCAAAATAACTATCAGGGGGTGATTAGGGATCGATACTGATGCCAAAAATGCAATCAGTAAAATTTTTGTCTGTCTGTCTGTCTGTATAACCGTTATAGAAACAAAAACTACTCGACGGATTTTAACGAAACTTGGTACAATTATTTTTCATACTATGAGCTGGTTATAGTATACTTTTCATCACGCTACAATCAAAAGGAGCAGAGCAGTGAAGGGAAATGTTGGGAAAACGGGAGAAGTTACTCCATTTTTTAAGCTTCCGTCGCGTGTGTAACTTTAATGGTTAAAGCTACACAAAAATCATGTATGACGGAAATGTTCTCCTTAAAATTATATAAAAAATATCCCACGACAGCATATGTCTATCTTTTATGGTTGACTTACAATAACACGTGTAACTCCCGATAGCTTAGCAGTTCGAAGCTTTCTGATTATATTTGTCTACTCTTACGTTTATAACACTTTCAGTCATCCCTCATTAAAAAAGTTAACATTATTAACTATTCCATAAAAAAAGAATCATAGAAATCGGGTGATAGGTAGGTACTACGCAGCCGGACCCACCGTGGATAAGGGTTAATTTGAATGCAGTTACAAATCTATGGAATTGTACGAATTGTACTCCAAAAATCAGCAATTGTACTAGAAGGGGTCAAAAAAAGCTGTGAAAAAAAACATTTTATATAAAGACGTTCTGTAGTATATTTTTAGTATCAGCATTGCACCCGTGCGAAGCCCGGGCGGGTCGCTAGTTACATAATATAACGAAGTAACAAGAAAACTAACCCTCGTATTCAAGAACGACACTATGAGAACACGCACCCACAGTGGACGAAATCATTTTTCATAAAAATCACTTTAAGTGTTGTGCGACACTGCATAGTGTGACTAGAGGCACATTGTCGTGTGCCTCTAGCCAAAGTTGAGCTCTAAAGGCACACAGTAGCGTGCGCCATATTGCCGCTCAACACATAAAGTGATGTTTATGAAAAAAGATTTCGTCCACTGTGGGTGCGTGTTCTCATAGTGTTGTTCTTGAATACGAGGGTATCACAGCTAAGTAGGCTTTACAGGTTTACGAGTGATAGTCGATCAACTTATAAAATGTTTTTGGAGAAGTAATCATAAAAAATATTGTACTGTAGGTACGCTAGTGTGATACTGTAAGTGAGACAATTAATAATGTTACAATTACCTTTGTGCTTCACCTTTGTACCAGTGTTATTTTTTATCTGTCCATATAGACTTTTACTTTACAACATTACATTGCGCGTGGCCCGACACGGACTGTGCCGGTTTTAGTTTTAGCATCAAATCTCGAAATGTTTTGTACTTTAGTAGCTAGATGTTTTTTTTTGTAATCCATATAAATCTCTGAATTAAAGGCGGGTTGTAGACAAAAAACCGTTGATGCATACCCGGAAAGTGGAAGAACCCCCTCTCGGCCAAGACGGTCTAAGGTCGTGGCAAAATCGCCTTTAGCCGTATAACTAGTATACGAGTAAGTGTTTATCCGTTTTTTTATGTCTATAGATTAGATTGTAGGTAGGTAACGTCTTCTAAATTGTGAGTCAATTTGTGACATTCTTTAGGTGTACACACACATATTATCAAAATTCATCATTCATAAAATTCAGCGATATGGCAGAATTTCCAAAATTAAACGATATGATAATTATTTCAGAATTGTACTAGCCAGGAACAGGGCTGAGAGGCCATTTGAAATGCCCCCAAGTTTAGAAGCGGAATGTCATTTTGTCATAGAGAGCGCCATCATTGCCTGCGACTGCGATAGACATCGACGCTGAGTGCTGCGTCGGCTCTAATGAAGAATAATAATGTACTTAGCAGCTAAGTATAAGCTAAGCTATTAGCAAAGTCTTAGCTAATAGCTTAGCGTAATATACTTAGCTAATTCTAAGAACCTTTTTATATACCTAATTAATTTTGTATATAATAAAAAGGTTCATAAAAAAAAACATTATTTTGCTGCATTAAAAAAAAAATAACGTGGATAATAAAACGGATGATATGAAAGTATAGTTCCTTCTCAAGTACAGTACAGTACAGTACAGGGACGCGGTGACAATTAGATAAAGTTCCAGGACCGCGTCGGCGATAGTCGTATCACTCGTTTAATCTTTAAGTATACATACCGAATTACAAAAATATTATAATTGTGGCCGTGAGATGTTGCCGAAAAACAATGAACGTGACGTGACTATTATACCTACTTCTGATGTACTGCTTTGACTTTAGAATATTAACAGCTCTAATTAGATTTGACTTCCGTTTGCGCCAGCAATATAATTATTCACGCACATTGCCCCCCCCTGCCCCCTGCCCCCTGGCCCCCTCCTGGTACCGCTTCTTCGTGCTGGAGTCTACTCGCCCGTTGACTTGTCACTGTTTATTTGAACAGCTGTTCGGCGAAGGTTGACATTGGCGTTGGATGCTTGCGCCTGCGATGCGCCTCGGAAATCACAATCGTAATCACACGTTTCGTACACGTTATTTAAAAGCCGTCCCCGCGGTGGCACTGTGGCAGGGAGTAGCGCCAGTGACATACCTACATAGATAGTTACCTACGTTACGAGATCATAAACGTTATTTATAGGCATCTAACGACTGTAACGTCTAATCTACCTAGGTGAGGTGCCTAACTACCGACCTTCTACAAAGGTGCATGTAAAATTGACAGTTAGAATGTCCGCGACCGACGCGAGACGCTCCGGTGAGAAGATTATTAGCGCATTATTTTTAGACAACATTGTTATTGTTGTGTGCGTTGTTCTGGCGTGTTTATTTATGCGGCGCGCGTATGTGGGCGCCCGGCGCGAAGCTCTCCGTGCACTAAAAATAAGGCGCTTTGTCGCGTTCGTCGCGTTCACGCAACGCGCGACAAATTCCCCCCTCTCTCCGCGACAAACTAGCCAGCAGCGTACCCATACCCAGCCACTAAAGGTGGATACCACCTAGCCTAGCCAATGATTAAATTAAAGTAGGTACCTACCTGCCTTCTTTTTTTCTGCAACGTGGTGGGATAAAACAATTGAAACTAACAGAAAAATATTTTCGCTTGTTGAGCTAAATAAAAAATAAATGGTTACAAACATTGAATATGCGCGCTACCTATAAAAATACAGTTTTATAGCAACGGTCGTTGCGTGGAGGATTCATAACGGCGGCGGCAGCGGTCGAGTCGAAGCTACGAGGTGGCACATGGTATGGCACATGGCGCATGGCGGAGACTATTAGAGACGCCAGGGTGCAGGGTCCGAGCGGCTGGGGGAAAGGCTTCACTAAAGGTCAGTCGGCTTGCACCTGCGCATTGCTGGCTTATTTATCACCGCGGCCGGCGAAACCTCATTGCTCTTGCGTATTACACGTATTGGGTACCTGAGTACTGGGTATGGGTACGATCTATCTGCATTTCTTTTTTATATTTCAGTCTGCCTTTTATTTTTGTAATTAAGCTCGGGACTTCAATTTAAACCGAGCTCATAGTTCATTTTATAGGCGTAATAATGATAGGTAGGTACTTTAGTCGTGTTCTCGAGGTATTTTAATTTGCGTCTTTGTTAAATCCCGTTGCAGTTAAGCACCTACTCAGTTCAGTACCTACCTACACAGTAGGATGGCTCTCAAATGTGGTGGCTCTCACTCTCACCAAGTGAAAACAGCAAGGCATAGGCATAGGCATAGGCACGCGGTAGCCGTAGCTGCGGTATCCGACATAACCCCTAATCGTTTCTTTATAATCGTTCAGGTAAGCAGTTATCTACTTACATATCGCATCGATAAGGATTTTAGGGTATCCGGCTATCGCCAAATTAAAAGATAAGCCTTCGCCTTGTTGATTGTTGGCAACTTAGGTGGCCACCTACCTACTTACATGCTTGTATTCAAATAAATAATGTAGGTACTTACCTACCTAGTGTACATCGTTATTTACGTGATCCCGTCTTCCTATGCATTTATCCTCTAGCTATCTTTAAAAAGTTCTCCACACACTCTACTAGCTAGTTGCTAGTTTTGTACTAAGAAAATAACTTTAATATTGCCCAGAATATCTAATATCACTTCAGGGTTATGCTGTTCTTAAAATAAATAATTAATTACTTATTAGAATTACACATTAAAATAATGAACATCAATTTTTATTTATAGGTACGCGGTTGGTTAAAGAGTTAAGTGCAGTTAATATGTTACGAGTGGGCAGGTAGCAGGTAGGTGTATTATGTGTAACACTTCCAAATTGGATAACAAGTTGCGTAAACATTAATTACTTTAGCTTCGATTGCATGCGCATGCGCGTCCCATCTCAGGAAGCTTATGCATGCACATTGCACATTGCAAATAGCATAGGTAAGGTAAGTACTCTGTACTTTAGCTTTAGCTAGAGTAATGATTCCTATTTATTTATTTATTTATTTATTTATTTTGAACTTAAATACACATGTACAAAATATAAAATTGAACACTGAAAATGCAGAAGTAAAAACTGTGTCGCAGTTTCCAGTGCCCGACCTAATGACGACAGGAGATCAGAGCATTCAAGATAAAATAAATAAATAGTGAAGCTAATAAATAGTAAGGAAAACATAAAAAAAAAAAATATGAAAATCAAAAACAATGAATATCAGATTACTTTTGGACTACATGCTTATTCAAAAACTAATAAACTAGGTTTCTCACTTTTAATGTGTCTAAGTGTCTATGTATGTGTGTATGTTACTCGAATAATAGTTAGGTGGTAAGGAAATAAATATATTTAATGTTTTATCTGGATTAATTCTTCAGTTTCATCATAAGTAAGAGTGAATAACCATTTTTTTATTAATAATTTACATTTGTGATGTATTAGTGGGTATAAGTTTAATAATTTATTTATTCTATTGTATAATATGGGACTAAGAAAATAGTAATGTCTGAAAGCAAGGGCAGTACGGCATGGCCTACCAGGGCATGCTGTATTTATTCTCCGACTGATTGTAGTTATTGGCTGATATGCGAGGTCCTTGTGAGTACGAAGAATGACACTTGAAATGAACAATTTACGCACAGACAATACTTCACCCAATGCATAAAGTTCACAAGTTGGGTAGAGTCTGGGTTTGTAGAACATTACTTTGAGGATAGCTCGTTGGGCTCTCTCTAGCTCAAGTAGTGTTGTCTTAGGAGCTCCTCCCCAAGTAGCTATACAATAGGATAAGATGGACTGAGTTAATGCGAAGTAGACTGATTTTAAAGTATGTTGATCCGCACTAGATCGAAGTTTTTTAAAGATGTATAACAACTTCCTAGTTTTGGATGTAGTTAGTGCGATTTGACGTTTCCAGCTTAGAGTGTTATCAACTAATACTCCCAAATATTTGACACAGTCTACGCGCTCTATGCCGTCACAGTTGCAATCCGCCAGAGGGTAGGAGTTACAGGAGTGTGATTTAATGTTGTAGCTTGCTGATGGTTGCGAAGACGCGGTGGCCGACATAGTTATCACTTTTGTTTTTATTAAATTTAGAGTTAATAGGTTATTAGATAGCCAAGTAGTTACATTAATAAGAGCTTTTTCGGTGAAATACTTTGCCTCCTCCCAACTTTTACCCGATACCAACAAAGCTGTATCGTCGGCATAGGCAATAATTTTGCAGTTTTCCAGGGCTAGCCTGCAGAGGTCATTTACGTAAATGAGAAACAGAGTGGGCCCTAGGACACTACCCTGTGGCACCCCATAAGATAGACATTCCTCTGTGCTCACGTAACTACCTATAGTTACGCACTGGGAGCGTTCCGTAAGATAGCTCGAGAAAATACTTAATGACGGGCCTCTAACACCAATGTTTTCCATTTTATTTAGAAGCAAGGGGACTGAGACAGTGTCGAATGCCTTCGAGAGATCCAAAAACACAGCAACAGTTTTAATTTTGGAGTCAATATTTATTGCCATGGTATCAGTCAGTTCAAGTACAGCATCTTCAGTTGACTTTTGGGAGCGAAAGCCGAACTGATTGTCTGCGAGTATGCTGTATTTGTTCAAAAATGTCTTAAGACGTGAATTTAGACATTTTTCAAATATTTTAGATACAGTGGTCAAAACTGAAATAGGTCTATAGTTGTCGACGGTGTCTCTGTCCCCAGCCTTGTGAATCGGGTGAACAAGTGCTTTTTTGAAGACACGTGGGAAAACCCCATGCACGAAACAAAGGTTAATTAAGAAAGTGACAATGGGAGTAAGAGTACTTTTAGCTGCTTTGACAATAGAACTAGGTATGTTATCCCAGCCAACTGCGCACTTAGTTTTGAGACCTGTTATGATCCTCGAGACTTCATCTTCATTAACTTCAAATAGGACCATGGTGTTTGGGTTATATTGCTGGCCGCAAGCTAAGGTTTCATTTGTATTATTTTTAGGGTTTATTTTAGTTGCCAGATTTTTTCCAACTTCTGAAAAATACTTATTTACGTAATCTACAGATTTCTGTGGTCTCTCAAAATGATTTAATAACTCCAATGGTGCATGTTTAGGTTTTTTTGTGTTCGTGATTTCTTTGATAACCTCCCAAGTTGCTTTTAAACTGCTTTTGGCTTTCCCAAATTCCTGCTTTTCATATTCACTTCTAGTTTTCTTTAGTAAGTAGTTACAAAAATTTCGGTATCTTTTATAAGTTATGAGTTTGGTAGTGTTTTCTGGATCTTTTTTATGGTTCTTATATAATTTATCTCGATTTCTAATACATTTTAAAAGACCACAGGTAATCCAAGGCTTTAATACTCTTTTTTTTGATGAAACATTAATTAATTTTGTGTGTGCTTTTATTTTGGATGATATTATTTCTATGAAAGATGCTGCTGCTTGTTCGGGATCTACGGAGCTCAAGATAGATGAAAAGTCGGTATCCTTAATCTCAGCAACTACAGCATCTTCATTAATAATTTTGGATTGACGTTTAGGATTGAATATTATTTTATTGTGTAGATCACAGCACATAATTATGGGGAAATGGTCTGTTACTGTCGAGTTTAGCACAAGTGTAATAGCATTTCTGTCGGTTTTAAGTATAGCATGATCAAGACAGCTTTCTTTACGTGTAGGCAAAACATGAGCTGGAAGAAACCCTTGAAAAGCCAAGGCGTTCAGATAATCATCAGAGTTAGGGTCTTTATTTTGTGGTACAATGTTTATATTTATATCCCCAATGAGAGCAACAGTTCTTATTGCTCGGAGAGAGTCTAGGTAATCGGTTAGGCTATTTATGAAAACACTACAATTTTTATACGATGGGGAACGATATACTGCCAAGATAACAATATTGTTGCTAAATTTTATCGTTAAGCAATTTGATTCCTTGATACTCGTCTCTTCTACTGAGTGTTTTAAATAGTCTCTAACGTAGACTGCTAAGCCATCGTTTTGATTAGTAAAACTTGATTTATACGATATATAACCTTTAAGAGGTGGGATATTTGAGACTTTGCTTAGCCAGCACTCTGATAGGACAATAACATCACAGTTAGTGGTGATTCTGTCCATCAACAATTCAAGTTCACCAAAGTTTTTATTTATACTACGAATATTTAAATGTAAGATATTTAGGGACATGCGAGAACACTTTAAGTAGTTTATACACTGTTCTGGGTCACAAGAGAAAGAGTTTGAGACAGAAAAAGCCTGAATTTCGTTATTTACAATGTCAAAATCATCCATAATGGAACGCAAGGGAGAAACAAGTGAGCTGCATATTCCATTCTAGGACGGAAGCTGTGTGTTCCTTGGATAGTTTGTGTGAGTAGGTGTGTACATTAAGTGTGTGTGAAAGTTTAAACAAAGTTTGAAACAGTTTTACAGTAAGATAAAGTGAGAAACTAAAATTCTACAGATAACACGAGTAATAAATATAAATAATGCAAGTGCAAATAAAAAGACTTTACTATTTTGGTAACCTAGTCATTCCGCCGAGACCTTTAAGTTGTTCAAGTCGGTTTCATGACTTATGCGGATTATCGGGGCGCCCTCCTTCTTCCGGAGAAAGATCTTTCCGTTTTTGACCCAACAGAAGTCAAAATTATTTGTTTTTTTGAAGTCTCGAGCGAGGAAAAAGACCCTCTTCATGTAAGCTGATAGGTTTTCCGACATAAAAATTGGCTTTGCCGGGCTACCTATTTTGATGTGCTCTGTAGTCAGTTGTCTCTTCTCTCTATTTTGCCTCTTGTATTGGCTAAGAACCTTCTCCTTTAGCAGCGTGCTTACAAAGTCCACAATAATTGTTTTATTAGATGAATCTTTCATTGTAGAGATGCGGTAGACGTCCTTGATGTCCGACTGCTCCACCTGCAGATTCAGCGCTCTCGTTGTACTAAGGACAGTTTTAAGGAGACTTTCCTTAGGCTCCGGTATCGTGCTTGGAACATTTCTAATTTCAATACAAGACGCTCGGGCATGACACTCAAACGTTTCAAGTCTGTCCACTAGATTTTTGATGTGGCTGCGGTCTGCATCACGCTCTTGTTCTAATTTATTTATTTCCTCAAGAGCAGTATTATATTTCTGGGTTGTAAATTCAAACGCCGTCTTTAAGTCCTCCATAGTAGCGCAGAGGGCTTCAAATTTTTTATTTTGCTCGTCTTTAAAATTCGAGAATAAATTTCGCATTTCCGATGTGAAGTTCTGCAACTGGGAATCGGGCTCGATTGTTAGTTTTCGTTTAGTCCGACGGCCCAGTTCAGTCCCTACAGATTCTGACTTTGCCGGAATCGCCTTACTAAGATCGGGCTCCGAGCTACAATGGTGGATAGGGTCCGGTAACAAAGACTGCGGCGTTGATGGTGGCGGCGATTTATTTATCGGCATACTGTACTTAGACTAGTACTAGGGCAGCAGAAATCACAAAAAATCGCGGTAGTTGCGATTTGAGCTCTTGAGTTGGTAGTTACCGCAGCTAATATCTTCGATACGCCCAGCGTAAGCAGACCTCCGCGCACACGCAAACAAAACGCACGCGTGTGTCAGTGGTTGGGAGTGAATGTGTCTGTGTTAGTGCGACTATTAAGTAGTGTGGAGGGTACACTCACAGCGTTCTACGATCGGTGGAATGTGTGTGTTGCTCCCAGGCTCGCGGTGTAGTACAGCAGTAGTGTAGGCTCGCGGTGTAGTAGTGCAGCCAGAGACCTCTTGATAGTTTATGCAGTCCTATTATTATGCCTTCAATTTTTTGGTCAAATTATTTATTTTAAATTGAATTTGTACGGGGGTGCACAACGTAAAATGCGTCCGAACTCCTCAGAGGTCCAAAGGGAAGGAAATTATAATGATTTTGCTCAGACTTAAGTCAGACTACATAGTAATATGTCACTTTTTGTGTGTGTGCAGGAAAGCACTCTTTCCCAAGGTAGGTATATACTTCTGATAAAATATGCGAAGATTAAATTTTATTAGTTAATTCAGTTGGTTAGGTAAAACTCGAAAATGTGTTGTAATTTAGTTGTAATAGTGTAACTTAGGTAGTTTCGTAATCTCTGTGTGAATAATAATAAATGCTGCAACTATCGGTGTCATTGCCATTCACAATTCACATGAATCCTACTTACATCCCTGCTTACATACGTGTGTCTTTTTTTTACAAGCTTTTATTTAACTGTATGTATGTATGTATATATATAAATATAGCTTTACGGTAATTGTATGTAAGCAACTACATATGTTTTTTCGGATGGAATCTTGCAACTCGATTTTGAAGCAGTAATCCCCAACAGATTGAGCTGAAATTTGCATGAATAAGTAACTTCGGTGACAATTCAATATTATGGTATTAGCGAGCTGGTCTGATGATGGAGTCAGGAACTGTTCAACGGAACTCCTTAGTCAATCTATAAGGTCGTGAGATAAAACTTCGCATCCCTATCAATCTCAACAATGTACAATGACAATGTAATAATATTCTACTAGAGAGCTGGTCCGATGAAGGGGTTCCGTTGTGTTTGGGCTCGTTGGATTTATAATTATATTTATTTATTAGGTACTAGCTGACCCAGCGGACTTCTTACCGCTTTAGAATTAACAAATTTTGTGTTAAGTTCCCGTTCCGAAAGGATATATTATGTTGTCGACTCGAAACCCTTATTTAAATAGGTTCTTCAATTTGACCCAAGTCTACCGTACACCGACCGTACCGAATACCGAATATTGAACAGGAGCAGGACGAATATTAAACATTTTCACAGGTAGGAACAGTTTGTATGGAAAAAGAAAAATGTTGTTTTTACTATTAATTGTACTCAATTACTCAAAGTGTCGCATGTAAAATACTGCATACAGCATAGCGATTAGAAGGCTTCGAGCTGTGCCAGAGCAGTGTCCGCATCGCGTCGTGTCGGTCGGAGTGATTATCTCAGGTGGTACGAATGTCGCGTCGCGCTGGTCGGCGACCCCGCGCTTTCCTGCTGCGAGTGTGGGCGCCCCGCGATAAACTTTGTATTAATTATGTTATGTATATATTGAATTCATACGTATGTATGTTGCATGCCCATAAGCCTGTATCGCTCTTCGGCTGGTTCTCCGGTCCCGTTACTTTCTTGCTTTCAGATCTGGTTCGGTGATTTCTGGTTTTACTGCGCCTTCGACCAAAAGATTCCATTGAAATATGCTTCCATTTGCGTGACACGGTTCAACGTCATACCTACCATAAATACCTACAGGTTAAACATTACCTTACCTATGGATATTACCAAGAATTTTCCAAGAGACATTTTAACTTTTGCTCACTCGTTAGGTACCCGCCTACCCTACTTACATTACAACAATCAGCATACCATGCACCCGTAGTTATTAATTATAAGATTTGGTAAACTTTAAGAAAAAAATGCTTTTTCACATTATACGGTGAAAATGACATTCATCAAAAGTACCTAGGAACTGATAAGTGAACCAGATAATAATTGAATTAAGGTACCTACGAGTATTAAATCATTATTTGTGTAAGAAGGTACTTAGGCTAGTTAGATTATAAGTAGTAACATTAAAATAAGCTACCTAAGTACTTGAATTTAGCTCCTTGTATACAGGTTGTATAAAGACCACTCCCGAAAACCGAAACTGTGTGTTCGGAAGAATATGCATCTAATCATGCATCAATGTTCGAATTTCGTCGATAAAAATGGTAGGACAGTTTTCAATTTCATAATTTGGCTGTTCTACAAAATCAGGTTGTAAATACTTGGAGGATGAAAATAATTATAAGATGAACATCCTCAAAGAGCATTGGTAGGGGCAGGTGTGCTTGTGTCTTCAGTTTACAGGATTCGTCTTAGTAGTTAATACACCCTGTATGTATGTATTGTATAAGCACCGTACTTACAACAAAAGCAATGCTATTCCTGTCGCGCCGGAAACTTTAGTTGTGTAGTGGTTCGAGAACGCGACAAAGGTAATAAGTCATCTAATCGTACTACCTATTGTCTAATATGTACATTGAAAGGAAATTACAACTTCTTTCGGGTCAACTAGTAATAATAAATGTGAACCCTATGTTATACTATGCGAATAATATTTTAGTGGGTGTTGATTGTAGCTAATTGTTGAATGGGGCAGCCCTGTTGCAGCCGGCCGAAGCGACGCGTAGCGCGGGAGCAGTGCGCACTGCGCATGCGCGTCTACCTAGCTTGAGAAGAAACTCCATTTTATGTAATTTTGTTTTAATACGATACGAAATAAACGGTCGAAAAAAAAACCCCGAATAGAGATTCAACTTTTAAGCTATTGCATAGCTTCTATCGCGTTCCTTGAGCGTGGAGATCGAATCCAGAAATTTCGTAACGAAAATTTTACGACGTATTGCGCATCGCGCCGCAATCTGGTGACTCATGTCATGCCTGCTTAGAGTGATTTTCGCATTCCAGCGCCATCTAGTTTAATTTGATGTTATTACGTTATTATAAGTACCTACTTTTCGCGGTCTCATGCGACCGCTCGGAGTTTGAGAGGTAAGATGAAAGATGTTTGCAATTCCGCTGGCAGGTGGCGCTATTTTACCACTATCGGTAAAGTAAGTCGGTTAATAGGAGGTACTTCACATGATCGACTAAAAAGTTTGAAATTGAATTATTGAATTCATGTAGTTAGGTAAATAGGTACTTCATTTCAAATTAATTTCTTGTTCAAATCCTGGCCGTGCATCAATGGATATTTCCGTTCTAAAAATGTATATGCGCGTTACACGTGTTTATAACGGTGATGGAAAACATCGTGAGGAAACCTGTTAGTATTCTTGAAAGCGGCGACGGGCTTGCAACCTGTTACGTGTGGAATGCTACGTAGTTAGGTAAATAGGTAGGTTAAAGATTTTGACATCTATCGATGAATAGCAGAACTTTTAATGACTTTTTGAAATATCACGCTTGTCTCTTTAGTTTAGCAACTCGCCAATAGGTGGCATTGGTTGTATCGGCGCGGCGTTACTGCGCATGCCTAATCCCCCTCTTCCCCCGCAATCTAGGGATGTTGGAAATGCAATACAGTATCGATATATATAGATATCGATATTTTTAAAAATATCAATATCGATATCGATATTTGTATTATTTTAAAATATCGATATATCGGTACAATATGACCTATCATATCTAATCTACTTCAGTCATCTTAGCATCTTAGCATTTTAGCGCCATCTAGTTTCATTTGATGATACTACGTTATTATAGGTGCTTTTCGTGGTCTCATGCGAACGCTCGGGGTTTGAGAGGTAAGATGACGGGGTTTGAGAGGTTTGCAATTCCGCTGGCAGGTGGCGCTATTTTACCACTATCGGTAAATAGGTGGTACTTCACAGACATGATCGACTAAAAAGTTTGAAATTGAATTATTGAATTCATGTAGTTAGGTAAATATCGAATCCTGGCCGTGCATCAATGGATATTTCTGTTCGAAAAATGTATATGCGCGTTACACGTGTTTATAACGGTGAAGGAAAACATCGCGAGGAAACCTGTTAGTATTCTTGAAAGCGGCAACGGGCTTGCAACCTGTTACGTGTGGAATGCTAAAATAAATAATTATAATTACATAAGTTGATAAAAAATGTTATGCAATAGCTTTACCGCGGCAGTCTCCGAGTGCCACACGTCTTTTTTAGGGTTCCGTACCCAATAAAAACGGAACCCTATTACTAAGACTTCGCTGTCCGTCTGTCTGTCTGTCACAGGGCTGTATCTCATGAACCATGATAGCTGGACAGTTGAAATTTTCACAGATTATGTATTTCTATTGCTGCTCGAACAACAAATACTAAAAACAGAATAAAATAAATATTTAAGGGGGGCTCCCATACAACAAACTTGATTTTTGCATTCCAGCGCCATCTAGTTTCATGTGATGTTACTACGTTAATATAAGTACTTTTCGCGATCTCATGCGACCGCTCGGGGTTTGAGAGGTAAGATGGTAAGGTTTGCAATTCCGCTGGCAGGTGGCGCTATTTTACCACTATCGGTAAAGTTAGTCGGTAAATAGATGGTACTTCACATGATCGACTAAAAAGTTTGAAATTGAATTATTGAATTCATGTAGTTAGGTAAATAGGTACCTAGGTAGATATTATTAATTTCAAATTAATTTCGAGTTTGAATCCTGGCCGTGCATCAATGGATATTTCTGTTCTAAAAATGTACATGCGTGTTACACGTGTTTATAACGGTGAAGGAAAACATCGTGAGGAAACCTGTTAGTATTCTTGAAAGCGGCGACGGCTTTGCAACCTGTCACGTGTGGAATGCTAACACGTAGTTAGCATTCCACACGTGACAGGTTACAGTTAGGTAAATAGGTAGGTTATGAATTATTTTTTATGTTTATAGGGTTCCGTACCTAAAGGGTAAAAAACGGGACTACTAAGACACCGCTGTCCGTCTGTCTGTTACCAGGCTGTATCTCGTGAACCGTGATAGCTAGACAGTTGAAATTTTCACATATGATGTATTTCTCTAAAAAGAGCATAAATAAATATTTAAGTGGGACTCCCGTACAACAAACGTGATTTTTTTGCCGTTTTGATAATAGTACGGAACCCTTCGTGCGCGAGTCGACTCGAACTTGGCCGGTTTTTTTAATTCTGTTACTTTAATAAAACATTCATCTGTAAAACTAAACTAACTCAATAGATAACTCTATGCCATCAAAAACATAACCTAAAAAAAAACCAAGTCTGGCAACTCAGTTCTTCAACCGTAAAAAGTTGTGAGATCCATGTAATACTAAGTCGGGTTATTTATTCAGTCCCTACTTAAGCGTCCTTCTGCCTTAAGTTATTTATTACGTAATTAGCTAACCTAACAACATCATAAAGTGGCCATATCAATATTAAAAATCTTTTATGTTTTAAATAAATAGATCGAGTTGGCCATCGCAAGAAAACACAATGTATCTCACAAGTAATACATGTTAGTGAGATTGCCAAGTCAATCTATTTATTTAAAACATAAAGATTAGAGTTAGTTTAGTTATGGTACTAGCTAACATAATCCACCTATAATGCCATACTTTACATACCTATTGTTGTTATGCAGTTGGTTATTAAAAACTTATGTTAGGTACTTAAACTTAAAGAATAAAGCTAGCTTTAAAAAAAAAAAAAAAAAAATATATATATATTGGTGTACATTTGTATATTGGATGTAAGTTTTACTGAAATAATAACAAATTGTGCATTCCTAAATTTATAATAAGTAAGTAAAAAGATAATGTTTATTTACATTGTAATCTTCTATATTAAATATCTATCACAAGATCTAGAATAAATCTATAACTAAGTAGATGAATTCTAAAGAATTGTAACCTTTACTGAGGTAGGTACTGAGCCTCAGAAAATTTAGTTAAAAATCGAAGCAGTTGGTCACTGACACTGACATATTGATTAGACGATGACTGATTAGATGTACAATTGGGTATTATTGTTATTAATATTCATGTAAGTTGTAACATTAGGTACCTACGTGTTGAGTGACGGAAACGATCGATGATTTCAAGGTCAAATAGTTTAAATATAATTTTTACTTATAAAGCTATGCGAATCAAAAATAAACTGTTATTTTATAAATAAGTACCTAGTTACTTAGATACTCGTATAAGTAGATCTGGATGTGGTGCCTAAGTGCCTATCCCGGCTTTGGACATATTATATTATTATAAAGTCCTCATCAAGGCCTTCAGTATAAATCGCCATGTTCTCACAATAACGTCGAAAATTAAAATCAGTGTTATGGAAATGTGATTTTTTATGAGTATGATTTGAGCTATTATTAGGTACGGAGTTAGGTGTACATAAATAAAGTGTTTACTTTAACTTGTACCTATATTTATTTTTGGTAAATAAAAATAAGGCTAACTAGCACGTTTACTATTATTGCTAACATTTCGAGACATTGTTGTTGTTGTATCTCTTGTTTGATTTTGCATCATAATATTATTTATTAAATTTGAACCAAATTAGTTCTGTTGTTTCATTATATTCCTGCGTAAGATCCCTTTTTGCGTAAGATAACTTATTGATAAAACTGTCAAAAAGAGGTAGGTAATCTAGCTAACCTACCTAGTGAACACGTTTCCTCTATCCTGTGCGCTCAGCGCTGGTGATTGCATCCATAACGATTAATATGCAAATGGCCGTCGATTAGAATACTCTCCTGGCTTTTTCCATTTGGCAGGCCGAGAGCCGACCAGCCCGACAACTCTATAAAATATGTGAGGTTTCAAATAAAACTGTCTGACGGCCACACTTTGCATAGTACCTACCTACTAGTAAGTAAAATGTGAAATCGGACGGAGGACGTAGCAGGCAGAGAGGCAAAGAGGCAGGGCGCGCGCGGAGCCTCGCCACTTGTCAACGGAGAACTAGTTTGTTGGCAAACGACTGTCTCAACTATTAATAGACGCGAGTACCGGTGGAGTGGAGGAGGCAGGTAAGGCCGCAGGCAGCAGCAGGTGCTGAGCGACCGCGGCCTTGACCAGTCGCGCCCGAGGACCTGCATGCACTGCATAGATTGCACATGCACACCACACACAAACATTATATGCTATAGGTACTACCTATGTGGCAAACACACACTTTAGTAGGTATCATCATAAGTTAAATATATGGGCCGTTGAAAACAGGACCCTATTACTAAGACTCCGCTGTCAGTCTGTCTGTCTGTCTGTCACAACTGTCACAAGGCTGTATCTCATGAACCGTGATAGCTAGACAGATAATATATTTCTGTAGCCGCTATAACAACAAATACTAAAAACAGAATAAAATAAATATTGAAGTGGGGCTCCCAAACAACAAACGTGATTTGTTTGCCGTTTTTTATATATAGATGATGGTACATAATCCTTTGTGTACGAGTCCGACTCGCACTTTGCCGGTTTTTTTATGTTAGCCTCTCACATTTTTTGGGAAATTAAAATTTGAAAATTATAATAATTAATGATAATTTATGTTGCGTAGTTATTAATCGTGATGCATATTCTATACCTACTAGGAGAACATACACGTGTAATAGGTATAGGTAGATTGGTAGGTACCAATAGGGACATCCATCGCGGCTGAGCCGTTAAAAATGAATATTGAAGCGCCGAGATGTCGCGCCCTCGCCACTCGCACTTGTACAGACAAACTTTGTCTGCGTACCTACTGCATAGTTACATACCTAAGAAGTACCGAGCTTAATAAACTAAGCGAGTTGTTAGTAGTTACATGTGCTAACTATAGCATGCACCTAGATGTAACAATCTACAGTACAAAGAACGCATAAGATGAATGGCAGCAAGAGACGCGATCTGCGCTAAGTGTCGCGCGAACAAAAGACTTCAACGCGCTCCTTCGCTACATCACCGACTGTTTACATTTTCAAGAAAAAGAATAGGAACAAGTACATTTATTGCCTGAGATGATAAAAATGGAGAATCGATAAATGCGGTATGGAAATTTTTTGAAAGATCTGCTAATTAATGGTCTGGCTGGGTGTTAATTAGTTGTACTATGGTAAACGTAGTTTCTGAAATTCTGATATCCGCGATACAGGATATATGCCAGTGTAGGGAGAGCTGAGGACTTATAAATCTAATTATTGGATCTACCTTGATAATTATATATTATATACTACTATATAAAAGAAAGTCGGGTTTGTTACAACACTTTTATAACTCGAGAACTGTTGGACCGATTTTTCTAATTTTTGTTTTGTTGGATTTGTATCCGTCCCGAATAGCAGAATAATTAAAGCGATACGAAGTTCGCCGGCTTAGCTTGTGTAATATAAAGCAAACGATACACTTGATCTCGCCGCCTCTCCCGCCCCGAATGTGTTATACTGGGCATGGGCATGGGCATGGGAAAGGACAGTGAGCATTGGGCACAAACATGCATGTTTGACAAAACTTTCTCCGCAGCAGCGGCGGGTTCGTTGGCTTGTACCCAAAATTGAACACGAGAAAAAACAATCAATCGATACTCTCTACTGATGTCGATTCATAGTGTTTTTAATGAATAAACAGTATTTTTTATAGAATTCGCTAACATTATATTAAATTTTATTAAGAGGGTAGGTGGTTGGAAATAATGAAAATGGTTTGAAAATATAAAAAGCCCTAATAGGATCAAAACATGATGCTTTATTACCTACCATGTGGGCTTTTGTCTGACGAGCGAGTGCGGCAAATGGGGCCGATATCGGCATCAGCAGCAACCGTTAGCTGATCTGTGGCGCTATATACATACTTATACATACATATATATTGTATCTGTGGCAGACACCGACTTGCATCCAAGGAGCGGCTCCATCAGCCAGACAGACTAATCGCACTAATCGCACATATCTACTTTACAGGACAAACACGTTTGTAAGGCGTACTTACCTAAAATATAACTTTATGATGATAGGAGACAGTTTTAGTCTGTTAGTTATGACTTTGGATTTGGTTGGACTAAAGTGTAAAGCTGCATAAAAATAAAGTTAAAGGTTGTGATGTGGTTCTTTCACCATAAGTCACAGATTATATTAGCATTAACCAATTAACCACAGCACAGCTACCTTATTATAGTTAGCATTATATTAATTACTAGCAGTCCGCCCCGGCTCCGCACGGGAGTAACGTATTATAACGATTTTATGGGTATTTTTTTACCCAAGGTGGTTACATTATCGAAGTTTTAATAGGGACCCCTATTTTATTCAAACAATAAATATGGCCTATGTTACTCAGAGATTAGCATTTTAATGGTAAACGATTTTTTGAAATCTATCCAGTAGTTTTTGGATTTATTCCATACAAATATACAAAACATCTTTTCTCATAATAATATTAGTACCTATAGATAATTACACTCATAATAACTTTTGAATGATATAATCAAAAAAGTAATTTACAGGTACTGATATGGCCTAGAAAATGAAGTGTTTTTTTTGGATAAGGATTAATACCCAGGTACGAATAATGTGGCCTAGTTTGTACAGGCGGCGTTACTATTGCATATTTTAACATGAAAAAGTAGTTATTGTGACATAACTGTAATAGTTGGATGTTGGACATGATTATGGTAAATAATTTTTGCAGCGTACGTGATATAAGGATATTTTTGCTTTTTATTCACATATTGGGTTACATTATCGAAGTTTTCATACGGATCCCTAATAGTTAGACATATGGTATTGTTGACTTATTTGTAGATATTGATATCCTCTTTAAAACTGTAGTACATTACTTTGCTCAATTGTCAATAATTTACGCAGCGTACGCGATATAATTTTGGTTTTGTTTCACATGTTGGGTTACGTTATCGAAGTTTTCATACGGATCTCTAATAGTTAGACAAATGGTATCGTTGACTTATTTGTAGATATTGATGTCCTCTTTAAAACTGTAATACATTACTTTGCTATATTGTCAACAATTTCCGCAGCGTACGCGTTATAAGGATTTTTTTTTGGATTTTTTTTCACACCTTGGGTTACATTATCGAAGTTTTCTTACGGATCCCTAACGTTTTTGAAAATATTCTATAGCCTATGTTCATCAGGGATAATGTAGAATTTTAATGGTAAAAGAATTTTTCAATTCGGTCCAGTAGTTTCGGAGCCTATTCGATACAAACAAACAAACAAACAATCAAATCTTTCCTCTTTATAATATTTATTTATATATTATATATATTAATTATATCGGAATAGTAAATAATTATGTACCTACAGGCCATTTTTAGGGTTCCGTACCCAAAGTGTGAAAATGGGACCATATTATTAAGACTCCGCTGTCCGTCTGTCTGTCTGTCACAATCTCATGAACCGTAATAGCTAGACAGTTGAAAATTTAAAAAATGATATAGGTAGGTATTTATGTTGCCGCTATAACAACAAATACTAAAAATACAATAAAATAAATATTTAAGTGTGGCTCCCATATAAAAAACGTGATTTTTTTGCTGTTCGGTTTGGGCAAATATATCGGACCACTGTCACTGTCGTCTATACCTAATGTCGAAATGATTTTGCAGCATAATGGCCGCAGGTGCTACACATACCTTTATGCATGAAAATGTTGATCGTTTACAGAGCCCTTTAGAGAGCTATCGGCCATCGGCATCGCTAATAGCCACAGGACAAGCTGAGGGCTTAGCCTGATATGAGTCTCCCGCCTGCAGCCAATATACGTATGTACCTATGTATACCTATAAGGAGCAGCCATCCGACCACTCCGCAACATGCAATATAACGAGTTATTTTACAATTTAAATGCAATTTACTTCAAAATCCACTCTTTACTAATTTCAGTGGATTTATAAATCAATCGATTTAATATATACCTATACAGCTATACTATAACTTAGGTTTAATTATTCAATTCGTTCTGACTTCTGAGTGATGCATAAAACTATATTTTCGAATATATAGGAGCATGTTTTGAGTGTGACAATTATGCATGCATGTGTGTTTTGGGCGTATAATGTATACCTATACAGGTAGTAACCAGTAGGTATAAACTACTACCTATAGGTACCTCCTGATTACCAGATATAGGTACACAATAAACGTCCAAAACACTAAAATAATAATAATAATGTTTATCATCATAAATTTCGATTATTGTAATTCTAAGGCTTTTTTGGGTACATTCTTACAAAATACCTATCATAATTTTGAAAACTACGAAGTTAGACCTATATACATATATAGTTAGATACTTGATACAGTCGCTGCACCTTAGCGCACCACTTAGAATAAACCTTTAGTTTGTTATGGTATCAAATCGGAGCCACTTTGGCCATGGCCGATGTAGTTTAGTTAGCTGGACATAGCTATAATATGCTGCTGATACCAACAGCTCGATGGTTCCAGCTCATTCTGTGAAATCTCACTTGAAATAATCGCAGTCTTTGTCATCGCCAATCTCGCGATGTCGCTAACAGTAATAGACTGCAATGCAAGATATCGCATCTCAGTCTCAGCGCCTTCATAAGTCTGCGCGTCGGCGCCGGCGTCGCGTCGGTGCAGGTGCATCTATGTAGCTATACTTTCTAGACTATAGCTACTCGTAGTCGTAGGTAAGTACGATAATTATTGTAACTGGTGTAATCAAAGATGACGGAGAATTTTCCAACGAAGACGAATTAACACAACGTCTGGGAAAATGTTTTCAAATATTCAGGGCACGTTTCCTATAAATATTTAAGTTTACAGTTATAAATAAATAACGAACGTTAACCAAATTCGGGCCGAATCGTTAATAATGTTGTTTGAAAGTAGTTCGCCTGTTGAGTCCGTATCGAGAGCATCCAGTAGGTACATACTTACCTACCTAGTGACGGACCGCGACCGGTGGGACCGGCAGGACCGGCTGCTCTAACTGTTTGCGCACTGAAAGATCCCGCTTCATACACGCACTGCAAAGCCCTGTATGCAATTGCATGCACCCACCTACCTGTACTTTTATCACATGCAATGCAAGGCAGCTACGAGACATACATCATTACTTATAGCCTATAGCTAAGGCTGTACCTACTGACTACTGACATGTCGCTCGCAGGTGCACATTCCTTTCGAAGAAGGCGAAGCCTCGACCTTTGGAGCGGTGTTGTTAATACGTTTTCATAAGATATTAAGTTTTCAGTGTCGAACGAGAGTCGAGTTGATCTCGCTGATCGCTCTTTTTCGAAACGAAAAAAGAAATACTTCTGAACAAGCCACATCTCCTATTTTTATAAGTATATTACTTCAGGTTCCTACCTAGATTTCTATTAAGCTGAAAACATAATAGCAGAAACTTTTCACGATAAAAATATTATTTCAAAATGATACGTTTTAGAATTTATGATTGAAATATTTTATATACCTACTATTAAAATCAACTTGTGATTTATTGTTAAAGATAGGTAATATAGGTAATATATAGATCTAGATTTCTATTAGACTAGATTTTTGATAAGTAATTATACATAATTTATATCATTAATTTATTCGAAAAGCTAAGACGGACCACGCGACGACGTGTGTTTGTCGTCATTGCAGCGGTCGGTAGGATTATTTATCGAAGTGATTAAAGATGGGTACATCTTTATTCACATATACTATACATTATAAAATAGGAGATGTGGCTTGTTCACAAGTACATATTTATTTTTTCGTTTCGAACAAAAACAATCGTCGACTGGGAGCGCCTTAAGGCTTTTTTAATTATTTTTCAAGCTAAGGCTTTTACTTCACAGAACGAGCGCAACGAACATGCAAAGTACGAGCAAAGAGAATTTCAAATGTATAGATTTCTCAAATCATGATTTACTTTCAATTAGCGCATAATATTTAACAGCATAATATTTAACTTTGTTTCCCATATTCATGTATTTTTGTCGTTTATGTTTCCTTAATTTTTTACTTCAAAAAATATGTCCGGATAATAAAAAAAGAATCGCAAATGCTCAAAAAAAGTCACACCAAAACCACCAAATAATAGGGTTCCGCACCCTAAAAAGATACTCATAAAATTTAATTTGGAAGTTTGAACCATATCCCGGCGTACTTTTACTCATACCCTAGAGCGTTGTCTGATACGCAGCGCGCTCTTCAATCAGAAGAATTTTCTGCCTCGTGGTCAGCATTATACAGGTCCAGCTATAGAATCCTGCATTCTAAGTGCTCACTTGTTCCGATACAAGCTGCGATGTTTGATAATTGATCACACACTTTACGCTACTGCTGCGCAAACAAGATACGAGCCCGCTTTTCATCATATCTGAGTTCGAGGGAGAAAAGCCCAAATTACCTGTTGAAACCAGAGCATAGTCTTTCGAGCTTCCGTCCTCCAAACACACAAATTAATGGAGGCTTATAAGTAGGTAGAAATAGCCGCAATGCCGAAGTCCCCGAGTGTGTGGCTGAACTGTGAACATGCCAGGCGGCACAGGGAGTGGCACTGGGTGTCATTTCACTAATTAACTCGTTGGGCGCGCCGCCACTCCATTACCGACTGTTTATTGTGACAATTATTCTACCACCTCCCTTAAAGCCCAGCCCCCCCTAGTCCCCTCACCCCCCGGCTATCCATCCGCGGGCGCGATGCTCATCATTCAGAATGCCTGTCCACCGCCGCCGCCGCCCTGCCTAAACACGAACTTCAGCCTACAAAATTTATTCCTGCAGGAAATTAAAGATATTATCTTGAGGTGTGGTCTCTTGGACTGGATTACAATATACCTATTCTACTCTACAAGTACCCAGTTATGAATCCAGTTATTAAAACAGTTCAAAGTTTCGACACTTAGAAGCTTTCTAGTAAAAACAACTTTGAATTATTATGATAAGTTCGAGATGTTCTTGTCTATGAACGAATTTATTTACCAAGTTTAATTAATTCAAATGCATCGTAAGCTATCATATATAAACATTTTTTTTAAATAAAACAATAAATATTAAACTTATTTGGTCTTACTAATTCTTTGTAAGTAAATGTATGCTTTAGATCACCAGATACAGAACGAACTACTAAATTCTAAAGTCTACGCTCAAAAATGTGTATCTTAGAATCGAACCCAGAATGAAGAGCTACTACCATCAAGCAGTCTGTCTTATTCTTATATCGTAGGTAGGTACTTACCTACTTATGCGTTGCTGCGAATGTGAATAATCTACATGGAGTGGATCTACTGATTTATCATTCACCTTACACAATAGATTACAACAAATAGGCAAGAATTTCATCAAAACTGGACACCATGCAAAGAAAAATGCTACAGTAAGTAACGTCCATACATTAGGCGGAGGTAGGTACGAGTACACGCAACGCAGGCGCAGGCAGGTGGTGTGGTCGCCTGGTCGGCTTGCGGCTGTTGACCTTTGTTTAGGTCTGCGCGGGCGCATGCGCATGCGCATAGCCGTGCGCGTATTTAGCGCCTCGCTCGCCGAAACATGCGGATATTATCGCAAACAAACCGCCATTGGTAGGCTAATTGTCTAACTACAAATCGATGTTCATTGAACTGGAAGCCGATTATCATTGGTCTACAATGGAAGGAATTGCAAGAATAAGTAAGGTTATTCATTTCATTGGTGGTCAGGTCAAACTGAATGACTTTCAATGAGTCTAACTCTCGTATTCAAGAACGACACTATGAGAACACGCACCCACAGTGGACGAAATATTTTTTCATAAAAATCACTTTATGTGTTGTGCGACACTGCATACATTGTCGTGTGCCTCTAGCCAAAGTTGATCTCTAAAGGCACACGGTAGCTTGCGCCATAGTGCCGCTCAACACATAAAGTGATGTTTATGAAAAAAGATTTCGTCCACTGTGGGTGCGTGTTCTCATAGTGTCGTTCTTGAATATGAGGGTAAGGCGATAAACACAATTCTTGGGTTTCGTTTCTAGAATCAGGTTCTGGAAAGTAGGAAAGTTTTTGTGAGACGTATTTTAGAGGAAAATTAAACTTGTCTAGATGGTTGTTGTATCTAGTTTGAAGACATTTTCAACATCTTTGAATAATATCATTCTAAAAAGTAAATTATGTGTAGTCAAAAAATAACACAAAAATATTAAATGTATTGATTAAAGTTGTATGCTATTTACGTAAATGATAAATTGTCAATGAGGACACCGACAATGCAGGATAGCGCGCAGGGTAGCGCGCGCGTTTAATGGTCCACTTACCCTGAAGAAGATTCTCTAGATGAATCGAAACATTGTCGGTGTCCTCATTGACAATTTATCATTTACGTGAGTAATTTCCCGTTGTTGTAATAATGTGCAGTACAACTCACGAAAGTTTTGAAAGTGAAATTGTATGCTATTTGATTAAAGTTGAGTTGTATAAAAATTCTATTTTTAATTTTATGGAAAAACAACATGAAATTTGTATGGGGACTACCGCGGAATGGTTTTCTGCAAGATAGCGTAAAAACCATTGAAATCGGACCAGTCGTTACTGACTTACGGAGTAATCGGTGTAGTTACATGAAAGGGAAAAATATAGTTGCCGATTGCGAACTTTTATAAGTCATATTAAAATTATGATCTGAATTCACTATCAAATAATGCGCAATTTCTATGAATCCCCTAATGAATCAAATGAAGCAACGGTATTATTTCGTTGAGAGATCGCGACTGTCAAAAATTCTTCAGTCGATTGCATTATCTACGCAAGTTGAAACGCAAGTACCTACGTAAGTAAACGGTAAGTACACATTTTGTGTGATTAACAGAAATATTTTCTTCGATGTTAGTGCATTTATAGCAAAATTAAAATAAAAAAATTATACTCTCATTGAAACCCAATAAAATAACCCGACTTTCTAAAAAAATAAATTCCCAAGTGGCTTTTTTATTTGACGTATTTTTATTCGATAGGTTTTACCTGCCTCACGTTCTGTTCCATATCAATTTAATCTTTGAGGAACCAGTAAGTAGGTAAAATAATAAATAAAAATTATCGTAGATGTAAAAACAAATTCTCCGAAGCAAAATAAGCAAAACGGAACAACCGAAAAATAAATACATTTTTATAACAGAAAAAGCCATTGATGCACGCCGGGATACGAACTTACGACCTTCAGATTGAAAGCCGAGTTACATCCCACTCGGCCAACACGGCTTAAATAATAATAATAATTATAATCATTTATTTTGGGTTCTAGACAATAACAAGTAGGTAACAAAGTTTCATTCGCAGTCAAGCCTATATAGCTATATACCTAGTGGTGTTCCCGTATAGTGGTGTACCTACCACTACCAGGCAGATTAAGTTCATAATGAGTTTGAAGTTAATTAGTAACCTTGCGGATCCCTCCGACTGTAGTGATATGGCCTGCGAGCTGCTTTTGTGTTAAACCTTATCGGACATTCTAAGAATCTCATGAGGAATTAAGGATACGGAGTGGGTCAACTGAGTGATGACTTTACAAGTCCTTAACTATAAGGAAAATGAAGTTAGACTAGAAACTGTAAAAGCTCTATTCTGGAGTCAACGTACATATTGCTATTGCGTTTCTCATAAAAATCTACGAAGGTAGGTAGTGTTTGATTAGGCTCGTAGATTAGCTCGTAGATATTGTCCTAGAACAAATTCCTTAAGTCCATCTGTTGAACAAAATAATTACTTACGGATTCAACATGCTTACTATGTACATCGCTGTTTTTAGGTGACTGTTATAGGTATTATAGGTACTCGTATAATGGAACATCGTTTTATTCATTAGTAGCTCTATCCGTGCGCATGCGCAACTTCGTTCGCGTGTAATAGGCTGAAACCTCTTCCAAATGATTATAATTGAAATTATGACACTAAACAGAACTAAAGTAAAACGGTGGTAGGTAGTTCAAAACAATCGTGTACCTACCTACTTGTAAACCTAGAACTTTTTTTTTGTTTCTTTCGTGCAAATAAGTGAAACCTAATGTTCATGCTTTTAGGGTTCCGTACCCCAAGGGTAAAAACGGGACCCTATTACTGAGACTTCGCTGTCCGTCTGTCTGTCTGTCCGTCTGTCTGTCTGTCACAGGGCTGTATCTCATGAACCGTGATAGCTAGACAGTTGAAATTTTCACAGATTATGTATTTCTGTGGCTGCTCTAACAACAAATACTAAAACCAGAATAAAATAAATATTTAAGGGGGGCTACAACAAACATGATTTTTTTGCCGTTTTTATAGATAATGGTACGGAACCCTTCGTGCGCGAGTCCGACTCTCACTTGGCCGGTTTTTTATAGATAATGGTACGGAACCCTTAATGCGCAAGTCCGACTTGCACTTGGCCGGTTTTATTTATTGATCCATCTTTTACCTACCATTTTAACAAGTACCTATCTACCACCTATGTAGTAAAATTACCTTCCTCTATCAATTGTTTTCCAGTCGCTACTACAATGTGTGTCCGCCACCTACCAATCAAAATTACTTAGGTATTATTTTTAATATTTCATTAATTAATTTGAAGTCAAAAGCGGTGATTCAATAAAAATTGGTGACCGTGAGTTTAATCATCTCTCTAAAATAATATAATTTACTAGCGACCCGCCCGGGCTTCGCACGGGTGCAATGCTGATACTAAATATACTACAGAATGTCTTTATATAAAACGTTTTTTTTCACAGCTTTTTTTGACCCCTTCTAGTACAATTGCTGATTTTTGGAGTACAATTCGTACAATTCCATAGATTTGTAACTGCATTAAAATTAACCCTTATCCACGGTGGGTCCGGCTGCGTAGTATCACACGACTTCTATGATTCTTTTTTTATGGAATAGTTAATAATGTTAACTTTTTTAATGAGGGATGACTGAGTGTTATAAACGTAAGAGTAGACACATATAATCAGAAAGCTTCGAACTGCTAAGCTATCGGGAGTTACACGTGTTATTGTAAGTCAACCATAAAAGATAGACGTATGCTGTCGTGGGATATTTTTTATATAATTTTAAGGAGAACATTTCCGTCATACATGATTTTTGTGTAGCTTTAACCATTAAAGTTGCACACGCGACGGAAGCTTAAAAAATGGAGTAACTTCTCCCGTTTTCCCAACATTTCCCTTCACTGCTCTGCTCCTTTTGATTGTAGCGTGATGAAAAGTATACTATAACCAGCTCAGGAGTATGAAAAATAATTGTACCAAGTTTCGTTAAAATCCGTCGAGTAGTTTTTGTTTCTATAACGGTTATACAGACAGACAGACAGACAGACAGACAGACAGACAAAAATTTTACTGATTGCATTTTTGGCATCAGTATCGATCCCTAATCACCCCCTGATAGTTATTTTGGAAATATATTTCATGTACAGAATTGACCTCTCTACAGATTTATTATAAGTATAGATAGAAGATAACATTGTATCTTCAAGAATACTTAGTTAGTGTGGCAAAACGAATAACTAGGTACCTATTACAGTGGATGGAGTATGTAATTACTCGCACGTTTGTGTAAGTCGATAGATTTGTTTAACACGAACGTTGCTTGGTGTGGGTAGAAGCTGTCGTGAGTATGTGTGTGTGTGTGTGTGTGTTTGTCGTCACAGCGCGACCCGATCGCAGGTCACGGGCTATCTGCCAACTGCCAGCCGAAGCCGAGCTCTGTCATGCCGATGCCGACTGTTGCTGGCGCTTAGTGCACTCCACGTGTACCTACTACATACATCCAAAGTCATTTATAACCTAACATTTATAAACTTGGCTAAAACTTTGACACGACTTGCATTGCACTGGACACGAACTGTGCTTTGATAAAAGCACTTCTATTAGGCGAATATCCATTGAAAACAAGATTTACAAATCAAAACTCCATTGAAAATGAGCAGGTACCTAAAGCATAAGATCGGGTAATACGGCATGTGATGCACCGGATGCCATCGACTCCTTGGACTGGATGGGTGTCAATAAAGAGTTCCTTGGCTCTAATTACATCTGGCGACAAACGCGACCCATTTCTGGTACCTATGTAGGTAGGTAGGTACATGTGTGTTACAGTTCGATGTAGAGTTAGTACGGCTGACGCGATCGAAAGCGTTATGTGTGCGTGTGTGCGGGTGATAAGAGGTCGCGCGATAACCCGAGGCTACGAGCCCTCGTCCGTGATGGCGGACTTTGAATCCTAACGCTTGGACATAAGGGTGGAAGTATATAGACGACGGGGTCTGCAAGCGCTATCTTTGTCGTCAAGTGCATATCGACGAGTGTCAGCGGGAACATCCTGGTATTCTGTGGCGCAGCGGATCGTGATCCTTGCGTCCGCGAGTATTTATAGATAACCGATATCTACCTACGAATACGAAAATATGAGATGACAATGTTAGCTGGTCAAAAGACATAGGTACTAGTCCTAGCAGATGGAGTAGAGAGAGACTCTACTGATGATAGAGTAGAGTTCTGCGGAAGTATGTCCTTTGCCATATAACGAGTCCACAAGTAATGGTTCCAGCATACTTACAACCACAATAGCCACATGCCACATGCCACATGTGGCCTCCATGCCACGCGGTCGCGCTTCGCACTGCCACTAAATGAACACTTGTTATCACTCCACACTAAATATTTAAGCTATTTAATATCTAAAAGTACTTTGGAATTAACGAGAAAATATAAAAAAATATGTAAATATGTGTTAGGATAAAATATTACTTTTAAGAATTATGAAAAAAGTTCTGTAAGAAAGTCGAAATATAAGTTATTGGGTCGTTGAAAAAGGGGATTGATCCTTACTCAGATTAACTAGTTATGTAAAATTGTATAATAGTACATAGTTCGTCTAGAAGCTGAGACCGTAGCGTAGGTTTGTAACTGTAAGTTTGGCTTTAGGTAGGTACCTAGAAGTGAAGTAGTGCAACTATTAAGATCGCCATTTAGATGCAAACGGCGTAGCAAAGCAACAGTTGGCATGCTCTTGGCACATCTCTGCTCTGCTCTACTCTGCTTGGATTGGATGGCAACATCACTCGCTGAAACTTTAAAACTTAATTATGTCAGTATATTTGAGTTGCAAACGGACAACTAATGAGAATATTGCAAGTAGGTATACTTACGATTATTACTAGCTTTTGCCGGGATTTACTTGTGTGGTACCTGGGTAAAAATTAATCTCTATGCTATTCCAGAACATGGCTGTGTAAATTCCAAGTTTTATCTAAATCCGTTTGGCGTTTTGGGCGTGATTGTGCCACAAATATACAAACATCCTCATCAAAATTTTGTGTGTCACCTGGGGTACCTAGTACCTACCTAGATTATAAGTATGGTATCTATTTAAAATTGAAATGGCTGAGGTTATCAGGTCAAACTTTACCTCGCAGGAAAAATGACGCGCTTGTTAAGGAGTTACAGTAGATAACTACTAACTACCTATGGGCAATGGTCACTAAGTTATTACAGTTTTTTCGAAACAGAATTTATTAAAGGAAATGAAAAGGGCAGTAAAATATGATGTGAATGTCGTGCGCTGGCGTCGCGTGACCCTGCACAGTCCAGAGGGAGAAAGGAGGGGGGAGGGTGAGGTAGGGGGATGAATTAGGAGCTCCGCTAATGAATTCGCGTCGTATCCTCACTCATAGGCCCCACTGTCACAATTAAGCAACGCCATATTTCACACGAACACGCTTCTTTGGAAACAAGTAGAAAAATATCACATACTTACGAACATTATAGGTATATTACACGTCGGTAATATGTAGACGAGGAGTGCCTTAATGTATCTTCAATTATCCAATTATATTTTTAAGAATCATAGTAATCCATGTGACGTTCCTAATACCTCTTCCTAATGTAGGTCAAAAACAATTAATATTGCGCCTAAAGATCTGAACGTTATCATCCACGTTTATCGAGCTGGAGCTGGACTAAAGAACATGGTAACCGCAGTAGAAATAAATAGTGTTGTATTATAGTATCCATACCAATTTGTCATGTCAGTTGGAATTGAGTGATGATTGATGACGTTCGAAGATCAAGCGAGGAACTCTTGAACCAATTATATCGTTATGACGTTCTTGTCGTCGGCGAGGTGCCTTAACTCACAAAGTTCATACATAGCTCCTACTTTTACCCTTTCTCTGAAAGTCATGTTACTTAGTAAATTAGTGCATTCCACGTAATTGCTTAAATTATGATAGTTTATAAGTGAAAATGGCAAAACGATTAGAAACATAATTGAACTCACTCGTAGCTAAATACACAATAAACAATGAGTTTAAACAGCAACATCTAGGCTTCAAGTTACGAGTACAATTGGTTCGCTTTCACAAGCAGAGTTGACTAGACATTAGACAAACTGTCGACGAAATTCAATATCCACTACAAATATGCACGAATCAGCATTAGGGACTTACCAACTCGCAGTTGGGATTATGGAATTGATTTTAGTCTGAGAATTCTATGGTTTGGAAATTGAACGTACCTAAGCGGTTATTTTTTATGTAAATTAAAACAAAAACCGCTATTTAGCAATGAATTTAACTGTTTCACAGACTGCTCAGCTGACACGAGGCACCAAATAATAATATGTAGGGTTTCACTAATAACAGTTAGGTATTCTATTGTAATCGCATACGTCATCGTAATTGGTGGGATACCGGCTGCAAAACTCACTTTCTTGTTTTAAAATGGCGGTCGAATGCAATCGTTTTGAAGAATTACAAAGCTTTCAAATAAATATACCAGCAAATAGTTGAATATGAATGATAAAGAGCAGTTACTAGTAGTGCGTGGTGGAGCGTTTTTCCACCTCAAATATGATTAGTGAGAGGGCGCGGTGCAGGGCGAAGCCACAAGCCACCACCGCCAGTAGGTACTAGGTACATTCACCGATAGCCACACTACATGCTAATTAATTCACTAAACATATCATTTTTTTTTATTGTTAGCATACACTATCAACAAATAATGTAATGTATAATCTAGCTATATGTCAGGCTAATGAGTAGTTTCACTTTGACCTACTAGACATTACTAGACTACTAGAGCATTACTAAAGCCCCAACTTAACTAAAGAACACAAGAACAAAGCGTCCTCCCCTTAAATAGAGACCTATAAAGTAAATAAATAAAACGCAACAGGTACGAGTATATGCATAATATATCAATTACTAGCAGACCCGCGACAGACGTTGTCCTGTCCAAATTTCAATAATCGCATAGAGTAACGCACGTTGCTATGACGACTGATGTCAACACGGATGTCAGATTTTTTGCACACCAGCGCCATTTTGGAGATGTTTTTCGTATTTTAAAGTAGTCTATGTTTTATTCGGGCATTATATCTACATATACAGCAAATTTCATTATAATCCGTTTTGTCGTTTAGGCCTGATTGAGGCACAAACATACAAACTTTCGCATTTATAATATTATTAGGAAAGGATATTAGGATAGGATGTTTCTTAATTTCAACTGCTTGTAAAGTTGAATTGGTATGGTCCTTACCTTACTATAAATAGTCGCTTCAACGAATAAGGCTTTTTGTTAATAAAAGTTGAATAAAATGGTTGCGAGTGTACCTGGTGCGATGGGGCGCCAACACGTGACCGCGCCCGCACTACCACTAATCACCAATCGACAGACAAAGCCTAGTCATAAATTAATTAACATCTGTCAAAATAAAACGATCAGTAGTTGCATTAGACGCTTGTTATGGAGTTTGATCAGCGTCCCTTGCTTGCTTTGAAGTACTTAATAGCGCAATGTCCACTACACCACACGTGATTTTAGTTGCAATCAATAGTTTAGATACCTATTGCTAGACACAACTTTTTAGTGTGTCCACACTGCCGAGCCTAACGCGTGGCGACGAGACGGGCGCGAGGTATCAAACATATGAAATGCACCATCACTGACTGCACATCTCCATGGCCGCAAAGGCACGATTCACATGTTTCATACTTCGCGCCTGTCTCGTCGCCATGCGCCACCGCGCTAGGTTCGGCAGTGTGAACTAACACTTAGATTCCCAACATAGAGGTGTCTGAGCATCTTTAATAAACATGGATATTAGCGATGCATTTATTCGCTATCAATATTTATTTATTAACAAGGTCAAGGCCCGAAGGAAATGTGTGAAATAATGTACTCGTAGGTACTCACACGTACTTAGCTAACCGTGACTTGCGACTGTTCAACGGAATATTCAAATGCGAGCGTCACTTGTTGACGCAGGCCTCCAACTACCTGTATATTATATACTTATACGTTAAGTTTGACTGAATTAAAGTGTATCTGGTTGCAAAAAGTGCGTAGACATTGAAGGTACTCTGTCACTTTTATAAACTACCCAGGTACCTAAATAAAACAATAGTTTACCAAATAAAATAAGCAATCTGTTTATCCTAATAACTGTTTACTAATGACTGACTGACAAAAGTCATTCACGAAATTCAACTTTTGCGAAAGTGCAGTGGCATTCCGCTAGTCATCCAATAAATTATTCTTATTCACACGTCACAAAAACTGTGGGAAGGCATTGAGTTGATCCCGGGTCAGCAATAGTCAGCATCACAAAACAACACAAAACAAGTAAGACGTGGCGAATTGTCTGCGAAATGAGAAATAACGAGCAACAATGAATGTGATTATGTGACCCACTAATGCACAGACAGACTACCGCACCCGTAGCACTGGAGGTCACAAAAAAATACCAGTCGTTTTTTCGTAGCAGATCAAAAGTTTGTAACAGTCGGTTGTGTGCTACGAAACTTCGTAGCACTAATGTTTTGTTACTACGACATTCATGGGGTACTAAACAATACGAGTGTGATTTCTATTTCTGTTGCAAAGATAAGAACATTGGTTTCTTGGCTGATAAATTCAATTGTCATGTTCTAGCTAGATAAAATTATGTCGTTCGGGTGTCGTAGCGCGTAGAAGGGCGCGCCACAGGTCGCAGTGCGGAGCTACAGGTGGACCCTCCCCCCCAGCCGTACCCACTCCGCGCCCTGCTCGTTCCAAATTGGGACATTCCCATTCCCGCGACGCGACGCGCGACGTGGGACATAAACATTGGGGTTTATTTAATAGACAGTGCTGACATGCTCTAATCTAATATGATGACTATCATTACCATTAGTGTAACTAATGGGCTGAAATGCAAATGATTCACAATAACATTTTATTTTATTAATTTAACTTTGTTTTAGCTTGTTGGTTACGTATGTATTTCTTCATTCGGAATCTTTATAATTTTGTAGAAAGGTCAATAAGTTAAAATAAGCGAATGATAGTAGTAGTAGGTAAGTATTTTCATATTGAGATCATTTTAAAATTAAATTTCTTTAATAAAGTACCTATAGAAACCGCCCAATTGCGAGTCGGTCATTATTTATTGTTGTATGGGAGCCCCACTTAAATATATATTTTATTATATTTTTAGTACAGAAATACATCATCTGTGAAAATTTCAACTGTCTAGCTATCACGGTTCATGAGATACAGCCCTGTGACAGATGGACAGACCCGTGCACAAGCGGAAAGCGACGTCATAGTAATAGAGTCCCTATTTTACCCTCTGGGCACGGAACCCTAAAAAGATTTATACATTTTTAAGGACAACTTTAGTGAGTAATCAGTTAACTGTCAGGATGTTCTGATGATACTTCTTTATGGCAACAAACCCAAGTACAACAAATCCATACGTGTTAAGTCAGAATAGATACTACTGGTTCGGTCGGTTCAAATAATTAGAATTTTAACGAGCGCTTGCGCAGCGCCACAGAATACGCGATAGTTGCGAGCGTTGGCACAGAATAATAGCATTTTATAGAGCCACGCGGCTATTTAATATTAATTAATTATGTATTTATGTCGGTGTACGATCGTGGAATCGGGCACGTTACGATGTGCCCGGATTTTTCATCCATTATACGTTTAGTTTGTCTTCAGCCAATTCGATTCTAATGCATCCTTCACAATTTATTTTAATTCGAAATGACTTCATTTTCGCCTTCTCATTTCACATTCTCACTCCGAAACGCTCGACCATGATACGAGTAACAGAACAGTAATTGTGGCCTAGTACTTAAGGCCCTGTATGTCGACGATTGCTCTTTTTCGAAACGAAAAAAGAAATACTTCTGAACAAGCCACATCTCCTATTTTTATAATGATAGTATAAGTGAATAAAGATGTAGATGTATGTATCTTTAATCACTTCGATAAATAATCCTTCCGACCGCTGCAATGACGACAAACACAATGTCTGACGTTGACAGTAGTCACGGTGGTACTGATCCATGGACGGCGCGTGGTCCGCCTTTGCTTTTCGAATAAATTAATGATATAAATTATGTATAATTACTTATCAAAAACCTATTCTAGTAGAAATCTAGATCTACATATTACCTATCTTTAACTAAATCATAAGTTGATCTTAATAGTACTACGTATCATTTTGAAATAATATCTTTATCGTGAAAAGTTTCTGCTATTATGTTTTTAGCTTAATAGAAATCTAGGTAGGAACCTGAAGTAATATACTTATAAAAATAGGAGATGTGGCTTCTTCAGAAGTATTTCTTTTTTCGTTTCGAAAAAGTGCAATCGTCGACATACAGGGCCTTAAGCTGAGTTTTTGTCGTTAAATGATTTTTCATGAAATGCCTAGATCTAACATCTTGGGCCTTAACTGTACGATGTGAGTAGTAGGGGGGGGGGGAAAGAGGGGGCACCGCTGGGTATCGTCGTCGTCGTCGTAAAACAACGCAAAATGAGCGTTTTTTTATATTTTATTTAAATTACAAGTTGCGACGTTAGAACATTACAAAGCGAAATTAAAATAAAATGTAAATTGAAACCTGAATAACATTTTTATGTTGTTTCGTACTCCGTATGAAGGTCAAAGTTGAGTTTTTTCACTTTTCTTAACCTTATTTTTTTAGTACCTAACCTAAACGTATAAAAAATATTTTAACTAAAAATATCTTGACTAACATATTTGACAACTACTAGTACTACCTACGTAAATAATGTACACACAAGTAAGTATGCCAAATTCCGGCATCTCTCAATTTTCGAGAAAAGCCCCTGACTGTGACAGACAATGCAAGAGATATATCATAATTAGGGTTCTATATTTTATATTAAAAATAACCCATTATTTTGTCATAGTTGGGTATTTCGAACTTCTCAAAACAAGCTACTAAAATTATTTGAAATCGTTGCGTTGAATTCGTGCCACAAACGAGCGTAAAGTTATGTAAGTAGGTAAAAACAAAAAAAAAACGCCTAAAATGGTTCGCAGCGAAGCGAGCAGAGCAGGCCACGCCACTCGCAGACACATCATAATGTGATTTAATTATGAGCCTAGTTCATAGTGGGTTAATGGCCGCAAGTAATAATAGGATAGATACTCTAAGGCTGGGAATAGACGTCCGATTTTGCTTCTGATTGTCTGATCAGACTATAGGATCGGATTCACTCAATACACGTCCGATTTTTGTGTCAGACATTTTTTGAACTCAGTCGTTCTCGAGCTGCGCTGTGATGCACACACGTCCTCCCAAGCCAAATCTTTCATTTGCCGATCGTGTTAAGCTTCAATGCCCGTATCCCATGGGCATGTCCGTTTTTCTACGGCCATAATAAGCCGTTCGTGGGTTCGAATCCCGGCAGATAGTATTAGAGACAGAGTGTCTGAGTGTTAGTATGTATTTATAAAAAAAAATTATACATTGCCATTTTACTTGGCAGATTTAAATTAGCTTTCTTTCTATAACGAGCAATGTTTGCTCGCGTGAGCGCGAGCTAAAGTTTGAGTAAGTGAAACAGAAAAATATTTTAGTACAAAAGAGTGAGACAGGTAGCAAATCGGAAGGAGGAATCGGACGTCTATTTGGTCTATGTACAAATGTATGCAGAATGCACCTTCAGACTATCGGATCGGACGTGCATTGCTGTTCAAACAAAAGGTATGGCACGAGCGCCTTCCGATAGTCTGATCAGACTATCGAATCGGACTGTCGGATGAAAAAATCGGACGTCTATTCCCAGCCTAAATGAGTTGACTCCGACTTTACTCGCTTTGATTATAAAAAGACACTATTTGGACGAATTCATGAATATAAAGCATCGGTTGTATGCTACGAATATAAACATTCCCATGGATACAATATTCCGTATACATTTTACATAATTTGTTAAATAAATATTTTATTAAAATTTATTTAAATATTATGTAGAGCCGAAACAGAATATTGGGAAGTGAAATGATGAATAACAATTATAAGCATCTACCTAGAAGCTCACGACTGCTTGCTATCGCATAGCACGCATAGCACGCATAGCACGCATAGCACGCATAGTGGACAATGTAGACATTCTATCAGAACTGCAGGCACTCTTGTAGTAGTTAGAAGCAAAACCAAATATTAAATTTGGCATATAATTATGTCTACTTCTATCAGAATTTATTTGTCTAAGTCAATATATTATGTTTGCTGGAATATACTTACCTAGTTCTAATTTGGGAATTAATTTCACGTCACCGGTAAGCTGATAGTGCAAGAGTAGAAACTAGATAGCTAAGCCAGTGTTGATGTGATGAGGTGTGTGAGTGTGTATGTCCATGTGAGTTCCTTGCATTCCGTTAGGTAGGAAGGTAATGCGTCGCCGGCGTCGGCGTCGGCGTTGGCCAGCAACGGCAACGGCAGCTCCCAAATTATACAAAACATGCTAATGTCGAGTGTAAAGTACGTTTTTACAGCATTCACATTGAACTTGGGTCGCGGTGGTCGAGGCGAGGGGCCATTTGAAAGTCAATGGGTACATTTGAATCTGATCGCGGTCATCGAATCACTCAAAGGAGGATTGCTTGCACCTACTTACCTAAGTACTCGTACTTTACTTCCTGACCTCTGTATTTTTAATCGAAGTCTCCTTTACATTGACATCGGCTTCGGCTTCGGCTGTCAATATTTTCATGAAAATTGGCTGGAACAAAATGTCCAACCAAACAACTCCGGTTTAATACCAGATAGTTTAGTAGAACCAGTAGAATCAGGAATCAATACGGAGGGCTACCAAAAGAAAAAACCGGCCAAGTGCGAGTCGGACTCGCGCACGAGGTCAAGAATAGCGGCAACAGAATAGGTACATCATCTGTGAAAATTTCAACTGTCTAGCTATTACCTGAGATACAGCCCTGTGACAGACAGGCAGACGGACAGACGGACAGGGACAATGAAGTCTTAGTAATAGGGTCCCGTTTTTATCCTTTGGGTACGGAACCCTAAAAAAACCAGAGGGACTAGAAATCTTAAAAGGCGATAAAACAAAAAAAAAAAAAAAAAAAAAGTAGGTATGTATGTGTTCTATGAGTAATCTGGTACCCATGGTACAAGCTTTGATTAGTTTGGGGCTTGATGACGCTGTGTGTAATGTCCACCAATTATCCGTATACGAGTACCTTTACTCAATCTGCTTACTATCAATCGGATGCTGATAAGCAATAACATGTTAAGCCACAAAAATGTGAAAAATAAGATTTTAATGCAGGACGCTTCTTTAGTAGTTATAGGACATTTTGCAATAAGGTTTTAACTTGGTTAAACGATTTAAATACGTAAAAAATGCCTAAAATTCTTATCCCGAAAACAGTACTTCGGGTACAACATTTTGCATTATGATACTTAGTTCCTTAGAAGATTTTTCAAACACGTACAGCGCCATCTGTTTAAAGTCATAACAAGTTAAGGGACTCGAGCGATTATTGCGAAATTAGTTTGTTTTCGAGTGTGTCAACAACATTTGGTATCACAAACTATAAAAATATTAATTAACTAAACTCGTTCAAGTTGTAATTTAATGTTAATGTTAAGTACTTACAGCATTTTATTGAAAACTTACAAAATAGAAATCCACAATATTATTAGTTAAATTTAAAAATAAAACATGCACACATTGTGGATTTCTATTTTGTAAGTTTTCAATAAAACTGCTGTACCTAACATAAAAAAATGCCATGTTAATTTTATTGATAACACATAACATTTTTTATATTTAGGTTAATAACGCATTAATCAATATAGCGTCAAGTTACTTGACATAGATGACATTGAGTGTGAATACGCAATTTTTTGTTTAGCAAAAATATGTTATGGAACTTAACATGTTTACTAAAATAAAATGACTAATAGCGCATTTTATCATAACAAATTTTGTGTTTATTAAAATAACTAAACTACTAATGGTGTTTTTTTTTAATGCAGGTTGAGCTTAGCTTATAATTAAAGTACATTATATGATTTTCTTCTATATTTAATGACATTTCTGGAACAAACTAATTATAGTAGACAGAAAAATTTTCAAACACGATTTACTCAAAATGGCCCCTGAGCAGGTTAACATGTTATTGCTTATCAGCATCCCATCTGCTTACTTCGTGTCATCTATGGAAACAATTGATAGGTGCATTCGTGTACAAAACGGCGCGGCGCGGCGCCGGCGGGTCATAGGTATACTGATAGATACCTACTGACTATCTCTGTCTGCACAGCAGTACGGATGGCGCGGGACGCTGTTTGCTTGGCAAAGTAGAGTAATGGTGTGTGGTGTCACTGCGACACAGATCCGTGTGTTTGGTCAAGTGCACGCGTGTCTCCTCAGCCCCTCTCCCCAATGACCCCAGGCCCCTGGCATACCCCCCTCGACTAATGTATTAAAAAGGTAAAGCATGCAAACACTTCCCCTCGCGGTTCAGTGTTTGGTCTTACAATGCAGCTTGAATAGCACAGCCGGTGAACTAAAACATTGCTAACACACATCACTCTGATATCGCTCGTAACCTTTCCGAAATTACTTGTCTATAAAGTGTTGAGAAACAGCTTATGAAAGTAGGTTATACCTACCTAATTCTGCAGATTATCACATAAGATGTATCATAAATAGGAGGAAGACTCCAGCTATGTTCGAATGAGCTGCACGACCACTTTACAAACAATCATCGATTTGATATCGAGCGCTGCATAATGATGTGTTATTGGTTGTTGGACAAGTACCAAGTACACACAACCGGCCGCCTTGCCTTGCCTTGCCTTGCCTTGTCTTGCCGTACGCACACATTGTTACTTATATCTTAGTATAAGAAGACAATTACGAAGAAATTTCGATACTGGTTTACCTGCCCAGTTTGTGATCGGTGTATCAATAAGGGAATTTAGGTAACTAAAAGGTTAATACCTACGAGTATATTATATGGTACTTACTACTATGTGCTACGGCACAGAAAACCTGCAAATCTTTCTCCACAACATGTAGAAAAAACATGTTGTGGCAACCCCAATAAATAAATAAATAAAAATAAATATAAATATTGGTGGACATTTCACACATGGCAACATCGCCATGAAGTGAGATAAGGGTAAGGAAAGAAGATGATGAAGATGGTAATGATCAGTATATTGATCGTAATCCGCAATGATTGCTACTGCTACGGTACAAAAGCCCTAATAGGCACTAGTAGGTACGAGAAGGTAAACAAAATACCGGCGCTACAGGTTGTTTATGAATGAACGATTGGAATGGCATCTACTCGTATGTACCTACCACCTGACTTAATGCAGTAAACACCTACATTCTTAAAGTGGGTGCTGGTATGAGTGAATGAAAATACCATAATAATAATCTTTATTCATTAAACATCTTTATATAAGGCTGCAATCCAATTCCTGTTGACTTTTTAAGGGATCTCTACACCTCACCTTGCTCTAAGACGATCATTTGCAACAAAACATGAATTAGTCAAACCATGTAAAAAAAAATATATATTACTGCTCTCAAATCATGTTTTGGAATATATTTTAATGTTATTTCTTCGGGTATTCTTGATACCTACTCGTGGTTTCTTGCAGTAGTCAGTTATCAGTGTTGATTGCGCCATATTTCGTGTGACCCTCTCGCCAGATAGGACGCTCTTCAGCTATCTCAGGTCACAGGGCAGCTCTTATCATATCCTCCTCAAACCAATCGAAAATTTACTTTAATTTGAAGAGGTTTAGATACAAATCGGTGAATATCAGCGTATATCTCGAAGAGGTCGTCTAGTTATCTGGAATAGTTTCGTTATTTTCCGATTGTGGTGATTATGTCGAGGGTGTTTGTGTCACGAGCTATGCAGTACGCTGTGGGGTGGTGACAGGACGTGTTTGCGGTGACTACTTACGGCCACGGCTTGGCGTTGGCGTTGGCGGTGATAACGAAGCTTATCGCTGTTTGTAGGCCGCGGACTGCCGATATCGAATGCTGTTTAATCTATTTCAAACTAACACACTCCTTATGAAACTCAAGGACAATAATTTGGACGGGATTCTCGCTTAATTGCTCTGTCATTGACAAGGAATTTTAATTGCGCAATGCATTATACATATAAAATATAAATATCAATATGAAGGTATACCTACTAGTTATCTTGTAGAATCTAATCAGAGAATAAAGACTTGTTCGGTCAATGATATAATCTGCTTAATTTACTGTGAAGCTAACATAAATAAAGACCATTAAAGTAACCGTTATTCTGAAGAATATCACCTAAATTCGACTTTATTAAACACTAGCAGTCCGCCCCGGCGTCGCACGGGTGTTATAATGATTTTATGGGTAATTTATAATGATTTTTTACTCCTTGGGTTACATTATCGAAGTTTTCATACGGATCTCTAATAGTTAGACATAAGTTTTATAGATTTTTTTGTAGATATTGATGTTATCTAAAAAACTGTAGTACATTACTTTGTTCTATTGTCAATAATTTCCGCAGCGTAAGCGATATAAGGACCTTTTTTGGATTTTTTTTCACACGTTGGGTTACATTATCGAAGTTTTCATACGGATCTCTAACATTTTTGAAAATATTTTATAGCCTATGTTCATCAGGGATAATGTAGGATTCTAATGGTGAAAGAATTTTTCAAATCGATCTTGTAGTTTCGGTTCCTATTCGATACAAACAAACAAACAAACAAACAATCGAATCTTTCCTCTTTATAATATTAAAAATATAGATTTGGGTTTATTATTATTATTCGTGCAAATAATCGTGTAAGTGGTTGGATCGGTTTATCGGTTTCCTCCGGAGTCTGGTCACGTGTACCTACCTACGAGTAATCGACTGCGTCATTATACACGTGTATAAGACCGGCCAAGTGAGTGTCGGGTCACGCGCAATGTAGGGTTTCGTAGTTTACACAGGTAACAACGTTTTAATAAGTAATTTACAATGGTATTTGTACTAAAAAAAATGATTATTTCTTCTTATGTACCTACTACTAACGTGAATTTTTTCACGCCTCCAAACCCAATAGCTTCGATTTTTAAGGGGGAAAAAAAATTGGCACTTTAACGGATCCCTTATTCGAAAAGTTGTATTCGTAAACCCATATCTTTTAAAGAACTATCTAACGATATCTACGATTAGGCGTAAGGGAGGTAACCTAAAAAAAAAATGATTTTCAAGATTTTATTCTACGACTTTGTTGACATTACTAATATAAATAAATAAACATGCCAAATTACAGCTTTCTAGCACTGATACGAGTAGTCTCTGAGCTAAGCTGCGGACAGACGGACGGACGGACGGACATGGCGAAACTATAAGGGTTTCTTGTAGACAACGAAACCCTAAGAAATAAATAAAAATAAAATGCCAGGTTGCAAAAGGTGCGGGTTCGATCTCTGCGGGTAACAATTTTTGCATGTAAACCTTAGTGTGGGGTCAGAACCATGTATGTCTGTTGGGTGTTATTTATTTATATCATGTTGTTTGTTTAATTCCTAATGTGGAAAATTAAAATAAACATTCTGAACTGTAATCCCCAAGAATGGCAAACATTGGGATTTTAAATGTCTGGTCATATCACCAGATATTTAAAATCCCTCGAGAAGTTCATCATCATCATGTATGATTCTAAAGAGAGCTTCTCTATTACAAAGATGTATTTTTTCCCTCAAAGAGTCAGATAAAGACAATGTATACTGAGTTCTAATTACATTAATGTGTCTATTTTATTTACCGACTGTCTCGGGTATTTGAATATAATAGGCGCAGGGGTCGACACAGTTCTCCACTTATCATCGAAACGGGGACATCATGACGTATACGTATACAAAACTTTACTGGAACGTTCGTCAATCATCACCACTCTTAGCACACAGTTTGTCATCTGGATATTGGTGGAAGCTATCTTTTGTAGTAAGTACTACTTGTAGTAGTGGTAGTAGCAGATGGCGCAAGGTGCGCACCTTGTTGTGGCTGTTCCAATTCAAATGTCAAAGTATCCCAGACCCCATAAATATGAGACGAGACTCTTTGGAAACGCGATGTCGACAGCTTTTACGAGCTAATCCACGTTACTTCATTTGGATCAGCGTTTCTAATTGCCTAATACATAGTTGTTTAATATTTTGGCACTTGGATTTATAGAGTTGGTATTGGTAAAGCATGTCGAGGTGATGAGCTTTCGTATGTGTGAATGGTTAAATTTAAATTGATTTAACTTTGAGGAAAGTAAGAACCTACATAATGACAATTTTATTAGAGAATAAAATGTTTTATGATTTAGGTGAGTGCCTAGTGCCTACATAATGTTATACCTACCTATAATTCGTTGCGGTATATTCGAATGACAGTGAAAATATAAAGATGTGATAGAGTAGGACGGTCAAATTAAACAATTTATAAATGTTAGATTTAACATCAAGAAAGTTAAGAACTAGGGATGAAATAAGCGTTTTATTAGAAAAAAATAAATAATTAAAAAACATTTATTTAAAAGAGAGAACAATTTAACACAAGAAATTCAGTTCAGGCAAAATGAGTGTTGGCGATAAGGGAAGGGATACATTCATCAACTTGCATAAATCAGAGCATGTGTGTCATGACATGAGGGTAGGTTATGGGTCAGCAATAGCTCCGCTTAGATAACCTGTCACATGACTCGATTGCACTCAAGGGTACCTACGCTAAACTGACTATAGGGTGAGAACGCTGGTGGTGGGCAGTGGGCACTTTAACAACATTTTAATTTTCAAATAAACGGTTTATATTGAAAAAAATATTTAAAAGACTATTTTTAAACAACATAGAATAGAGTTTTTGTCTAAGTATCTCTTAGTTTAAGCAAAGCTTATGTAACAGGATATATTTATTTATTAATTATTCATATTGAAATAGACAAAAGGGAAAATCATGAGTTGTGATTGTGGTCACTAATCAAAACGGACTATAGACAAAAAATTGTATTTTGTTTGCTATGCTTAGTTCTTGACTGCCAAAATTGAAAATGACCAAAGCCGGGGTAGGCACCAAAACTGGGTCTATAAACCTATTTTTTTTTGTAAATACCTACCTACCTCACTTATAAAATACATGAGTTTCTGTTGCACGCGTGGTAGGTAGGTACCCATATTTTCAAAATGTAGCATAAATCACTCTCCGGCCCATGAAATATCTCGATCCGTTGCTCCGTTGCTACGTGAAAGAAGGACAAACCAACAAACACACTAGCGCTTTTACAATATTAAAACATCCAGAAACAACTAACATCCATGTAAATCACAAAATGTTTGTCCTGGGTGGGAATCGAATATCGCAAAGAAAAAACTACCAAACCAACTGAACTGAACCTGTGGTGTGTGAAGCCAGTTATCGAAGGCTTTCGGGCCAAGCAGCACCTTGGTAAACAATATCTAGCGATTGGAAAGTGCTCACAATAACAATATTTACCTGATTTCTTATCACAAGGTGAAGTCGAAAAGCACGTGTGTTTTGTATAAGTAGGAAATATGTAGTAGTTTATTTTTATTTTGCCTCAGTGCTGCCATCTTTTGAGTGTGAGTTACAGCAGTTATAGAGCCCCTTTTGCCCTAAAGTTCCCTCTCTACCGCTATCTGCGTAGAACGTGTGTAGCACACGTTCTACGTAAATAGCGCTTATCGTATGATAAGAGGCCCCTCACATAGATGGCGCTGTACTCCTTAGCACCGACACTAAATAGAAAAATCAGTTTGCAGTAGCTCTGCCTTCTGCGCTGTAGGCTGTGGGTTCGATCCCCAGCCACGACAAATATTTGTGTGATGAACATAGATGTTTGTTCTGTGTCTGGGTGTTATTATGTATCATAGGTATGTATGTATTTACAAAAAAGTATATTAGTAGGTAATCTATCAGTTATCTAGTTCCCATAGCTTTGCTTAGTTTGGAGCTAGATGGCACTGTGTGATAATGTCCACCAATATTGATTTAATTCATTAAATTTAATTAAATATTCTCTTCCTCAACACATCAATCGTTAATGCTACTTTGATACACTAATGCGTGTGGCTGAATAGTGTGATGAATGCATGGTGTGGTGACCAAGACAAAGAAATTATTTTCTTGTGTGTTTGTGAATTCAGAATTTTCTACTCGGAAAAAAAAAATCTTTAGAAATTGAGTGTACTAAGTATGTAACCGAACCGAAGTTCCTAGCGCCCCGTCGCGCGTCGCCTCCTTCGCTCGCGCACTCCATCAATGAGGTGTCAATATTCGTTAGAGGTTTTTACATTTCCTGGCTCTGATTTTATTAGTCCCGCCCGTCATTCATAAGGTTAGAATGGAGGAAGGATTTTATTAGAATGAATCGACGTAGGTAGGTAGTTGTTGGTTTTTGATGATTTTATTTTAATATTGTGAATGTCCCAAGTTGGTCCCATTTAATTTGTATTTTTATTATTTATATTTGTATTGTAAGACTAATATGTAATTCTATAATAAAACTTAAAAACTATTATCGTCTTTGAAGTTTTCCATTCAGTTTTTAGGGTTCCGTACCCAAAGGGGTAAAAACGGGACCCTATTACTAAGACTTCGCTGTCGTCTGTCTGTCCGTCTGTCTGTCACAGGGCTGTATCATGATCCGTGATAGCTAGACAGTTGAATTTTTTACAGATTATGTATTTCTGTTGCTGCTATAACAACAAATACTAAAAACAGAATAAAATCAATATTTAAGGGGGGCTCCCATACAACAAACGTGATTTTTTTTGCCGATTTTATAGATAATGGTACGGAACCCTTCGTGCGCGAGTCCGACTCGCACTTGGCCGGTGTTTTATTATTTTAATTTTGAAACGTAATTTAATTTATTTATCAACCCACCAAAAACATTCTGTAAAAAACTAGCCAAGTCTCGATGGAGCTGCTTGTTTATCTCTAAAAAGTAATGAAATCTAGACAAAGTCGTGTCAAGTCTGAGGTTCTTTACTGCGATTTCTTTATTATTATAGAATATTGTGTGACTTGGCCGTTGAACATTCTTTATACGTTAGTGGGTACAAGTCAATTTTGTTTACACGTAATGTTATATCTGTTGTAACTACCTATGTTTGTTAAGCGAGATAATAGCCAATACAGGTATTGGTAATTGGACGCTAGTGTCTTATTTTAGGCTGTTGTTGATCGTGCAACACATGCATTCAGCATTGACAATGCTGACTTCTGCTGTCTTCTTTTTGGAGCGTCAAATCGACCACCGATCTAACATAAAATAGACGTATTTTTTGTACTGTTTGTTTCAGGCTCGCCTTTACATAAGTATTATTAAGCCTACAATTGACTGGTTATTGAATCAACGTTTTCTAAGTGGCAATTTTCCATCGTTAATGGGTAGCGGTTCTGGCGACAGATTGGTGCAATGGTGTCATGGAGCACCTGGTTTTGTACCCTTGTGTACTCTTCAACGGCCAAGTCACATAACATTCTATAATAATAAAGAAATCGCAGTAAAGAACCTCAGACTTGACACGACTTTGTCTAGATTTCATTACTTTTTAGAGATAAACAAGCAGCTCCATCGAGACTTGGCTAGTTTTTTACAGAATGTTTTTGGTGGGATTTCACTTCTTTTTGTAGAAACGTGGGCTTATTGATTTATTTTATTAGATTTTCTTATTTGACACAGTTTTTTTTCTTTTTATGAGTAGTTTTTTTATTATAAAAACAAATCGTAAGCGCGTTTAAAATACAGTCAGCGCCATCCAGCGACGTGTGCGGGTATCACCGCCACTCTTAATTTTGAGCGAAATTAATATTTTAGTTTATTTAATTTGTTAATTTGTTTATTCAATTTGTGTAATGTTCGAGTAGAATAAAGTTAATCGTTCGACTATTTCTTCTTGTAAACTTGTAAGTATAAGTAAGTATAAAAGCCAGTCTAGTCTTATCCAGAGTTTTCCTTTAATTTTATTGCGTACTAGCAGTCCGCCCCGGCGTCGCACGGATGTAATAATGATATTATAGGTAATTTTTTTACACCTTGGGTTACATTATCGAATTTTTCATAAGGATCCCTAATAAAACTTTTAGTATCGCAGACTTTTTTTGTAGATATTGATGTCCTCTTTAAAACTGTAGTACATCACTTTGCTCTATTGTCAACAATTTCCGCAGAGTACGCGATATAAGGATTTTTTTGGGTTTTTTTCACACGTTGGGTTACATTATCGAAGTTTTCATACGGATCCCTAATAGTTAGACATATAGTATTGCATACTTTTTTGTAGATATTGATGTCCTCTTTAAAACTGTAGTACATTACTTTGCTCTATTGTCAATAATTTCCGCAGCAAACGCAATATAAGGATTTTTTTTTAATTTTTTCACACTTTAGATTACATTATCGATGTTTTCATACGGATCCCTAATATTTTTGAAAATATACTATAGCCTATGTTCATCAGGGATAATGTAGGATTCTAATGGTGAAAGAATTTTTCATATCGGTCCAGTAGTTGAATATTTTTTGTAAAGGCGGTATGTCGATCTCTAATAGTTTGGTTAGGCTTTTGTGTTTTCTTATCAGGGTCACCAGGTACTCCAGATCTTCGATTATCCTAGTTTTTATGGTTTTCCCTTTATGTGGCCATTAAACCCTAACTCTGTACCAAATTTCAGCTCTCTGAGTTTATGGGAAGTACTAGTTCTATTCTGATGATCATGAGTGAGTGAGTGTCTAAAATGCGAAACTTTGCTTTCGCTTAACTTCGTAACTAAATGACCTACAGACTTGAAATTTTGGATTTTAAGTATGTGATTATAGCTTACTGGATGACGAAAATTTCAGCATTCTGGTCTTATCCAGAGGTTCTCAAATAGGGGCCTGAAAATGCGGCGAAATGGTTCCAGTAAAGGATGGTACGGCAGTGTTTGCTTCGCGCTCGACTTGGCGGGGGCACTGCCGTGCCCCCAAATAAGTCGACTAAGAATGAAGGATTTATTGGATTGCCACTTTGCCACTCAATTACGCAATAAGCACGAGTAGGATACTTTAGACAGCAACAAAAATGTCTCATTTAACAATATTTTAAAAGTTGTTCTTAGCTTTATGTGGGCTGTTTTCAACCTCCTACGACCTACCGTCTAATTAATTAGAGCTTCACAGCAAATCTGCGGTATCTGTTTAGCGAGTATCAAATTAAAGTCCCTACTTAAATATGTATTACAGATAGACGTGTAAACCAAATAGCTTTTTAAATATTTATAATTAACATGATAGCAATGGGTATATTTCAGGGATTTTTTTAATATGTACCTGGGTATTAAAAAGAAAGACAATATGAGGTTAGGCAAATTAGAAAATGATGAGTAACATAATGTTACTTACAAATTAAATTAAATTGACAAAATGAAATAGTATCACGCCTGTAATCTCCATCCAAGCTGTAGCTCAGTCTTGCCTCAAGGCAGGACTAGAATAATAATATGTGCTAGTAATAAGTAGTGTGAGTTAATGCTACGAATTCATTTCAAAGCATTGCTTCTATTCTACCTAATGCTACAATAATGTACATAAACAATGGGCTCCATAGCATAGACTGTATCGAATATACAAGAGCTTTGATTAATGATTAGTGGTTCTTCTGTATAGGTACCTATATACCTACTTAGGATAAATTAATTTTCCACGAACTCCGTTTACACCATCCCGTACAAAGTGTTAATTCACCGTAGTATTATAGGTACCTACTTACTCGTTCATCATACCTACAAGTATAGTGTCGTGGTCGTGACTCGTGGAAAACGCTTTTACCCGTGATGACGGCCGTCTTATCGGTTTAGCCTCTAGTACGAGAGATTTCATTACCGCAATTTAATTTTAATTAAAATTGATTTATGAATTATCAGCTAAGAAAAGCGCTAGACTGCCTGGTCGACCGAGTGCGGAGCGGACAGATCAACTTATTTAAGTAACGTTAAATAAGACATACGAATGAGTAGAGCTAGAGCTTTTGCACATGTTTATACAACAATTTAAAGAATTTCTAAATGCCGATGCCGTTCGGAAACTATGATTAATAACATATTATTAACATACATATTAATAACGGATTGGTGGGATTTCTTGGAAATCTGTCCCCATATCTTTATAAGAGGGGGTAAAATTTTGTATTGGACTTTCCGTAGTGTTCAAGGTAGAAAATAGAAAATAATTGTTACTAAATAAAAATACGTTTATCATAAATTTTTTGCAAATCCCTAAAAATGAGGTTGATAGTTTGTACGGGACTTTCGTCAGTTTTCAAGGTAAATAGCTAAAAATTGGTATACAGATCCTTTGTTATAAACAAAAAATACTTGCATCAAGATTTTTTTAGAAATATTCCCCCAACCCTCTAAAAATAGGAAGGAAAATTTGTATTGGACCTTTTGCAATTTTCAAGGTGGAAAGCAGACTGTATGTCTGTGACGTTATCACAGTCAAACCGCTGCGCTAGGCCGATTGTGATGAAATGTTATTTAGAGATAGTTGAAAGTCATGGGACGGACATTATTCGGCATTGAAATCCTATTTTGAGTGCCTATGTACTTAAAATTTACGGGGTAAATATTCATATTGTAATGCGGGTTTGACGTCACAGACGATACGATCTTGCTAAGTCTGAGATTCAAACAAAAATGTTGCGTATTGTAGCGCGTATCCGTAGCATCCACAAGTACAATATAACCACTTGATAGATACGAGGTTACGTCTACTAATCAAATCAGAGGCTCTGTTGAGCTCTGTTTCTCTGAAGCGCTTCCATACACATTTCAGCTTAAAGACAATTAAACTACGCTACGCTACGGTAGCACTACGCTACATTACTCTACACAGTTTTGGTTAACGATCTAAAACTTAGCCCACTGGGCGTTTATCTATGGAGTGGAGGTGTGTGTCCTCACCTTTTTCAATAGAATGGAAATATTTTTGCTTTAAAATAGAGGTTCGATTAACACAATGTTGGCAGTTTCTGTTTTAGTATTCGGGTTTCCGTAGCTAGGATATTTTGTTTCACATTGTGGGAATTTACAGGACATTTTAAGTTTTAACTTTTTATTTGATAATAATTTATTATTTCAGGGAATGGTATGGTTACTGATAAATAATATTCCTTATTTTTGCTATAAGTTATGCTTTTAAAGTCAGATCAAGTTACTCCATGCAACCCCTGTAGACTGCAACCTATACATTGAATGATGATGTGTTCAGCTCCAATACACAATATACAGGGTGTATTAAGACTACTCCTGAATACTGAAAAAAATATGGGTATTCAGACCATAATTCTAATTACGAAAACAAAAGCCTGAAAAAAAATTCAATTTTGGGGCGTTTTTTTCATGTAGGTATTCTAATGCGTAAATACTCATTGTATATTATACAAAAATACAAACACCTAGTTATTTTGTTAAAAACGCGAAATATCAACAAAAATACAAAAATTCGCAACAAATAAAGAATGGCGCTAGGCGAAGATCACGTACACTGCTGACTAAAAGACGTTACAAAATATATTTTTTTCTCTTGAGTGAATCAATTTTCAGACAAAAGCTATTTTATGTAGTTATGTTATAGGTAGCTCTACCTGTGTTTTCAGTATTCGGGAGATGTCTTCATACACCCTGTATAGCCACCTCCCTCGGGAGCTCGCTTCTTATCCAAGACGGGAATAACCTCATACCTATTCGTATGCCTAGATTCAATTCCAAGATAGATCTGCGCCTAATTTATTTATGAGGTGAGCTCGTCGCCTTTTCACACTGTCTATACCTACTTTGTAAGGGTATCAAGCTAGATGTTATACAGAGTACCTATTTGATGTGCTCATTTCCGCTGTTGGAACTCGAAGCTTGCTGAAGCATGCTAGCTGAATTGGTGGATGGCACTTCATTTCAAATGTAGGTTTTACTGAGATTATGCTGGTTTTATCAAGAGGCTTGCTTGCGGGATTAGAATCTTGAATAGAGCAATAATGCAATTGGATGGCATTACCCATGACTATGATAACAGACAGATTCGTACAGTCTTGTAAACTTATTCGCGCGGACAGACCGCTTCTCCGCGCGGCGTTCTGCTAATACCAACTCCGGGCGACAATACTAAGTATCAGAATCGTCGGTTTTGTTTAGGCAAAGTCAATTATGATGTTGGCAAAATAGTCCTAATTATTAATATGGGTCTTCTTTTAAATGAATTTAAACAAGTAGCGTTTATGGCGCGATAACCGTCGTCAGACAGACAGGCGCGTCAGTTTGGAAGCAGCTGAAGGTGTGTCGTGTGTGCCGAAAACATCAGCAGTAAACCAGTTTATTAGCACTTGCAGCGCCCGTCTCCACTCGTTAAAGTTCTATTACAAAACAACGTAAAGTAATTTTCCAGAAGCTCCACAATTCAATGAGTGTCCTCATTACGCAGGTGTCTTTTACTTTATTTGGGAGTTTACATTATTTTCTGCATCAATACCTACGAGTACGTTTTAATTTAGATCATTGTTCCAACAAAGCCCAACTTATTCTATACCTAGATGCAGTAACCAAATAAAAACATTATTACCTATAACGTTAGACATTATTATGCAAATTCGTCTCAAAGAGGAAATGTAAGTAAAGTCACCAAGTAGCCAAGTGGAGCAAGCGAAGCCGTAGGTTACTGTTTCTTGAAGCAACTCAACCTATATGCACGCATGTGTATTACGAGCTTTTCATTATAAGTTCTAAGTACACTACAAGATGTGGTGTGCCTCTTAAAAATAACGTTTCCAATTGTTTTTCAATGTTCCTTCTTGTATTCTTGTCAATATGTCTTCTTGTCTCACCTTTAAAAATAAAGACATTATAAATAAAATTTTCATTGTAAAAATTACTTATGCCTAAATTCTTTTTTAATTTAATCAAGATCAGATTAGATTTAAAGTTCTTTTATAATGACTGACTTGGTAATACCACCTATCTAAACGAGATCTTAGAACTTTTTGATGTGGTAGGTAAAGCAACGTGAGTTGGCATCGTTTTTACATTCAAAATGTTTTACTAGGACTAAATTAATGCCTTGTGGCTAAACTTTGAAACTAAACGTGCCTAGGTGCCTACACAAAAATCTATTGGTAGACTTAAGCTTAATTTTTGGATCGATAGACAAAATCCACGGAATTCTTCTTTCGACGTAACACACTTATTAATTTTCAAATAATATTAATTATTTCGCCGAATAAACAAAGTTACCTACTCGTACAGTACCTAAATCCTATGCTCGTAATAAACAGATTGTACTTACAATCCATTCAGTGGAGTCACGTAGATCTCTGAACAATACTTATTGACGCTTCAGAGGCTGATCAATTAGCGAGCCTTCTTCTCGATCCAATCAAAAGTTCCACCCATCTCACATTTGTTTACTTCAGCCGTCGTTTCGTGAATAATGTCCAATTAAATGTTTGTTGTGGACAGCGTGGCTTATATAGATAGGTATACTTATAGCATAGGGTTTGAACGAGAGGAGGGATGGAATGAGGTTCATATAAATCGGTCAAGTGTGAATCGGGCTTTATAATAGCATACATACATAAAATCACGCCTTGTTCCCAGAGCGGTGGGTAGGCAGAGACCACGGCTTTTCACTTGCTATGATCCTGACACACATTTTTTATTTCATTCACTCTCGTCATACTCGTCGGTTTCGAGTTCTCTTGATGTGACCTTTTTCCAAAACTATGTAATAGATATTTACAAAATTATAGGAAGGTATACTGTCTGAAAACTTAATATCCTGTTTAACACGGCGCAGTAATCATAGAAACGATTCTCCTTTCGTCGCGAATTACCAAAGACTGTTACGCGTCCTTTGATATCTACATCTACATCAGAGATTTCTGGGAACCATCGCAAATTACCAAAACAAATGGAAAACCCTCATAATATTTATATAAAACCTGTACAAAAAATAAAATACTTTATTAACCTTCAGAAGATACGTACTAGAGTAGAGATCCTTGTAGTTGGGCTTATCCACTGCTGTATGCTTGTTTTAAGGGTAGGTATGGTTGTCTGGTGGACGTAGGGCGTGTTCTTGGTGTCCGTGAGTTGCGAGGTAGTGTTTTGGTATAGGCGATGCGATGGCTAAGCAGCATGGCCTTTACTCATCTAAGGCCAAGGAATCAGATCAAAACCACTACCTACAAGAGAACAAAACCTCGAATAAAACTTTTAAATGTTATTCTTTAAACGTTTTGTTACCATTTTCCTTGGAAGCTACGTGCAATAAGCTCCACGCGACACTGATCGCAGTATGTCGCCCTCGTATCGTGCCAACATGCAATAAATGCTTAACAGAGCTCTATAGCTACCTCTTTGAGCACTCTCAAAGCACTCTATAGCTACCACCGTAAGTACAGAAAGTAGTAAGTTAGCTCATATAGTCATCGTGAAATGAACCGACAAATGTCGTTGCCGCCTTCGTTCCTCTCCATGTTAGCTAGAGAGTGAGTCTTGTAGTTGCAGATTTATACAATTCATTGTAGAGAAAGATTCTGGCTAGAAGGTACCTACACTGGTACCTCGGAATCTGCCTAGGCGAATTGGGACAGGTGAACTCTTGCATTATATAGGACATACCAGTACGCAGTATTTGCATAGGTACATTATAATTTATAGGTAGACGTAAATTCAAAAAACATTAATCGGCTAACTTTATCGATATCAAATCAAAAAAAATTAACTAAGTTATTAACAAGAGCGCTTTATCGACATACGAGATCTAATTAACTGATCGTTTTTTAATACACAATACAGCCCCATTAGGGTTGAGCCGTAAGAGCGTCCGTAAGTATTATTTTTTAGTGGGGTGCAAGCTACTCTCGTACAAGTCTCAAAAGATGTTCGCAAAAGTGGCGGCGTTTATTCGAAATCTTGAATTAAAATTTATTTCACAATCTTAAAATGGTTGGTATATTTTATTATTTCGAAATAAATTTTACCTTTAAGTTTCACGAAATAAAACCAATTTAGCTTCATTAAACTCACTGCTTTACTCTCGAATTGGAGCCAAGGTGTTATGAGCTCTTAACATTGTTTACATAATTCGAGCTCCAAGATAATTCATTGAAATAGTAGCAGAATTTATTCTGCACGATTTTTCTCTCGGATGTAGAATGGAGGTCCATTCTAGATCCCAGACCAGTCGAATCCAAGCCCCATTGAGCCCAAGCCCCAAGGCGTTACTTTGCGTCCGCTACTGCTACGAGATTTAACTTGTAGTGGGCGGCAAGCTCATCGCCAGCAGCAAAACCGTCTTCTTTTTTTATGAAGTCGCGGAGTACTTATTTATGATTCACTTGAAATATTCGGACTGCGCACGAAATCGATCGATTACTAAATTCAATCGGCCGATGACGAAACAAAACCTAGGTTTTGAGACCCGGGAATGTGTACTTACATACTTATTTACGTTTAGTTCTAGAGATGGAGTTGTTGATGTTTCAGAAGTTTTTATAATTTTATGGCTAATATTTGAGTCTCGTGGGACAAATGAAACTTGTTAGATTGTTAGATTAAAAAAAAATCACCTGTCTCCTCGTAACTAACGGGGGGACAGGTACAACTTTTTATTCCCTGTTGTTGCCCATAAGGGGACAGACAGGAATAATTCTATACAGTCGTCTATATCTACGGAGATGAGACAATACGTTGAGTTGTGTGTGTTGTACTGTCGAACTGTCATCATCTCAATTCGAGACAGCTTGATTCGGTTGAGTTGCCAAATTTAATAATGTTTCTACTTCGCGAAGTGAAAACATTATTTGGAAAATATGATTGAATGATGGTATTATTACTTTTTATCTGCTTTGTATTGTATAAAACTATACCAATCTGTGCGCACAGTATTGTTCATGTTGAAAGCTACATATTGTTACTTAAATTAAAATTCAATATAAAAGGTATTTATTATTTTTTACATATAAAACAACATAAGATATAATGAGGTGTTTCAACTGTCTATCTATCACGGTTTTTGTGATACAGCCTTGTAACAGACAGACGGACAGCGAAGTTTTAGCAATAGGGTTGCGTTTTTACCCTTTGGACACGGAACCCTAAAAACTGAGCCTATACTTGAGAACAGCCTCATCTTTTGAAATCACTTTAAAATGTTATGTGATAATAGTGAATACAGTTTGCTGCGAAACGCGCATGTATCTTCGTGGAACCTTGGCAGATAATATTGCTCCAATAGGATCTGAAGATTGATTCTATTATCGAGTATTCACGAACGAGGCATTGAATTAAGCATCACCTGCTGCATAAATAACGACACCTGATTGTGTCTGCCTCTACCTGTCCAATTACTGGCTATAAATCAAGGCTGAAAGATTCGTGGAAACTGTGAAAGCAACACCAATTTAGGCTCGCAATTCATAGAATCTGAGGGTTATATGAATTTACGATCTTCTTTTGAATGTTTTGGCGTGTTAGGCTATATCTATTATTCAATTGCGTAAAACTCTTTTTCATCCCACCATCTCGGAAAGAGTATTTTTGCTCTTCAATATCTGAGTGCAAAAGCCGTTTTTATTCTCTAGAGGATAAAGTAAATTGAATTTAGAACATCGTGTGCACTAAGTTTGTGAATTAAAAAAATCATTAAACCTATTTACTGCTACCTCTATGGTGCCGAATATATCATACAACTTTTTTTTTATTTGTTAAAAACTCAGACTCGGAACCTTCTTGGTGTTCTTTTTTCAATTTGCTTTGTACGCGGTTCTTTACGCGGCATTTTTTCACGTCATTATTAAGATTATTCTGTAATACTTACCTGTCATAATGTAGTAGTTAATACCTAAACTGAAATAAAAGTACCTATCTTGTGACGTTTTTTTTGCATATAGTCATTTCCTCGCTGAGGTGGAATGAAAAGTTACGTGTTGCACTCGAGTGCAAAGATTTTTCACCTCGTGCTCTTTTGATTCCCTCGCTAATGCTCATTATTCTAATTTTAGAATCCTTCGCTTGCTCGGTCATCAAAATTGAACACGCGGTTAAAAAGCAACTTTGCACTCTTGTATAACTTCACTTCAGGCATTTAATTCCGTGGCCTTGATAGCCTGTTGTTAGAGTTTCGAAGTCTACAAGAAATCCTTATAGTTTCGCTATGTCCGTCCGTTTTTCTATCCGCAGCTTAGCTTAGAGACTATCCGTGCTAGAGAGCTGTTATTTGGCATTCATATATATAAAAGTCAAGCCAACAAAGTGGTAGAATAAAATATTAAAAAACATTTTTTACATGTAAAGTCGGGATGCTTTTTTTTTCTCACGTACTTCATGGTGTGGGTTGTCGTTAGATAGTTCTTTAAAAAGTATTGTGGGTTTGTGAAAATCACTTTTCGATTAAGGGATACGTTTTTAAAATGTTAAGCTAGTTTTTGTTAGAGTCAAGTGTCCCCCCCCCCCCTCTACCAGCTAATCTATTGGTTTTGGAGATGTGAAAAAAACACAGTAGTAGTAGATTACAAGTTTACGAGTAATCGTCGACCAACTATCAAGACCAGTACAAATATCATGTAATATCAAAAATTATGCACAAATATCATTGAAAATTCCTATATATTAAATGTTGATAGCTGTGTAAATTACGAAACCCTACATTGCGCGTGGTCCGATATGCACTTGGCCGGTTTTGTTTTGTTTATATTCAATTCTGGAGGTAAGTTATATTACTCTAGTTTTGACAGTTTTGATACTATTTATAAGTATAAAAAAACCCATGAACGGTAGACATTCTGTCAGATCTCCAGACGCTTAGATCCTTTGAAGATGTCTAGTGGGGGTAGTCAGAGACACGTTCAAACATTATAAATGGTACATGCCCAAATCTTGAAGTAGTTAGCATTCCATACGTGACAGGTTGCAAGCCCATCGCCGATCTGAGTATACAATTGTTTAGTTAATACGGCTCCTTCCATCACAGCATGGGCTGGGCAACAGGCAATGGGCAACGATAGCACGGACACTGTTATCAGCGGGACACCAATTAATAATAGATTGTCGGAGAAATTCAGAGACAGTGTTAAAAGCATAATCAAATGCAGTATGGAATTGCTTGGCTGTTTCATTCATTTTCCCGCTTTAAAAAAGTCGTTAAGCCATGATAGAGACCTTTTTATGTGGCCTAGAAATCTCAACTGCAGCTGACCACTAGCTAAAACAAACTTACTTAGGTACTTAAAATTAATTTGTTAAATTATTTTATTAACTTTCAGGTCTACAAAACGTACATTTTCAGTAACTGTTGTCATTTGACAAAAGACTAATGAAATAAAATTGAAAAACGACAAAAAATTCTACAATATTTTAGCAGCGATTATCAATTAATATTTTAATCTGGTATTTAACACGTTATTACATTTTATTTATTCCGACGTTTATATTTATCTTCGTTACAAGAATCGTGATCGCGATGTAATTACGATCAGAAAACATTTTGATTATCGAACGCAAACAATTCAGCAAGTAGGTATTATGATTAAATAATTTGCAAATTATCAAAGTAATTTCGATTTAATTAAGGTTCGATTACCTGAACAATGTGGGTTTCTTGCGGAGGCTTCGTGGCTTAGATTAGAGGCTTCTCTCGGTCGAGGTAAACTACCTTCTGATAATTAAGGGAATTGTTTGCATTCATTTTATATTTGCCGTACTTATGAAACGAAGAAAATAAAATAAGTTGTTTTATTCATTCATACACAAACAAAAAAATATAAATATATATTATATTGTGAGTTTGTAAATTGCCTACTTTATAAAATTAATTAATGCACTTTTTATTAAAATTAGTTTGCTTTGCTTATTCACTACATAGTATAAAGCAGTCGCTTTCCGCTTCCCGCGTCTGTATGTATGTATGTATGTATGTATGTTTGCTTATATCTTTAAAACTACACAACGGATTTTGATGCGGTTTTTTTTAATAGATAGAGTGATTCAGGAGGAAGGTTTATATGTATAATAACATGCTACCCGTGCGAAGCCGGGGCGGGTCGCTAGTAAGTTATAAAATCATTACCATTTAATTGATTTATACTGTTGTTGCATTGATTATTAATGGTCTCCTTAATTAGGCTTTACGCGCGATGACTCACGAGTAGATAGGGTTGCGTGCAGACCTCTTAAAAAAACGTAATAATATACCTCACTTCTGTTTTAGTATTTTAGTGCTCATTCGTTTATGACCTCGATAAACATACTCGGGTTTTTAGATGGCGATGTTTCGCAGTGAATAAACTTGCTTTCGCTTAATATGCAGATTTTAACGAAATATGAGTGAAACATGTTGGGGCATTATTAAATTGTTTTCAAAGATATGGAGTCTGGTGCATTCAGAGTTCAATGCACTATCTAGCAGAAGTTACCATTCAATTATTGTTCGTTAAAAGTCAGATAATTTAAAAACGAGCTTGAGTCACGTAGAAGCGAATGAAGTGCAAACGCAATCAAATATTAATTTGAATTTTGGTTATTTCAATAATAATTTGAATATGGCAGCGCCCGACCTCTATACATTATTTTGTAAACGCTTTGTTGGAAATTTGTGAGACGCTATTGTGCTCCAGCTAAAAATAAATATACGTTGAAAGTTATGCCTACATATATAATACCTACTCTGTCAGCAACAATCTGTCCGATCTCAACAGAAAGTTGCAAAAGTTATTGGTAAAATTACATGTTCATGAAAGTGTTTGTGAGGCATGAGGATTGTGGGCAGAATATTTAGTAGGTATCTAGTTAGTTCTGCAGTTTACAGTAAGATAACTGTACCGCTGACTCTACTAAGCCTCTACGACCGACCGTGGTGTAGTAGGAGTGCCCTAAATCAAATATTCTTGAATTTTTTTTTTATAATGCAACGAAGAACCCTCACAAACTCAAAGAAGTCGGCATTCCCCTAGTGTTTATATCAAATTGAATCAAATAGCATTCTGTTGATTGAAATGGCAAAGATAATTTGTAATGCAGATGTCTCCATCCTCTGTCCATTCCGTGTGAGTGGCGAAGAGCGTCACTCGAGCGATCATTGTGCTCGTTTCATGAGTAAATTGGCCTGTAAGTACCCACAGCATTTGTTTATGCGATTTCATTACCATTACCGAGTTCATAGAAAATATGCAATTGCTAAATTTGTCAAATTATTTAAAAAATCGGCTAAGTGCGATACGGATTCGCACACGAAGGGTTCCGTACCATTATCTATAAAAAATGGCAATATAAAAATGGCGTTTGTTCTTTAAGATACTAAATAAATATTTATTTTATTCTGTTTTTAGTATAATTGTTGTTAAAGCGGCAACAGAAATACATCATTTGTGAAAATTTAAACTGTCTAGCTAACACGGTTCATGAGATACAGCATATTGTGACAGACAGATAGACGGACAAACGGACAAGTCATACGGCGAAGCCTTAGTAATAAGGTCCCGTTTTTACCCTTCGTGTACGGAACCCTAAAAACCACCCAAAATTGAACCATAAAGGAAAGTTTTTTGTTACTATAAAACAAAGGAACTTATCTTTAGCAAGGTTTCTTCTGCAGCGACCAACTTGGGTACAGAGTTTGATAAGCGTTCCAAATTGTTCAAGTTCACATTCACATTCAGTTCAAAGATATAAATAATTTAACTTAATTGACTAACTGCTGGACTTGCTCGCGATACCAACGGGAATATAATAAATTGGTGCTAAAGGTGTTATTTCCGTCTGTCCATTGCCCTGTACTTGTATCATGGCATTGTACTCTGATTGTGTTGAGCACTGATGGCGAAAACCTCAAATAAAACGCATGGAACTTTACAAGTTTATAAACTGACTAATAATAATACGCTTTGTAATAAATCCACTGCAACTGAAGGGGTCCTTAAATATTATTAAAAATATCGTGGTTGTTAATCATTTCAATTTAATTATTACTATAAATACAAAAATGTATGCTCACTTTTAAGTAAAATAAAAAATACCTAATATTGCTTTCCAGGTAGTGAGTTTGTTACCTTACACACCCAAATCGTTCTCAATCGGAATTTTATACAAGTCCCATAAATCATTAGTACGAGAGAAAACGGCGTCATCATGCGAATAAATATGTTTTCGTAGTATGGAACGTTTCTTTTAAAAATTTTTATAGAATTTCCCCTGAATACGTTTCAATGAAGTATGGTATTCTTGATATCTAACAGTCTTTTCGTGTATCTACGAACTACTGGAGTATCCATTTTGGTGCGGAGCGATCGCGTGCTTCTAGAGTTGTAAAACCTTCTGTGTAATGATAACTAGTAGGATGCCTGTGACTTGACTGATGCCTTTTTATATTTATCATGTTTGAGCTTTCACCTAGTTCGATCGGTAACACGCTGGAGCTTTACATAGCATTTACTAAAAGGATGATGGAAAAAAATGATAGGCGCCAAGCTGCGTTTGTCGCTTTTAGGCTAGATAGCTCGTACCCAAAAGAAGAAAGATATTTTCAATGTTAGTCGGTCAGACACACAAAAGTATTATAAGTTTATGAGATACTATGCCCCTAGCACCTAGAGGATTTAAAAATAAGGCGACTCAGCCCACTAAAACTTCAGTGTAGTTTACAACTTTCTGAGACTGTATAAATGTTCAAACTATCGTAGATTATTATCACGATTTATAAATTGATATACTGAAATAGAGTTTATGGCTAAAAGAACTTAACTTAAGTGAACTTCTACCAAAAATACACGAGTTTGATCAGTTTTTCAGATTTTTTAAAGATAAATGCGCGATAAAACCATTTTCTATATCAATCAATATGTAAGTAAGCATTAAGATCGAAGAAAGCCGTAAGATATAATCAGCCAAAATTTACCATGGAGAGGTATTTACAGTAAGTAGAAAAGCTAATACACTCCGATAGCTGTTTGGCAGCTCAAAGGCTCTTTGATGGTATGCTGATGGTGATGCTGATCATACCCACTTATACTCTCTTATGCTTTTAGATCTTTTATTGGATTCGGCTGTGGAACCACTCCTGCTAATTAAATTACATTTTGTGAAAGCTCGAATACTTTCAATGGTCGAGATGCTTTTTCGAATTCTTAAAACTAATATAATACGATGTGAGTTCGTCGGTTAAATTTGTAATAACATTGCCTAGACGGCAATATTATTCCTATGATTTCTGTAAAAGTTTTGTAAGTAGATTTGGTTGATTGTTTGCGCTTGACTTTCATTTTCTGACCTTTATTTGATGTTTGTGCTAGGTTTTTTTATGAGCACTCTCGAATTAAATAATCTTTCGCCAATAAAGTTATGAAACACTCAATTTTAATAATTTTTTAGGGTTTCAAGTCATCAAGAAACCCTTAGTTTCGCCATGTCCGTACGTCCGTCCGTCCGTCCGCAGCTTAGCTCACTATTAGTGCTAGAAAGTTGTAATTAGGCATGAATATACATATGAGTCAAGCAAACAAAGTGGTAGAAAAAAATCGAGAAAAACACTTTTTTAAGGGACCATGTAAAGTGGGGATGTTATTTTTTTTCTCACGTAGGTACCCCATGGTGTGAGGTATCGTTGGATAGGTCTTTAAAAAGTAGGGTTTGTGAAAACAACTTTTCGATTAAGGGATCCGTTTGTGAAATATTAAGCTTTAAAGTGCCAATTTTTGTTAGAAACAAGTGTCTAAAATCTAAAATATTGGGTTTGGAGGCGTGAATAAAATCACGGTAGTAGTACATATTATGAACTTAAAAGGAAAACTATCAAGGTTAAGTAGGCTTTACAAGTTTACGAGTAATCGTCGACCAACTTAGAAACTAAAAATTTCGTACTAATATTAAGCAACTAGCGACCCGCCCCGGCTTCGCACGGGTAGCATGTTATTATACATATAAACCTTCCTCCTGAATCACTCTATCTATTAAAAAACCGCATCAAAATCCGTTGTGTAGTTTTAAAGATATAAGCAAACATACATACATATTACATACAGACGCGGGAAGCGGAAAGCGACTTCGCTTTATACTATGATTGTAGTGATAATAAAAAAAAATACAAATATCACTGAATTACTTAAATAACGTTGTTAACTATGTAAACTACGAAACCCTACATCGCGCGTGGTCCGACACGAAATTGGCCAGTATTTTAATCTAAAAAAAAAACTGAACACTATTAGATACTAATTTCTATAGATAAGTGGCCAGAACTCGAACTGCCACAATTTGTTATTTATTGAACAGTAGGTACCAACTTATTAAAAAATAAAAATAAACCTCATTCGCCGTAGATGATTAATTTATTCCACGTTCTCGCTTCAATGTTGGTGCTATAGCGCGCTTTATACTCGAAGTACGGCATTGACATCAGCAGCCCGCTTGATGAATGGTGGTATCATCGATTACCGATATTTTAAATGCTGAGTATGCAAAACTTTAGCGAGATAAAGCTCCAATATGCAACGACTTTGCAAATTTAATAAATAAGTTTGGGCTACGTATTATTGAGTACATATTCTTGTATTTAGTGAAAAAACATCCTACTTTCTTGACTTGTCCAACCCGTATCGAGATCGTAGGCGTAGACTGGCAGCAGCGCGGTGTCGGCAGTCGGCGTCCGTCATTCATTTTCAGCCACCAACAGCCGCCAGGGCAGGGCTTGTTCTGTTGTTGCTCAGTGAGTGTTCCATCCATCCGTCAGTATTCAGACTCATTGTCAGTACGCGCGCGGCTGTCGTGCCTGTCGCACGGCTCCTCCTTTCTCTGCAACGAGCAAACTTTACACGATCTCGCTGACTAGTTCGTCCTTTTACGATTGCAAAGTTTATTATTTTGTATTCGGCTGCTTTTAGTGAAACAGTTGTTCTGTTTTTATTCAAAATTATTCCGGAGCTTCAAGAAGAGAATAAGTAAGTACCTATGAAAAGCTTTTTAATATTAAAAAGTAAAGTTTGATCAGATATCGCGGTGCAAATGAAACAACATGTATCAAGGAGTAGTTATAGTTTATCGATAATGTGTTATCAAAACATTATAATTAAAAAGAGGGAATCGGCCAACTTTAGCTATCACATTCTGATTTCTATTTCATAAGTGTATGGTTGAGTGTTCACAAACAGTGAGGACATTTTCCATAGTTGTAAATGGGGATGGGGATAGTCACGGAAGACGATTATTTGAGAAACAAAAGGGACGTACCTGGTATGTGCTCCTTTTGTGAGATGAAAGGGTGAATATTCTTGACCTCGTTTTGTAAGGTCTCCAAATAGCTTTTATGGTCATTTTTAAATCAATAAAAAAATCCCAAAGGCTTGCAAAATCAGAATTCCTAAACATCTAACATATATTTCATTTAATGAATGTGGTACTGAAGAAAAACGCAGCAGTTTTTCTGTAATTTTGTAACTTTGACTCATTATCTAGTGACCCTGATAATATTATGAAAATGTTAGCTTTGGAAATCTAGGAGATAACGAATGGCAGGAGTAGGTATTTTAGAGCTACGAGTAGGTATCACTTTTACACTTTTACATTAGACCTAAGATTCTGCTTGATTGACAATGTTTTGTGTTTTTAATAAAAAAAATATTTTTGATTTTTTCTTGTATTGTCATATTATTAAATTAGATCTATAATTTGAAAGAAACATTTTTGGATTCCGTCCTTTTCAATAGCACATTACAATAATTACGTTAAAAATCTAAAAACAAAACTGAATTCATGTTGTTATAATTTGAATACAAAATTTAAGCCCCATATTTTTCACACTGATATTTTGTCCGCAAATTGAAATGGGACCAAACGGGACGTACCTAAATCCTCCCAACTAAAAACATAATTTTCCATATTGGTTAATATATGACAGAACTTCGAGCTAACAAACATAGTAAAAACCAGCCAATTGCGAGTCGGACTCGCGGACGAAGGGTTCCGTACCATTATCTATAAAAAATCACGTTTGTTGTATGGGAGCCCCCTTAAATATTTATTTTATTCTGTTTTAAGTATTTGTTGTTATAGCAACAACAGAAATACATCGTCTGTGAAAATTTCAACTGTCTAGCTATCACGGTTCATGAGATACAGCCCGTATCTCATGAACCGTGAACCGTATGTGACAGACAGACGGACGGATGGACAGACAGACAGCGAAGTCTTAGTAATAGGGTTCCGTTTTTACCCTTTGGGTACGGAACCCTAAAAAGCAACCGAATTAAAACTTCCTTTTTTTGAAGACGGTTAAAAATACTAAAATAATTTTTGTTCTACAACACGGTTCGGACTTTGGGATGGTCGAAGTTTCTTGGAAACATCCCGTTAAATATGAACTCAAAATGATGTCTGTAACTCTATTGTTTACCTACAATTATTATTGCGTAAGGATATTGATATCACGACATTCATAAATCCATACCGCTTTATATACCGTTCTTTGTTCATACACGTACGTCACATCACAATAGTTACAGTCATGGCCTGTGAAAGCTTTTAGTGCTCCATAAATGAGCTTTTTTATGCAAGAGTAGGTTGTATGATTGCATTTTAAAAACTAAAACGCCTACTAAATAGAAGGAATTGCGTTCTTCCAACAATAGACATCGTTTAAAATCTCCAGGTTCCCCTTGAAAAAAATAATAAAAAAAATGTCTAATTGCGGTAGTCAAAGGCACGTCCACACACACAGGATTTTGCAAAAGCGTTCGCAAAAAACAAATCACAAACATATCGTTTATTAATTTTCTATTGGCCTTGATTTGTCCCGCGACCTATTAAATGAATGTTAGAAGTACCACATTTTATTATTTAGAATGGGGGTCGGGGGGTGCGCGGCGCGTAACGTGGGGTTCTCAGTAATAAATTCAAAACCTTTGTCCGATATTCCTCTTCCTAGGCTTCTGAGTAGTTAGACAGTGCGCGTTTAAACGGCGATTTATTGTTAGGTTAATGGGTAACACCTCCCTCCCCTTAAAACCTCCCCCCTACCCCTCTTCTACTGAACCGCCTCCAAATTCGCAATTTCACCCGATAACTAACCTACTTTCGTCAATATTTAACTTAGATTTAGCCGATGCTTCAGCGAATTTGTCAACTTTATGCCTATGAGAAAATAACCCACCCACTTTAAGTTTGTTATTTGAGGATTGTTTATGACCAGTTACCCCACCCAGGTGATTCATTAGCGATTCGATAGAGATTCACTTTTAAAAGTGGGTCAAAATCAAAATATTTATTACAGATTTCTAGAGTTTTACCTAATACTTTAGTGTAGGTCAATTTAATTAAGACAGCATACAATGCAAAGATAAAAAGGTCGTTCAACCTGCATTTTATTATCTCTCAAAAGTATTATGTTCCAATGTTCATAATCTACTAAATTTAATTGAAATTAGTTCAGTCGTTACGATGCAATTAAGTAGAAAACAAATATCTAAACTTTCGCATCACTACATAGTATAAAGCAAAGTCGCTTTCCGCTTCCCGCGTATGTATGTATGTTTGCTTATATCTTTAAAACTACACAACGGATTTTGATGCGGTTTTTTTTAATAGATAGAGTGATTCAGGAGGAAGGTTTATATGTATAATAACATGCTACCCGTGCGAAGCCGGGGCGGGTCGCTAGTTGATAATATAATGTACATTGTTACTTACCGACGAGATTGCATGGTAAACATACGAGTACAACCTCACTTAACAGACTAACCCTCGTATTCAAGAACGACACTATGAGAACACGCACCCACAGTGGACGAAATCTTTTTTCATAAAAATCACTTTATGTGTTGTGCGACACTGCATAGTGTGACTAGAGGCACATTGTCGTGTGCCTCTAGCCAAAGTTAAGCTCTAAAAGCACACGGTAGCGTGCGCCATAGTGCCGCTCAACATAAAAAGTGATGTTTATGAAAAAAGATTTCGTCCACTGTGGGTGCGTGTTCTCATAGTGTCGTTCTTGAATACGAGGGTAAAAGTATTTCAGAACGACCACCTATAGGTACCTATACCTACCTATAACGTCTAATAACTTATCTATTCTTGATTAAAGCCCTCACTCACTCGGACTTGTCAACAAACAAATCTAACGCAACCCAATACCCTCTAATACGGGATCCGTGTCATCCCTTTCACCCTACACTCCCCCCATACCCTAAATCAACCCTTACTACCATGGATTAACGCACAATTTCGCAACATTCCATTTAGTTTCAGTATTTGATACGATATTTTGCTGTGAACATTGTATATGTATGTCCACGAAAGCTCATCACTTCTTTCCAAAAGGGTCTTTCAAAAACAGTCGCTATTCCGACGTATTAGAAGCTTTCAAAAGTTCACACCTTTTCCTCTTATGATAACAGCAATGATGCTTATTGCCTTGCAAAAGAGTGCTAATTTCGTTGTATGTGAGGGTTGTAGGTAGGTGAGATGAGTGTACAAACACGAGTTCGTAATCTGTCGGCGCCGGGCGTCGCCGTCGGCGTCGCGGCCAAGGTAATTGGGACGTTAGGGACAGATAACACATCTACCAGTAGAAGTTTCCATTTCACTTGGCATCGCCACAGATATACGCCAATCTTATTATCGCTGGACGTAAAAGACATCTGCTGACGGTTATACCTTGTTTAGTGCTCTAATGGACACGTGCTGGACGATGGATACTATGAAATGTTCTTGTCAAAACTTATAAGCTTCCTGTAAAATTTTATACAATAACTATACTAATTTAGCCTTAAATTTGATTGATATCGGACTAGATTTTTTTAGGTAAATAAACAGGTACCTAGGTACCTCAAAACAAACAGTTAGCTATTGCTTGATAAAGGCGTAGTTATTCGTGACTCGTGCAAATAAGGATCAAAAGGAGACCGAAATTAGAATTTGGGATGGAGTACCTATTATTGCCTGCAGGCAGTCTGTTGGTACATACTCAAAGTCAAAGTCAACGTCAAAAGCGCCTCAAAAATCCTTGTCATTTTATTGAAATAAATACATTTTAATAAAATCACAAGGATCACTTTGAAACGTCTTAGGAACTAGGTGAAGGTACCTTTCATTACAGCAGCGGTCAGACTCACGGTAATTAAGAGATACCTAAATAGAGGTTAGTTAAAAGTATATCTGAAAATATTATACTGAAATATGAGTTCCGTGCCGCAGTAACTTTCCTGTACAATATCTAATTTTATAGATCTAATAGATTACTTCCATGTTTATCTGTTTGTACATTCATGTAACACTCATATAAAACAAGAATCGCTTTACTCTATGATTGGATCGAGCTTTTATGGCCAACAAAACTACACATTTTATAAAGTAGGTTTTTTTTAAGTTTTTAAACCGAAATTACCCGTATTTTATTTCGAATAATAAATAAATTTGTTTGTTCGTTAGAGTCAGAGTCTAACCCATACCCACAAACGTCATCAATACAACATACAACTTGCTTGTTTATTAAATTATAATAGTTATAAGCATAGGTAACTAGTTGGTAAACCTAAGGCTTTGTTCTCACTTAAAAAATAGGCCCATAACAAGGCCCTATGTATGAGAGATAAAGCAATAAATTGCAAGTAGGTAGACCGAAACAGTGAAATGACAAATGTGTGGACCGGATGTTGGCAACTTTATTGTCCAACCCGTTTTGTATTATGAAAAGGCCTTATCTTTTCATAACAAATATAAGTTTTTTTAATAACTACTGATTAGAGTTCTCTCAACCGCGAGAAGTAGGTACTCAAAAGTACTTATAACTAGTATTTTACTTTGGAGGAGTTATTTTGCCGCTTCTACCTACTTTGCAAGTCAAACTATGTTTTGTCTAAGTTGTTGGGATTTCAGGCATCAAGTATCAAAACTTTGAAATGTACAAAGTTGGTATGTGAGGAATGATGGTTACAAAATTACCTTAAAAGTATTTTAAAGGTCATTTTGGTGCCTGTTAGTCTAGCTTTTCCTATTCGTTCTTTATTGTTTTGCCTTGATCTGAAATAGATTAGGTAGCGCCTACGCTGACCTCGGGACATAATTCCGAGATCTATCTGAGAAGAACTCATAAATCGAGTGCTAGTGGAAGCAGAGACAGACCTAAGTAAATGCTGGCTCAAAGTATACTAAATAATAGCGCATAAAAATATTTTGTGGAATGCTATGGATTTACGAGTAGCATTCGCTTCTGAATTTTTTGTAGCATTAGTGAGTTTGTCGCAAAATTTGTAAACAAATGTTTTTATTGATTCAGGGAATACTCAACTCGCCTTAACTTCAGTCTTTAATTGATCAAGTTTTTTTTTATTGAAACTAGGTTTTGAAACTAGCATCTCTATGTTCATATTTTTTAATTATTATTAGGTATGTTTTAAAACTAAAAAGCCACTAACTTCATATTTATGGAGGTTTGATGACCGTGAATTCCCAATTAATCAGAGTGTAGCGTTAAGTAAAAACAATATACCTACCAACAATAAAGCATTTATTTGTCTCTTTAGTATTAATGCTTGGTCACATTTTGGAACAGACAAGCACTACTAAAATAGAAAAACTTGAATAAGAAACTTTGTGCTTAAAGGGAACGTATATAATAATAATAAAAGCTTGAAAAAAAAGTCTTCAAATCGTGTAGAAAAATTTCCGTGTTTTTTTTTTATAACAAAATGTAGATTTACCCACCTAGCGGGTTTTAGAAAAAGGACAGCTATGTACTTAATTAAAAAGTTGACGAACAAAGTTCCGACGATTCGGGGAATATTTGACAATACAATTTCAGCTTCATAACCTGCCTTTTGAGGGGTGAAAGTGCTCCGAATTTTACCTACCTACCTACAATGAATTTGATTCATGCCTAAGTGCTGGGAGTTGCTGTGGCTTTCACACTATCATCTGCTCAACAAAAGTTTTTAGCTTTTAAAAGGTAGCTTATTCATTATTATAAGTTGCAGACAATTATTTGCATATAGGATAACATAATTATGATATCAATGTAGCATGTCCTAAGAATTCACAGATTATGTAGATTTACAGAGTTTTGTTGTTTATTCCACCTGATACGATCCTAAACTTAAGTAACCCTTGAACATAAAGTAATTATTTAAACTATAGTCGGTTTAGGTGATGCAGAGGTCGTTGACCGACAAAGTAAACAGCAACATGTGAGCCATCACTTTGTACGTGCCCGCGCCGTCTTGTCCCGCCCGACACCCGACACCCGACACCCGACACCCAACACCCGACACCCAATGTGATACTGTGAAAATATACTCGAGTGAAACTTTCTTTTAAAGAACCTTGCAGACTTTAAACATTTTTAGAGTCAAATCTGGTCTGGGGCTTAGTTAAACTTTTTTAAATCAGTAGCAAATGCTACTAAGTAGGTATTATCATAAATTGATTTTCTTCTTCTTTTATTTATAGTCTGTAAGGTTGCCTCAATTTTGCTATGTCAAGTATTTGAAAAAGTCAATGTTAGCAAGATTGTGACGAAATCTTTTTTCATAAACATCGTTTTATGTGGGTGCGTGTTCTCACAGTGTCGTTCCTGAATACGAGGGTAAGATTTTCTTCAAAACACATTATTTTATGTCAAATCAGAAAATGACTTATTAAGTACGTATACGACTTTACTGATTAAAATTCCACCGAAATTAAATATCAAAGAAAACCCAACCAAACAAGATAAAAAGGCAGAGCTGACCTTCTTTTCGAAATTGGCTAAAAATGAAGTCCAGCATCATTATTTTTAGCTGGTATACATGTTTCATAATTTTTTTATCAAAAACGTTAGTATCTTCTGGTAAGCGATCAGCCGCAAACCCTCGAGGGGTCTCCCTCGATAAACGATGTGACCATCCTCTCCATTTTCCTCCTTTTTTACCAAATAAGAACCATTTGTCAGGAAAACTAGCGAAAAACAATATTATCTGTGAAAACATTATAATAGGCAGGGTATGGGTAGGTAGGGAAATCGCACGTTGTACTTTATAACGCGTTATAAAATTAAATTAAAATAATAAACTTGTAAAAATCATCTGAACAAATTCTCAGCAAGTCAATAAAGTTCTAATGAAAGCTGAATAATCTGTTTACCTTCTACTCGTCACTCTCCTAAAACCTACCTTTCAAATTAGAAACATTCGCGTTTTTTAGACAGCAAGGCTAAGAAAACGAATTTATGTTGTATGAGTATGAGTGTGTCCCAAAAAGTCTCAGCTGAGCTGTGAATCGTGATGTGACGAATGAGAAGTGAAGTCTTCACGCGCGCTTGCTCATGCATACGAGATCTCGACGAGGCATATCTGCTGCTTTGCTTATCAATATCAGCTTCAGACGTAATTTGATAACACATTTGGTGGGTATGTATATGTAGTATTTACCACAGAGGGATATTATTTTCTTTAGGAAAAAGGCAATGTATTATTAGGTAAAATATCTGCCAAAAAAAATGTTTGTATTGAAAGAACAGAAGTATTCAAATCACGCGTAAAATGATTAGTAATTGGGTATTTGAACCTAAGTCACATCTAAGTTTTCAAAAATGTATACTTAAGGTTAAAACATTAATCATATTAATAACCCATAATAAATATTTATTAAGTTGTTTGTCTGTAGTTAGTTGCAAGTATGAAATACTGATAAAGGTTGTAGCGAAAGTACGACAGTTTGATACACGTTGGATCGAATGTATCTAAGAGTATGCTATAACGAATAATTCTTTTATTTAATTACGTGACAACGTTTGTAGATATTCGTAATATCGTAATATCTGTGCTCTAGAATTGTAAAGCAATTTACTGATTAGGTTTAAGTACATTCTCGTAGGTAGGTATGGTCGACATGGGGTTGGGGGTGTTTGTAATATCGGTAATTAAAGGCAAATTACGAGGGCTCGTCGACAAGCCACCCCCCACCCCTCACCCCCCCATGCTAATCCATTACGGATATTATTTACCTACAAGAGTACACTTGTGCTCGCAGCTCACACTCAGATTAGCCTCACAGCTCTACCTTCTGCGTTGTAGGTTCGTTTCCCATTTGTGTAATAAACATAGATGATTGTTCTTAGTCTGGGTGTTATAATGTATTATAAGTACGTTATGTAAGTAAATTAAATTAAAAAAATGTTTTGTTGTAAGTACATAAATAATATCATCTGTCATTCCAAAAAATAAAGGTATTCAAAAATATTACTATTGAATAGAAAAATAATGTTTTCGAAAAAATTTAAATAATGGAAAGTGAAACGTTAATTTTATGTAGATATAGAATAAGATCCGTTTTTGGTTACCACATTTTTTCAGGCAAACATAAAATTGAAGTGCTTCGTTCAAAATTAAAATGATTTACTCACTCGTTTCAGCAATATGAAACTGCTTTTTGTAAATCACATGCAGATTCGTGACTGAAAATGGAAATGTTACGAAATATAATGATATTTTCGTAACAAAGCTTCTGTTTGTCAGTTTTTCCATTATTATTATTTTAACAAGTACGAGTATGTTCTCATACTGCGGCTAAAGATAAACATATAATTGCAACTCTGCAGAGTGCTTTATATATGTAAAAGAAAGTCGTTTTAGTTACACTATTTATAATTCAAGAACGGCTGAACCGATTATAACAGGAACGGGAACGTAACACAACATTTGTGAATTTTAAAGTGATACGAAGTTTACCGGGTGAGCTTGTTTTTAATTAAACTCGGTTATGTTTTACTTCGTTAGTAACATCAATAAATCGTAATTAATAAAAACACTTTTTAAAATCGATTGAAGAATATATTTAGAAATAATCTATACCACTAAGCTTTAATTTATTTAATTTATTTTACTTACCTAAGGCTAAGGTGTTTAGTATAAACTGTTACGTCTAAAAATAATTTTCGATACTCGAAAACAGCAAATAACTTTTTAAGTGCCATATTATGTTTGTAAGCTGTTCTGTAACACTTATATTATGCAAACAAACATCTTGAATCTTGAATATACATTTTATAAAACGTAAAAGTTTATTTCTGTTGAAAAGCTGTTTTGCTAGACAAAATTCTGGAAAGGGATTATTATTAATAAACAAAGATGAACCGATTTTAAAAAGAAAGTTGTGTTGAGAATGTGTTTATAAAAGTTTTTGTTAAACCAAAAAAGTAGAATTTTCAAAATGTGTGTAACCAAAGATAACCTTTTGTGTATAGAATTATATCCCGAAAATAACACTATTTAATTAGGTAGATTCTAATATTATAAAAATGAGGTAAGAATATGAACACCAGCTCCCTCGCTACGTCGCGTGATACAAGCCGGTAGGTGACACGGGCCCTATCCCACCTATCCAGGTATAACGCAAATTAATTCAAAAAATCTTTCTTCTTTGCTTCTGTGTTAAATGCCTCCGCAAAGTACACAAAGCCAGGCTTTTGCCATATACGCTTGCATTCATTCATTCATACGCATTATTCAAAACGAGATAAAATTCGAGTATCATTCCATAAAAAAATATGTTAAATAAACATCAAAAGAATGGTTGGTATGCAGGCATAATTTGGTCAAAGCTTTATCGCGCAAACAGTGGAGCGCGGCCTTTATTGACGAAAGTATGCAAATACGAGAGAATTGTTATTGTGTTGCAAATGGAACTTCATAAAATAGTATTTATTAATACCTGCGACATAAGCTTTTATAAATAATTGAACAGACTGTTTTTATTCCGATTGATATGGGTAAGGTACCTACCTACTTCTTTGGTTTTCTAAGAAGCTTAGACCATAGCATGAGTACCTATGTCAACTAGGTACAAACCAGATACTTTTCTCTAATGTTGGATCCAAAGTCCATTATATTCGTGAGCTTTTAGCTATAGTGTATCCCTCCCTGTTTCCTAGTTGAAATATTTTGGAATCACGTCATCCACACCTAATCCATCTAATCCCCACCTATCGATCTAAAACAGCGTTTGACGAATAGCGCCATTACAAATTACGCACAAGTGTTTTCGCTCATTTATGAGTGAATACCTATAATCAATTTAAATACAAACAAACGCGCATATGCCGGTATGTGCGTTGTGCGCGTTAATCAGTTTGGTTCAGTTATTAGCAGAAAGTTGTTACGTGTTACGAGCGTAAATCCTCTCGAAGCAGATTATCACTGTGAAAGATGTCATCATAATGATTAGGAAGGTACGAGTACATGATAAGTTTGCGATAACGGGTTTAAACGCCGATTGAGCGTTTGCCAAATCGGTGTATAATAATTGCTCTTACCCCAAGGTAGCGATCGCTATAACTGAATCCCGAAGTTAGAGCAAAGATTGACTGAACGTTCTTGATGGACCCTTCATTTCAACTGAGTGTGCCAAACAATTATCGTTTATCGATAATAGCCGGGGCTATTCAAATAAAAATAAAATTATATAAATAGGATCACGATTCTAATCCCCAAGTATGGTTCACATCCACTCAGATCCTTAGAAAGTTTTAAGAGGGTTGTCAAAGTCATGTCCAAATATTACATTTAGCTCATACCCACATTTTGCAGCATTCCATACGTGACAGGTTGCAAGCCCATCGCCACTTATAAGAATACCAACTAGTTTCCTCACGATGTTTCCTGCACCGTTTCGGAATAGAAAAATTCATTGATGCACGTTCGAGATTCGAACCCTCGATGTATTGAAAGTCGAGGTACCTCCCACTTGGCCAACGAGGTTGCCAATTTCCAAGGCCTTCTTAAGGCTACAAAAAAGAAATGGTATGGACACGACAGGCCTTGGGATATCTCAACTCTGCTCATTGCTGAAAAAAATGGAACAAACATCCAACATGACAGGTTTATTTTGAGATGAAACCGATCTTGTATTGTTTGGGCGAGGTGTATTTAAAAAGCATCCTGTATGTCCGTCCGCCCGTCCGGCTGTGGCCGGCGCTCTCAACGCCACGTCAGGTGAAAGTAGCTTGGGAAGTTGGGAAACATGCGTTCAAAAAGTTTTAATTACTGAAATTGCTTCATACATTTTTCGTACTTTTTTATTGTTGATAAGTATGATGTTATATTTTCAAATTCAATTAAGGTTCATAAAGCTCTTTATTTTTTGCAGCTTTTGATGATTGTGCTGATCTTACTGACGAAACAAACCGTTTCATTTATGTAGGTACTTTGCATTTATGTTGATTGGTTCTCAGGAGGTATTCCAATTAGTACTAAATACTTATTATAGGATGAAGTTTGTTTTCGGAGAATCGTTTTATTGGCGAAGAAATATTTCGTAAAGCGAAAGTAAACGGATCCATTAATTAGGGGAAAGGTCACCTGTCATGCTGACCAGGTCGGTGATAGTGTGTAGTGTGTCTACTAATAGTGTAGTGAGATCTCGCGTGTCATTTTTCGTTTGACACTATATCCCAGTGTCGGTATAATTAATTACTCGCCTTCGTCAATTCCCGAACAAGAGCGTAAACCCTCACACAATAGCTCGTTTGTCAACGTTCTCCTTTAAGCACTTTACATCCGCTAAGTATTTATTGGACGTTAAGCATTGCCGTGTTTAAAGCTAGAGTTTATTGCGGGGTTTCTTGTACCCATCAAAATTGTTGCTGTTGTCATTAGGTAATCCACAGTAATCCAATATATTTACAGGATTATCTGAATACTATCTAACTAGAGCACCAATATATTTTTTTCAATTATCTAATAGAACAACAGATATCGCCTTCTGTTAGAATGTTTTGGAGCTGACAGATAATTGTGACTGTCAGATAATAAACAAATAATTTGCAATAAAATAATATTGCGACTATAAATTGAGTCTATCTTTCAAGTTGGATCAAACTGCAAACGGTGAGCAAAGTTTGAATAAATTCGGTTAAGTAGTTTAGGAGTCCATCGCGGATAGAATTAGAGACGTACGTATAGGTCTCGAAAGCAAGACAACTATTTATTTGTTTATGAGATCGGCCGTGAATTTATACTACTACATGATTTTGACACGGGTCTTTATCACGTAATTACCTTTAAGACCCGTGTCAAAATCAAATAGTTATGTCTACTAATCACTATAGTTTGAAAAATAATTTATACTACTCTCGATATAGTTAAAAAAATTCATAGGTACCTTTCTAGGTAGATACTATTGACATAACGACATGATATAAGGTGCGACATGTAGATTTGAAAAGATGCATAAAAAAAAAACCTATAATGAGGGAAGTTTGATTCAACCTACAAAAATACACTAATAAAATATAATTAAGTACTTACTAAAAATAATCGTAGTTGTTATGTTTCGGCAACCGGTTATTTGTCTTCAACAGCTTTATCTTTCCACGAAGGGCTCTAACAAAAGAAAACCCGTTATGAGATCAAAATCTGTACCAAATGTACATCAAATAGTTTGTTTAGGATATGAACAAATAGTAAATACTTTGTAAAACTGTAGGCAGTAGGTATATAAATAACAAATTGGAGAGAAACCATGTACCTTTATCAAAACATTCGCTTTCGTATTACGTTGACAAGTCAAAGTAATCGGCTTTGTGCTTGTGGAGTTCCGCCTCGAGGAGCAAGCAGAAGCAAAAGCAAAATCAAAAGCATGGCGGAGAGATTCTCGTTAGTTTATCTCAAAGCCACCACACGAGGCCGGAGATTATGTTGCAAAACAGCGTATCACGTCTTATACAAGTGAAGGGTGGATTAATGGAACAGTTACCTTCTATCGCTATCAAGTCAGTGCATAAAAATAGCAGATGCTACATAAAACTAAATTATATAACAAAAAATATGATCAATAAAATGGATCTGAACGTTATTATAATTCCAGCAAATGGGACTTGTTATACGAATCACTTTAATGTGAGCAGCGTCTTTGATGCGCATTTTACTCTTAACCGTTTTCGAACGGAGTAGGTACTAGGATTTGCACACGTTATTCAACTCTATAAACTTTCATGGTAATTCGCCATACATTATTAAACAATACACATTAAAATCAACATTATGTTGCTATAACCATATTGAAAGAGAAACTTTTCATATTGAAGACCCTTTAGAACTTCGCTCGTACTTTACAGGAAAACCTAAACGGAGACTCCCACTTGACACTCTCAGTCTCCGTTACTTCGAATCTTCGTGCTAGCCATTGCATTCAATTTTGTTCTTGAGCCACACACAGTTCATGCACCCTCTTGCCTCTTTTATTTTTTATTTGACAATCTACCTACTTAGATGAAAGGTAATGCAATTCCTACCAACATTTGCTAGTGATCCTGATCCTGATGGGTCCGAAACAAGAACACAATGACAAAGTTCAAAAAAAGACGGTTTAGTGGTTTAGTGGAAACTTGGCCAGCATCCAGCCGATCATTTGGCCCTCGTATGAGTTGTACGTATTGCATTTTACAGTCTTGTATTTTGTAAACTAACTAGCAGTTCGCCCCGGCTCCGCACGGGAGTAACGTATTATAACGATTTTATGGGTATTTTTTTACCCAAGGTGGTTACATTATCGAAGTTTTAATAGGGATCCCTATTTTTTTCAAACAATAAATATAGCCTATGTTACTCAGAGATAATGTAGGATTCTAAAATAAACGATTTTTTTAAATCGATCCAGTAGTTTTTGGATTTATTCCATACAAATATACAAAACATCTTTCCTCATAATAATATTAGTACCTATAGACTATTACACTCATAATAACATTTGAATGGTATGGAATTTGGGAATGGTATAATTAAAAAAGTAATTTACAGGTACTGATATGGCCTTGAAAATGAAGTGATTTTTTTGGATAAGGATTAATACCCAGGTACGAATAATGTGGCCTAGTTTGTACAGGCGGCGCCGGCGTGTAGTTATTGTGACATAACTGTAATAGTTGGACATAATTATGGTATTGCTGACTTATTTGTAGATATTGATGTCCTCTTTAAAACTGTAGTACAACACTTTGCTCTATTGTCAATAATTTCCGCAGCATACGCAATATAAGGATTTTTTTGGATTTTATATCACACGTTGGGTTACATTATCGAAGTTTTCATACGGATTCCTAATAGTTAGACATATAGTATTGTTGACCTGTTTGTAGATATTGAGGTCTTATTTAAAACTGTAATACATCACTTTGCTCTATTGTCAATAATTTTCGCAGCGTACCCGATATAAGGATTTTTTTTCACACCTTGGGTTACATTATCGAAGTTTTCATACGGATCCCTAACGTTTTTGAAAATATTCTATAGCCTATGTTCATCAAGGATAATGTAGGATTCTAATTGTAAAAGTATTTTTCAAATCGGTCCAGTATTTTCGGAGCCTATTCGTTACAAACAAACAAACAATCAAATCTTTCCTCTTTATAATACTTACTTATTAGTATAGACAACATAAACATACTTACGTCTGGATAAATAGAAGTTTCTTAGACAACGTTGTATCCGAAACATAAAAGGAAGTACGGCGAACGTTTTCATCTTGCCACTATTCACCATCTTTTGCTCAAATTGATGCTCGCTACATCATTCTGAAAATCAAAATAAATATTGTAAATGAATTAACTCACATATAGGTACTCGACTGGCATCCTAACAGAGCATCCTCTATTCCCTGAGGCAGTTATTAGACGCAACTGAATGATCAGACGAGACAGACTAAATTACAACGCGACCTTCACGAGGAGCATAAATAATAGAACTTCGTGAAAACTGTAGACGAAGCTACAGGCGTTTTAGAGCAGTTCATTAATAACACAATCGTTTATTTATTCGTCTGGTGAAGTTTGAGGCCTATGGCCCGTGCTTAGAGTGGTTACTCAGCACATTCTCGTATCGTTATCTTTAGGTATTTTAGAGAGTAAATTAGGAAACAGTCTCTTCTTGTTCTTTGTATTTTGATGACTGGCCTCACAGCTCAGTTGGTAGTAACTCTGCCTTCTGCGCTGTAGGTTCGATTCTTACCAAGACAAACATTTGTGTAAGGAACATAGATTTTTGTTCTGTGCCTGGGTGTTATAATGTACCTGTGTTTACAAAAAAAGTAAGAATAAAATAAAAAAATATATATTTTAATAAAATAAAAATAAAAATTATATTATATTGTTCATCATTAGCCAACTTCAGAGTTAGGACAACTAGACCCATGCTCGAGGGACAGGAATAGGGACTCGGCTCCGGTGTTGATCCAAGATCGACCAAGTTACATGGTACCTACCTACTTTTTAACAAAGGAAAAAACGAAGAAGGTTCTCAATTCGACACACGATATAGATATAGTTGTTAATAATAGTAATAATAATAAATAAATTCGTAACTTTTTATAGAGTAGACCAATTTAGATATATTTTTATGGACAGTTTTGGTTCCGAAGTTGGTCTCATAAAAAAATATAGAAGTAATTACATATAATTATTCTGAGCTTTTATAAATCTTCGATTTATCAAGAGTATCCTACAGGCTAGTCTATAAATACCGTTGCGGAAACAAGAGGAAGTAAAATTAATTCAGCGCTAATCTAAGCGGAAGCAAGGAATATCAAATAATGCTTGCTTCTATACTCGTACGTGAAGAGATTCACTTCGACAAGATGTCCAAATACTATGGATAGAATCTGTGGCGGAATGACTACGGCGACATTTGACTCTTTTATCGCCAAGAATCCAATTCAAAGTAGAAGTTCTTCCCAGGCTCTCTAACTTTACAAAGGATAGCTAGAGGCTAGTCTCAAGATTTAGCACATTCGACATTTTACAATAGTTAATATTCCATCCATTTTTTCCATCAGACATATGGAACTCTAAAAAAATCGGACGAATACCTTAATTTTTTGAAGACGGTATTATATATTTTTTAATTATTGTACGGGAGCCCCACTTAAATATTATTTTTATTCTGTTGTTAGTTTTTAATTTTCGGCTATCACGGTTCATTAGATACAGCCTGGTGACAGATAGACGGACAGAGAAGTCTTATTAATAGGGTCCCGCTTTTTCCCTTTGGGTACGGGACCACTACACCGCCCAACATCCGACTTGAAGACTTTCTCCTCTTATTTGAAGTCTGTTTAAAAGAGACTATTATTGACTATATTGACCTATTAATATCGAAGTAGGTACATATATATATTCTAGTATTGAAATTGTTCCTAAAGGTACGAAATACGAGTGCGAGCAAAGTGGCGTAGAGCCAGCTTGGTGAACATCATATTTAGCCTAAACACCGGAGTGACACAGATCTGCCCAAAGATACCTTATTATTGAGAAGGTACTTTCAAGTTCAAAATTAATTTACTGAGTGCCGTAAACTTTCCAAACGAAATGAATTTACTCACTTTCATGCCTCTCAAAGTCTTCAATGTTTTCTTGCTGAATAAAGTCTTTCTTCAAGAGGACTTTTAGTTTGTTTTAGCATTTGTTTTGTTCACTGGCTATATCCATATTATGTACCTACTAATTATGTTACGTGCCAAGAAAAGAACAACAAGACCTTTGTTCGATTTATTATTTAACTTGTTAAACTGAATTATCATGTTTTGTAAGTATGCTTACTATGATTAGCATTTATTTTAATATTATGTATATCGACTTTTCAACAAAAAAAATTGATACCGTTGGGATCAATTTATTTCAAGCCTATATTCATTTTAATGAGGATATAGACCAATTTAAAACAATTATTTCAAAAGCTTCATTAGGTATCAGCGAGCTACATTGTCAATATTTTATTTAAAAAAAAAATAGAGATACCTACGAAAATTGCAATAATATAACCTAAGGTAGCAAAAAATTGCTTATAATGTTCATCAGTAAGCCCGTGCAAAGCCTGAGCGAAAGGCTACACGATAGTCCGAATCATTTGAAAACACACTTGTACCTATGAGCTGCACATTGTGCTTCATACTCATTATCATTCCCCAACTGGGTCCCAAGAGTCCTCTCAAACACTGAGTGGATGCGGGCCTATACAAGCAATAAGTACCTACGAGTACTTGTGTGTAAACAAGGTGAAATTGGTGTGTTTGTTACACGTTTTAAAATTGTTTGTAAGATAAACGCGATTCACCATTAACCAGTTAGTAAAACATAAACCAGTTAATATGACTGAATTGACGATCTCAGTAGAGTGGGGGTGAGTGCCCAGAGACGTGAAAGGCGCGGGTTCGATCCCCACGAGGCGGGGGAACAAATGTTTGCATGATCTGCGGGTCTGGGTGGTGGGAGGGGTACTCGTAATTTCTGATAAGAAACGACTCAGAAGGTCCTAGTGTGAGGTCAAGGGCTGTAGATTTGATTTTTGAATTTTAAAAATGTAAGTATTTTTTTTAAACTAATTAGTGGCCAAATCTCTTGACGGAGTTTTTAATATTGTCATAATTATGCTGCGAGTAAATCTCAAGGAAAATAAATTATTGTATACAAGCAATGTAGCTCACCGTATAAACCAAATATAATTGTGTTACGTAAACATAATGGAATTTTGATAGTTAAAGTCGATTACAATTACCCAGTGAGCTTAGGCAATAAGGCTGCAGGTCCTTGTCCCACAAAAGTACATCCCTAGTTAATATTTAAACATCGCTGATCCTCCTAAGTTTGTTATCATCGTAACTAATTTTCATAGATTTCCTTTGATATTGCTAATCTACTTTTGATTAGTTGCGATTTAAGCGATGTAAGCTACTTTTGATTGAAAAGTAGCTAAACAACATACTTACAGCCAGGGACCGAATAACCGAAAAATTAAGATACCTCTATTTATCGATATGACGTCATACCGATAAATTCCGGTATTCCATATATTTCAATACCTAAAAATATAACGGTACCGAAAAGCTTCTACCGAAATTCATAGTGGTATACTAAAGGTTGAATAACGATACCGCAATTTCTACCCAAATATTATAGGTTTTCTCACTCCCCCGCGCGGCGGGGAGCGGCGGCGGCGGCGGTCGGTGCATCAAACGACTTACTACGTTTGTTTTGTTGTGTTGTGTCAGTTTCAGTTGTGTGTGATGCGACATACGAACTATACCTATAGCGAACTGCAAATTCAAAATCGAACTCAAAATTTCATTACTTAGATGATAGGTCTGTTCCCTACCTACGTAGTAGGTACTGTATCTACCTCTACCTAGTAGGTATTGTCGGCGGATCTTAGTTTAGTTAGGTAAGTATCTACCTACCTACGTAAAGATAGCTGTTTGGTTGCGCGGCAGACAATTTTTGACCTTATCCAGTGACACATAACCATTCTTGCTGTGACACGGCACGTAGGTAGGTAGGTACCTACCTACTGACCTTACCTGCCTCACTATGTTTTGTACCTATTGAATGTAGGTACCTGCCTACCTCGGTACCTACCCACCTAGGTAGGTAGGTACCTACCTACAGTTCTGCCAGCGGGTCTAGGCATTCGTGTAGTTAGCTGTGTGTACGCAGAAATGGTTTTGTGTCAGTGACACAAAACCATGATAAGGTCGAAAATTGTCTGCCGCGCAACCAAACAGCTCACTTCACAGATGCCAAGATCCACCAACCCGGGTCAGCCGGCTTATTTCGTAAAAACTATGTTTATCATGTTATGGCTTTCAATGAAGTTTAGGTGGGACATATAAATTGGAATTCTCATAAATTTTAGAGAATACCTACCTACCTATTTCACCTAAACTGCATTGAAAGCCGTATAGAGTAGGTAGTACCTATGTACTTTACTTACTATTAAAGTATAAATATTATGTGGTATGTGGTAGGTAAGTATAGGTTACCTAATACCTACCTATAATTAAAAATTTATAATAGGTAGATATTTGTTTGACCCACCCACCTATGCACTGTTGCGTAGTGAAGGGTAAGACTAGGAATAGATGCCTCACTGTTGTGCGTGTGTAGTGAAGGGTAAGACTGGGAATAGATGCCTCACTTTTCGAAGTTTATATCGTATTTACTTACCTATCTACATATATAAAAATTTTGCTTTACCTACTGACTGACTGATCTATCAACACACAGCCTAAACCGAAACTTAAAATTTCTTCAGCGCTGTAGGTTGTGCGTTCAATCCCAACCCGGGGCAAATATTTGTGTGATGAACATAGATATTTGTTCTGTGTCTGGGTGTTAGTACCTAACTATATCTATCATAATTATTTATGTACCTACTTAAGTATAAAATTATTTACCTAAGTATTCTATCAGTTAACTAGTTCCCATAGTACAAGCTTTGCTTAGTTTAGGGCTAGATGGCGATGTGTAAAATATCCAACAATATATATCTATTTATTTATTTATTTATTAGTTTAACATAAATCTATTTGTTATTATAATAACTGCCACAGATGACTAACTCCATCAAAATAAGTATAAATAAATATATGGACGGGCAGAAAACTGTATTAATTTGTGGGAAATGGTATGTGGGTTTTATTTATTTCTTCTCAATGTGTATAACCTTTTTTTAGGTAGAAAAAGACGTCTGTCATCAGATGTTTTTTGCGGCTTGGATGTTGGAATGTCGCAGAGTATTTTGCCGACAGTTAGCAAACGCAAAAAAGCAGATCATAGACGAGTTTCTAATTCATCTGATGAAGGATCGCCATCAGCCCCAGTGTCCCCTGTATATGAATCTGATTTACATTTGAAGAACTGTATGCCGTCGCCGAAAAAAGAAAAAGAGAAACCAGGAACTGAATGTGTTTTCGAATGCGATGATTGTGTCAGAGAAAATAAAATTGATAAGGGAAGTTATCATTTCTGTCACATGCTCTTGGATGAGCTACAATTTGTACGTCCATGTATGCGAAACATGGCGTATAGGCATATCTTAAAGATTGTTGACGCAGTAAAAGGGCAACATAAAATGGGCGAAGAAATCCAAGTAACTTATCCACCTTTTAAACACTAGATGTACAACAAAATTGATTAAAAATAAAAAAACTATGCAAATTTTAAACATGTATTAATGTTATCTTTATTACTTATTTTATATTTCCTACTAATATTATAAATGCGAAAGTTTGTGTAGATGGATGGATGTTTGTTACTGTGCAGTCGGCGGATCTAGGCACTCGTGAAGTTAGCCGTAGAAACGCACAAATGGTTATTATGTCACTGTATAAAGTCGAAAATTGTCTGCCGCGCATCCAAACGGCTAACATCACCAGTGCCTAGATCCGCCGACTGCACAGTAACAAACATCCATCCTACAACTACTTCAACTACTAAACAGACAGATTTGGTTGAAATTTGGTTTATAGATAGACTATGACCGGGTATAGATAAAAATTGTCCTATATTTAAATACAGGTCATAATCTAATACGCTAATCAGTAATTAATTGTTCTGTTGGCAACGTTCTACAATTAGAATTTCCAAAAAAATAAACAATTAAAACAATTTCGCTCTTATTCCTTTACAATAAAGTCTAAATTTGAGTAATCTCAAAATTTTAAATTTGGAATTATTTTTTTTCGTTTATTTCTGATGAACGAAATAAATAAGAAAATCAAAATTTCACTTTACTTTTATTGACTAGATTTACGTAAAAAAATAGTTAAATTACTTAAAACTAGCCTACGTTTTAAAACTGTCATCCTGAGGTTACGCAAATTTAGACTTTAACGTAAAGGAATAAGAGCGATGGTGTTTTAGGATTCCGAAATTTTTTTATGGGCACAATAGAATCGCCACCTACTTTAATTTAAATTTTATCATAAAGAAATAAAAGAGAAGTTATGTGTATTTATTAGGTAAATACCTACCTGCCGGTAATTTATTTTCCCGACATTTCGATTATGTTACTTACCTACAAATAATTACAATAGCCATGGTCGCGAGCAGACGTCATAGTCGGGAAAATAAATTAAAGGTAGGTACTTAATTACGTGATAAAGACCCGTGTCAAAATCTATAGTTAAAGGTAGGTAGGTACCTACCTACTGTGCGTGAACGCGTGCGCAACAGAACAGAACAAACAAAGTTTTATTAACCTGTGTGTCGCTCGATTGACAAAGACGTGTGTGTGCGTTCACAACAAACGAACTCGCTCTGAGTTTTGCCCCTCACGCGCCCTCCCCCCCCCTCCTCCCTTCTCTCATAGCCGACGAACGACACTCAAGATTTTTTCGATACCGTTATTCCATACCGGTATAATTTCGGTATGGCCCAACCGCTATCGAATAACGGTACCGTTATATTTTTGCGGTACCAATACCGTTAACCTCTACCGCTTTCAGTCCCTGCTTACAGCCTTCAAAGGAAATCTATGAAATCTACTTCGGTATGTTCGTAAGTCACGTGGCAGATTAATTCGCGGCCGTTTGGATATAATTATATTTGTCAAATAAATTACGGGTTTTTTGGGTAAAAGCACTAAGCTACCTACAATACAATATCTTTGATGAAAATGCTGAAATATTAGGAGTACTCACAACACCCCTGACAGAAATTTGAAAAAAACATTAGCCTCACGACTGTACCTATCTATCCCTAAGCTTGGTAGACTTCTCTCATATTTTCAGAGTTCTGAGAAGAATAGTCAGATGCACGTTCGTTCAAATATGAAATTTTGCCCACTCTTCGAAGTAGAAGCATTTGTGCGTGATCGCTGCAAACCCATTGCCGCTTAGAAAAATACAAACTGGTTTCCTTACGATGTTTTCCGTCACAGTTTTATTAAGCCCTTTTTTGTGATACGAATTCGCTCAGGCTCCTAAATAGCCTGAAAATACGTTTGATTAAGCCAGCGACTCAGCAAGACGTCTTATATTTTCCAACTGAACTTTTGACCACCTATTTGTAGGACTTCATGTCAGTTGAACCAAATAAATTGTTTCTTGGAAAACCGATATGCAGGCATTTATCCTCTCGATTGAGCAATGAATCCGACCGATTCGATATCATGCCACATCTGTCTTGAATTTAAATTTAAAATGTATCTAACTGTATTTCTATTGGTTTCAGAATATTATCCGGATTCCGAGGACTTCTACTTGACAGAAATAACCAAGGTAGGAAAATCATAATAAGAATTACGACTACAAAGAATAGGTAACTAGCAGCAACATTGTAATTTTTACGAGAAATAACCTCGTTACGATTATCGATGGATCAAAATGAACCTTTCCGGAAACCCCCCTATACTGGTGGTGGTGGGGTATCAAAATATATATTTTATCTTCCTCATATTCTTTTAAATTTTCCCGTATTATTACGCAGGTCTAGTCTTTAGGCAAACACAGCAGCTTCCTTAAGCATTTCCTCTCCCCCGAGGGTAAATGAAACGTGTCGGGTGGCAATCATGTGGCCGACATAGGTATTTAGTCCACCCTCAGATCTATCCACCTAGTAATGTCAATACCATTATTTACCTAATAAATATTATTTACGAATATTTTCGAAGATGCCTGAAGTTATTCCAATCTCCTATTCATATTAGATTACGCTGTCTAGCGTTTGACCTTTGAAACGAGTCCTAAAATTGCCCTAAACGAATTATAGGTTTAATATTCAAAGCCATTTCGAATGATCTATTGATTTTGTAATTTCAATAAATAATTGTACCTACTCACTTTACAGTATTATGATTTTTAGGGCTTAGTTAGTCTGTTCAAATGTTTCTTGAACAATTCTAGTTTTCTCGTACCTTCTAGCGTCTACAGCACCCGATGAAATCTTTATCTATATACTTATAATAAATCTGTAGAGAGGTCAATTCTGTACATGAAATATATTTCCAAAATAACTATCAGGGTGTGATTAGGGATCGATACTGATGCCAAAAATGCAATCAGTAAAAAATTTGTCTGTCTGTCTGTCTGTCTGTCTGTCTATCTGTATAACCGTTATAGAAACAAAAACTACTCGACGGATTTTAACGAAACTTGGTACAATTATTTTTCATATTCCTGAGCTGGTTATAGTATACTTTTCATCACGCTACAATCAATAGGAGCAGAGCAGTGAAGGGAAATGTTGGGAAAACGGGAGAAGTTACTCCATCTTTTATGGTGTGTGACTACGCAGCTGGACCCACCGTGGTTAAGGTTTAATTTAAATGCAGTTACAAATATATGGAATTGTACGAATTGTACTCCAAAAATCAGGAATTGTACTAGAAGGGGCGTCCCGAGATATTTACGTTTGAAATGGGCCGGCCAGGAAGTAGTCTTAATTGTCGAGTGATCATTCGTTAAGCGATATACGAGGTCCAGAAGACTTCGCTGTAGACCCCAGAGTTTGTACGAAGTGTGATTGCTACAATTCATCCAAAAAACATCGAAAAAATATCGATTTTCAGGTATATTTTGATCAACATTTTTCCGAAAATACAGTGTCGTACCGATTTTTCGTCCATTTTGTTCAAAATGTCAAATTATTTAATAATTTTTAAGAATATCGTGTACGATATCGGATTAGAGAGAGTTAAGCATCTTACCAGAAATAAGTCCACCCCCACACTAGCGTTTGAACAAAAAAATAATCATCTAATGTATTGTCTAATGACAAAAAAGCTGTGAAAAAAAAGTTTTATATAAAGACATTATGTAGTATATTTAGTATCAGCATTGCACCCGTGCGAAGCCCGGGCGGGTCGCTAGTCTTTAAATAATAATCAAAGTCCAGACTGACTGACTGACATAAATATATGGTTTATATCACACAACCTAAACCGCTGGTCGTAGAAACTTGGAATTTGTAGATGATTTCATTGCATAGGGGCGTGCTAAGAAAGTAATTTTGAAAATTGCATTCGAAGGGATCCTAAATTAGGGTTCATTGTGAAACAAAAATGCTCTGTAATTGAAAAACCGTTGGCAGTAAACCTTTAGAATTTTCCATGTCTCCAAACAAAATAATCAAATAAAGGTTTCAGCATACAATTTGTCCTGTTTTACCTACAGGGTACCTACGGAGTCATTTTTATTGCCATAAATATGAAATTTTACGTTTCAGCCAGACTTCAGTGAATATTATATTTGGACACAGATAAAAATAGAAGTTCTTGAGTTGTATTAAATGTTTTGAAGACCGAGATGTCAAAAACCGAGATGTCAAAATATGGCCCCTGGATTGTAAAATTTGAGTGTGTTGTTATTTATATGTCGTAGGTATAAATTATATTTGTTTGCGATATATAAGGTAAGCATACCTACCGTTATGAATGCCACATATGATGCTCGAGTTGTGTGGAAAGTTAACTCTTTAATTATGAACCTACGAGATATTTGTAATAGTATATTATAGTCGTATTAGGGTTTTTTTTAAACCTTTAGCCCCCGAAGTTTTAAAGATAATAATATATTTGACGTAAACTGTGATGAAAATGTTATTGCTGGAATAACATTTTTAGCCCATTTTTATTCGGGTACTCGAGCAAAGTTGCGGGCACAGCTAGTAGCTCTTGTATTCATGCCAATTGACCAACCTGCTCAACCTGGTCTAGCAAGAATTCAGGACTCATGGCCGCTGTTAACAATTACAGTAAAAAATATCATGCAAGGGTCTGCTTATCGTGTTATTATTACAAATATTATTTAGATGCCGGTATAGTAAAGCCAACACGCGTGTCAGGCTTGCGTTGTACTAACTAGGAAATTTGTATAAATTTAATGGCTTATTTTTGCTAATAAGGTTTCTGGAAATCTTGAATGAAAATAAAGTTATATTTATGCCCGTTTGTAATTTACTTTACAAAAAAGTACTTAGCGTAACTAGGTATAGCCAAGGACAATAATTTTATGAGTTTTCTTATATTAGCGTTTTCTCTCGTCAGGATTTGTGCATTATGCATTCGCCTAGCGAGCGGAGAACCCATCAAATATTTTGATGTACTCGTATTATATTGAGGCAGAAATTCACACTATAGAGCTGTGCCCACTTTACGCTTCTTGTTTACGTGTGAGGTTCAGCCATTCAGGTTTTTCGCTACATTTTACCAACAAATGGGCCCTTTGGGAAAAAACTAGTGCCAAGTGTGTGTCGCCGCGGGCTCACAACCTATTTCGTACAAATTTTACGTGTTGTGCAGCAACAGAAAAATCCGCATTTCCGAAAATATTCTCCTTTTTAAAAATATTACGTTTTGGTTGGAGTGGTACGAATATACGAACATACAAATCACATTGGTAACCGTAAAACGACTTTTTAATAATAGAATATTTAGTTTGTGTTCGGATTCAGGCGTGAAGGCATCGTGCATTTGATTTAGCAACCGCAGTTACGTGTAGGGTATACGCATTCCACCATTTGATTGTCACTACGTTGACAGAAATGTTCTTTCAATACAATGAATTCTCGTTCAAAATGTTTACTTTTATGCTGGACAGTTCACTTTATGTTGTTACCTGCCTGAATTTATAGATTATGTTACTTTATAAATCCTAACTAATATTATATATCAGAAAGTATGTTCGGATGTTTGTGGCTCAATCACGCCCAAGCAATGGAACGGAAACTTGTAAAATATGTAGCTTATGTCGTGAGCGGAAGCTGGTAATAAATAAGCTAAGTCACTGTAAATATTTGCATGCGACCGAATTGGTTGACAGGCGGTTTGGCTCAAGCAGGTCATGGTACGAGCCAAATAACCCGATAAGCTTTGTGAGCGGCTAGTGGTCTGGCGAGAATATACTTTAATAACATTTTGGTAGCTGGCTAGCACCTGTGTGTGTACCAGCGATGGGCTTGCAATCTGTTACGTGTGAAATGCTAACTACTGTAAAATGTGGACAAAATGTAATGTTTGGACGTGCCTCTGACTAATCCCTTTAGACATCTTCAAGGATCAGAGCGCCTGGAAATGTCTACCGTACTTGGGGATTATTGTTGCGATCCTATTTTATTTTGTACCTGTTTCGCGAAGGGGGTTTTTATAATAAGATTACTTATAGATAAACTTATAAAGCAGATTGAGGTCTACAGAGTTCCTAAAAAAATTCAATAACATTCTGGGGTCTTATCTCGTATAAAATCTCTTTCCATCTCCTACAGCAATTTTATAAATCACATTCTTTAAGCAACTAAAACAAATCACTCTCTTTTAGAAGAAAAAAGTGCAAACTGCAGCAATTAGACGCAACTTTAATATACTCATAAAACTGCAAAATGTATTATAAAAAACGGGAAAATGACAATGTTCATATGAATCACAGGCAGACAGCGGCCATTACTCTTCTCTCGTTGAACCACAATGTTTCCTGTAGTGCGGACGTGATGCATCGAGTGGCCACAAGCTTGCTCTGCCAAAACTAGTAGTTTTCAGTCTGCTGTAATTGAAGCTAAACTGTCTTTGTAAATATACCTGTGTATATTTTAAATAAATAATTCTATTAATAATATTATAAATGTGAAAATTTGTGAGTTTGTATGTATGTTTGTTCCTCAATCAGGCCTAAACGACAAAACGGATTGAGTTGAAATTTGCTGTAGATGTAGATATACTGCCCGAATAAATAATAGACTACTTTAAAATATGAAAAACATCCCCAAAATTATAAAGTACCTAAAAGGGATGATTACTGTATAAATGGCGCTGGTGTGCAACAAATCTGACAACACAGATTAAAAATATTCAGTCTTTTCTATTCGATTATTGAAATTTGACCGGAAAACGTCTGTCACGGGTCGGCTAGTAGGTAATAATACAATTATATTGGTGAATATTTCGCACAACGCCAGCCAAGCTTGTATTTTGGGTAACAGATTACTATATAGTTTTATAGGAAAGGTAGTATGTGTATAGGTACCTACAACGCAGACGAAATCGGCTAGCACTAAAATTAAAATTAATATGACTTAGCAAAAAAAAAAAAAAAACATGTCATGTCTTAACAATTTGATAGCTAAAGGGTCATATCATAAACATAATTAAAGCTAGATATTGATTTATAGCTATCCAAGCTATAGATTTGGTTCAGGAAAATGTTAATACTTACTACTCGTATAAATATACAAAGAGCTGTAATACCTTCGCAGGTTCGCAGTCTGCTAGCAACACAGTCCAGTATATAAACCGTGAAATGTAGTTCCTCGGTCGGTTCCACTCACCTTGCTACCAGCACCGGCAGTTTTGTTCTCAGGTGCATTCGCTACTTTCCTATAAACTCATCCATTAGTGACTTTATGACGGCGCAGTGACGCCTGTAGTCATCGACCACACAGCGTAGACTCCTCATGCAAAGCGAACACTATCAGACAACACATATGGGCTAGACATCCTATGTAAACCAACGAGCGTGGACCACGCCGCGCCCCGCGGCTAGCTGTGACATTGAACTGACCAATTAAAATGCATTTTTTGCCGCTCTCCCTGACCGCATACCTTAACGGTTTGACAGAATTGTCTGTTTGAAAAATGAAGCCATTAGGCGTCTATTGGGCTATGTGGTCGATGCCTGTAGTGCTCACTGTACTTTATGACAGTGACAGCGTTGTAGCGTGTACACTAAACTTTATGGCTTGTTTCGATCGATATGCAACTCAATCGCAAATGTAAAACATTATTATTGCAGTTTACGAGATACGAGAGACTTATTGAGTTTAATAGTTATGTTTTTATTTGAATTGAAAATAATGAACGAGCCCATCGGTTAGGTAAGGTCCGTTTTTGAAGATATTGAGAAGCTTATATAACTATTCTATCACCAAATGGAATGACTTATTTAATCATATCATAACACCATTTTTATGGATCCTACAAGAGAGTGGTGAACAAAGTGCTCGGTTTCTTCAATGAACTTTAATTATACAAATAAATATTGAATTTTACACACGCCATCTAGCCCAAAACTAAACAAAGTTTGTACTATGGGATTTAGATAACTAATAGTGTACTTAAATATATATTTTTTGTAAATACATACTTATGATACATAATAACACCCAGACACAGAACGAACATCTACATTAGTCACAAAAATATTTTTCGTGGGTGGGGATCGAAACCTCAAGCTACAGCGCAAAAGGCAGAGCTACTACTCGTACCAACTGAGCTGTGAGCTGTGTGGCTATATTCAAATTGTACCTAAATGATCTAAAATGATGATCGTCTATAACGTTTCCTCGCCTTTCGCCACACCATCCTAAATATAATAGAAAATAAAATGTAAAATACCAACGAATAGTCGAGAGGAGGAGAGCCAAGAGCGGCTCGACTATTTCTCGAACGGTGCTCGAGTTAAGCGCACTTCAGTATTCGTATGTACAAGTAGACGTCCATTTTCTAAGCATGGTTTTTTTTAAACTAAACGTGTTTAATTATTTGTTTTAAATTTGAAGGAGAATTTTGGAAGATATTTTAGCAGAATATTAAGATATTAGTTCTTGATATGAGGTATCTTGGACTTTATAAACTTCGGACCAGAGATATGAGAATAGGGTATAGCTATAGATACACCTAGGTAGGTACTCGTACAATATATTATTTAGCAGCGGGTGAACGGTTATATAATTATAATAATTAAAAAACAAACATTCCCCACTTTATCACATTCCATTCCATTTCTATATTCAAAACGTCACACGTTAATAAATTGAATCTGAACATGTTTTATATGAAAGCTTAACTCAGAAGCGATAATAAGTCGGCATCCATCACGGAGCTTATTCCTGAACACTTTGTATGACTTCAAATTGGCTCGTATTTTCACAGATAACGTTTTCTTTGTCCCTTCGGGCCATAAAGTGGTAGGTATGTTTATCCGCTTAATCCAAAATAACATTTATGTTTCGCTCACCGAGTGTAATTATTACTTCTAGAATTAGGAATAGGCGTTTTCACTTATCCAATAACCGATTATGTGGCCCTTGTGCTTATTAAGACCGGCTTAGAACGAAACGTGAGCCTCTCGGGTTATTGGCTTTAAAGAAAAGCTTCCTTGATTACAGGATCATTCATTGAGACGGATAAGAAAAATCTTTTGTAAGAAACAAATAATGTAAGTTAAGGGTTTACTTATTATTTCCTTCCTTACGCAAAACACACATAAAACCCTTGATGTGAAAGTATAGGCTAAAGAACATTAGTTGGTTCTTTGATTTAGATCAAAGTAGATTATGGAGATTTACGAATTTCCAATAAAATGGCCGTTATTCTTGTTTATTTAGTGAAATTCTGAAAATAGTACGAGTTTGCTAATGTTCGATGGCTTAGAGAACAGAGGATGGTAAACTAGGCAGGGGCGTGTAGGTACTTTCACTTTTTCACAAACTCAGAGCTTTGTATCACTGGATAGTTATCTACTGTAATTGTAAATAATGAAACCTACGCGAAACCTACCTAAATAACGAAATATTTTCAGGTATAAATTATTCAGGTAATTATTAACCTACAATATCGAAATAAAGGCTGATTATGATAATGATGGTGATCGAAATAAAATGTTTTTTTTTTCGTTTGATTGCCTGTTCTTTTTCCAGAGAAGCAGACCATCGAGAAATACATAACAATAAAAGTTAATAGCACAAACATTTTCTTAATAAATAAACGTTATTTTTATTTACTTTTAAAGCATTTCTCATTATTATTAAAATTAAGTCAGTGACTTTCTAAGAACATTTTCGTACATAACCTCAGAGGATCCTCGAGAAAACTCACCCGGTAGGTATAGTAGTGAAAGGGTACAAAATCTGTTTCCTCGATGGTACGACAGGTAAATGTTTACAAATCTGCGTTTATCAGCCGGGGGAGGTGGGGGCTAAGCTCGCCACTCGACGCGTACAACTGCAATTAAACGCGTATCTTATCAACGCGGTCGAGCGCGACGACGCCACGTGTGGAGGGCTCATAAAATGTTAGTCTACTCGAACAACGGTATTAGGGCGTGATTTGTTTTAGCTTAATTGGACTTCACGTTTGCAGTTGAGCGCTGCTTTAAATTTAGTCAATTTCCCGCTTAAATCTTTTAGCTGATTCCATCTTAGAGTTCTGATTATTAGGTTTTTTGATATTAATGCCACGCCATCTATATTTTCACGCTTACATATTTCCATTCAACTAGATTTTTTAGGTCATCTACATAATATAGGTACATACATAATATACATAATATATTTATAATATCGACGACAGTGCCAAGACGGTGAGATAAGTAATTAGAATAAAGTAACTTGAGTAAAAATACTACTAAATCATAGTACAAAATTCTAGATGATTTTTTATAATAATATACCATTCTCCTCCTTTACACCGTTCATTCACATACCAAATTTTAACTAAAGTTAAACCACAAAATCGAAATAACTAATAAAATGGATATAATATGGTATAGTTGGAATAGTTTCTAATAAAGTAGATTTGTTATTTCGGATCATACCAACCAATACACTATGGCGAGTTGCTTATCTTAAAAGTTCCGTGAGGAGAAAGGAGAATCGAACTCCTCGTAGGTGGCTCCAACTCGTATTTTGTTCATTGATAAACTATAATAACGAGTTCTGTAGAGATTCGTAATGAACAGTGAGCGATCGCTTCATCTCTGATTTCGCCGTTTGTTGCTACGCCGACGTCACTTCGATTTATGTGCTTAACTATTAAGATAGACAAAGAAAGGTGACCGGTTAACCTTTGCCATTTCATTTGCGTTTATATTGCGCAAGCGATTGATTGGGATTAGTTATCACTAGAGTGGACCTCTCTTAGAATTGTCGTTTCTACAAAACTAAACAACTAAAAATCGGTTAATAAAACATACATTTTTTTATACGTACGAGTAACAAGTATTTAAGTACAAAAAAAAGTAGATAAGTATTCTAACAGTTATTGAGTTCTCATCGTAAAGTTTAGCTTAGTTTGAGGCTTGTTGGCGCAGTGTAATCATTTAAATAAAAAGTTTGAAATTAGAAAGTTGATTTGAAAAAACTTGTTTCCAAGTTGAAAAATCTTGATTACCTAGCGGCTTTCAAAGTAGGTTTAGTCCTTGGAATTTTGAAAGGTGTCAAAACACTGAAACCTCTAGTGGCCATAAGATTATTATCTCGTAAACACGGGTGTACCTACCACCATCATTTTCTGTCGTAAACCAAATTAGTTAAAGTAGGTGGAGTTATAGGTTTTTGTGTCACTCTTACCATATACCTAGTTAGATTAAAATTTTCACATTGTGGTTTTGCCAAAAACTTGTTTTGTTACTCTTTTAGAAACTTTAAGGGTTTTAAGCCATGACTTCTTGTTATATAATTACGCTTAAAAAACTAACAACAAAACCGTCGAATTGAGAACCTGTTAACCTGTTTTTAGAAGTAGGTTAAAAATCCCCTGCGATTCAATAACATTGAAAAGTGTGTACCTAGTAAAATGTAGCGCCGCGTCGCGCCGTGTCGGCGTCGCTCGATTCACTTGTAAAACCAGCAATCGAGTTGTGAATGCACCGAGTATAAAAGCCAGCTCTATTGGGTTTAATTGAAGTTGATTTGAGAGAGGGAATGGACAAGTCTGCTTTAGGGTTCCGATAACGATGCTCACCTCTTTGTATTGCAACAATGCTATACTACCTACTTGCAATGACTGACGGGTCTCTCTCAGATTGTATACGGGCATCTATAAAGAAACAAAAAGAAGAAGAAGAGTAGACGTTGACATAATAATATTGTGCTCAAGACAATTTTCGACATTCAGATTTTTGTTTTTACGTTATTTTGATTCTCCTAGAGAAATGCATGTCAGACTTGTTACTGATTCTTAGAGATAACGCTGCGCTTCACCTTAAAAGAGCGGTACCTCATTTATGTTTTGACTTTTGATAATTTGGTGTATATCATTCGAAAGTTTTTTTAGAAGGTGTTTTAGATATATTCCTTTCATGGTAGTCCCGTTTAACGCTATTAAAGATCTGATTAAGATTATACAAAACGTAAATGCTTCAGTCACTAAAGCATAAAATCAAATTGAAAGTCTTAATCCTAATTAATAAATTGCTTTCCGTGCTTCTGACTGTACCTACTTTTTATAATAAAACTGATGCTTGCCCAAATGTTTGCTCTCAAAGTAAGTATTCAGTTACAATTACAATTACAAGTATATCGGCAGTTGTCCACACAAATTACCACAAGCAATACAGCCAAAAACAAGTTTACGAGATCGTAACTGTCACTGTATTACTCTTAGCACTAGTTTTTATTATTAGCAAAGCGATAAACAAAATCATAAATAAATATGGTTCATTCTTTTTTTGATGTTGGCAACTTACATAATTTGAAGGCCTCGCTGATATTTCTTTATCCCAAGAAACTTGTGCTCCTTCATAAAAACGCCTGTTCTCCAATTTCCAATCAATTTTTCACGACTTCTTTATAGCGTGCGATTCGATTTAATCTGCCATAACTACTCGTATTTACCATCGTTAAGGAGGCTCTGCCATTTAACGTTTGATCTTGTGAAATGCTGTTTCTGAGAAACAGTAATAACGTAATCAATGACCATATTTATGTATTTTTAGGTTCTTTAAAGTTAAGCGATTAGTGCCAAACCAAGGGTTGGTGTTATTGCAATAGAATGCATAATGTGGGCATGACGCTAAATATAATGTTTGGACTTGCCTCTGGCGAATCCCTTTAGAAATCCTCAAGGTTATACGCGCCTGAAGATCTGAGCGTATTTATACCGTAGGTACTTGGGGATTTAAGTAGTGATCAAATTTTTTTAATTAGGTTTTTTATTGAATAAGCACATTTATCCACTCAGCTTTGATGAATCTTGGGCGTATTTTTATTGTCAGCCTTCACGCCTAAGCTTCCTTAAATCGTTACTGATGGCTACTTAACAGGCGTGTTGTTCCAATATAACTTAGCACAATAACTAAACCAATTTATTATACGATCGTATACGCGATATAAGCCATTTTGTGGATATAAGTTGCTTTATTACAGTTCGAGTTTGTTTCAAACTTTCAGGATTGTGTACCTCCTACGTGTAGCGCAGGTAAGTAATATTATAAATGTTTCCAAGAGGTTATTATTTATTTGAAAACTCTCACTTGTTGTACTCGTAAAAAAATCTTTAACACCGGTACTTAAAACTTTATGTACAGCAGCGAATCCGTACTAAATATTTAAAATTATTGAAATATAAGAATTTCCAGACTACAGTCCAATCCTACCATTAAATATATCAGGAGCTGTTCTGCTTTGTAAAGTAATTAATAAACATTGACTTTGATACTATTAGCTAGTACTTTACCTAATTGGCTGCAAAACAACAGACATTTATCCATTTTCAGACTGAAATTATGCATTCATAAAACTGTCATCGGGGTTGACTCAGTCCCAATAATTTGAAAACACTATTTAGCGTAAAACTAAGTATTAGCAGGGTTAATTAATTGTACTTTGTGTTGATACAAAAGCTGATGTAGAGCTACTTAATACCAGATTTTCCAAAATAGTGTCAAACGGAAGTCCTGAGGTAAAGCTAATTTTGATAAATATACTTAAAGAAAATGTATGTAGGTACCTACTCATGTCACATCAAAAATTTAACAAAAAAATCGCGAAACATACATAATCTCCCCATATATTATATGGGGAGATTTGGGTACTTCGAGGCTGCCTCTGGACTTTCGCTTGACACTATTTTAGAAAATCTGGTTTTATGTAGGGTTATATAATTTCTACGAGGGTACGTATAATCCTGTATAAAATTTCTACAATAAATAATGATTTCATGTGTTGAGCAAAACTTATGCAAAACTAGTTATACCTGAAATAAAAATTCGATGTTTGACTTAGTTCGAAGTTTGGCCTTAGTCAGAGGCACTTCTTGTATTTCTTGTGATATATAAGTAGTCTAGTTTTAGTATGGTATTTCCGATGTGAGCCTCGCTCGAGCATAGCGGGCGTCCTTCGGAAGAATAGATGTAACGTCCTTTGTCACGCTTCAAATGGGCTTTTAGAGGCGTGCGTTGCGTAACATTGCAACATGTTTAGTTTCTATGCTACATTTTAACTAGAAATATGGTTATTTGCCGATCTACCGTTGATCGCAGTCGCGGGCGATACTCATGATGAAAGCATGAGAGCATTTTAATTGTCGCGAAACGTCAGCAAAGCCATTAAATTTAATACCAACCACGATAGTTTTAATTCCATGAAAGATATTATAAACTGTGAATGGATAGTTTAATTTCGTGGCTATATTTGTACATGTACAATAGCTTCCTCCCACGTCTTCGCTCGCTTGGTGTAGTCATCAAAATATGTAGATATTATTAATTGTTATGTTATCTGGACGAGGTTCTATAAAGGGTTTTATGGATGAACAAATATTTTTCTGTTAGGTACTATCAAAGTTTTCTTTGATACAGAAAAAAAATTAACAAACTCCTGAAAAAAAAATCAAATTAAAAATGAAAAGGCATTTATTTAAATAAAATTACAAGGATCACTTTGAAACGTCTTAGGAGCTTGTTGAAGCTACACCTGTTCCTCGCGACTAAGCCTTGAAGATTCAGGCAACAAACACAGCTTAGGGTCTATAATTTTTTTATCAATGATCCTTTTCTAAATGCTATGTAGAGCTCCAGTGTGGTGCCGTAAGAACAAATTGTTTTTAAATTCTGAAAGAGTCGTCAACTTGTGTAGCTGATTGGTACTCGGATAAAAAGTAGCCTATAATACTTGTAGTACCTACCTATGTTATATCATCAATATCTAAATCTATTCAAGATTCATCTGAAAAACTCTCAAACTTTCGAATTTATGGTAGGTATAAAGTAGAATAATAACTTCTGAACCACTTCAAGGTGTTCCCTCAAAGTAACCTAACTTTTTCGGTCCTTAGAGACTTGTTAGTTGCCAACCAGCATATTGTTAAAAAATCAAACCTTCCTAAATCTTTAAAAGTGATTTAAAATCAAATACACGTGACTTTTAGTACACTGTGGGAATATTAAGATACCTCGGACCTGTTTTTGCAGATGCTTGGCCAAATTTCAAAATGATTTTTTATTTATTTATTTTATTTATTTATTTATTTAATTAGAACGGATAAACCACTTACACTAATTAATTAAGATTTAACATTTAAAATAATCAAATTACGAACTAAAACACAGATAGGTATATAAAATTTTGAAATTAAAATTAACAAAAACAAAAGGTAAATAAAAATTAAATTAGAAATAGAATCAGGAAGTCAAAACATTGGTATAAAGTCATAGTTAAAATATTAGTAATAATTCAATAAAATATGTACATTATCAGTTAAATTCTCAAATTGTCATTCATACATCATTCTCACAAAACCTCAGACATAACAATTTTAAATCCTTCCATTCATCAGCAAATATGTCACAGTCAGGGTAGGCAGCCAGAAGTTTATTGATTACTGTGAGGGTGCGTGGTAGGGGGGAGTTAGCGCGCGCTACAGTCCGGCTCGAGGGTACGGCTAAAAGCCTATGCCTTCTGCCTCGAAGAAAACTGTTTGGGACGTAGAGGCGGAGTAACCTGTCACTCAGATCTGGAGCATCAATTCCTTGATCCAAATTCCTTGACACCAAATGATCCTTGGGATTTTATTAAAGTAAATACTTATTAACTTTGACTTGAAATGTTCATAGCACACGGAAAGTATACATATGTAAAGCGTGGATTTTCAGAATAGCTCATTTAAAATCGCGCTTATTTAAACTCCTTAAGCTTGATTATGATTATGTCCTGAGATGTATTTTGTTGAGAGCTTTTCATTAATTCATACTGCGTTTACGAAAATTGTACACCCATATAGTCAAGCCGCTTTATGAACTTGTGACTTTAAATTATTAGTAGGTATAATATAGCTAACTGATGCTAAAATGTTATTTTAAAGATGCAAAGATAAAAATAATAATGTTTCTTAAAATTATTGTGATGAACCTATTTAGTTTAAGAAAAAACATTTTGTAAAAAGGCCCCTTCAACAGTAGGTACCTTAACCGACGAGTATGCATATAGAATGTGTTGAGAGTATTCTCTGTCTACCCTTCTGGGAATAAAGTACCTGTATATATACCTATGTATGTATTGGGTGGATGTATTCAGTTAATTATCATGAAAATAAAAATGGTAATTCTGCCTGTTACGAAGTTCTTGCCTTTCTCAAACTTGGTAAGACATGAGGCATTTGTCAATTTAAAAACGAATATCATTCCATTACTTTAACATGATAGATCAATCAAAATTGATTGCGACAGAACCAGCTTTGCTAATTTTGCAAGTGTCAGATAACAATTGATGCTAAATTAACAGTGAGAAAAAGCTTGTATTATAAATACCTTCTTGGTATCCTAATTGGTGACCCATCGCAGCTTCAGAGGAGGTCCCTACGTTAATTAAACAGGTGACGGCAGAAAAAAATATAAATATACATTTATTTAAATTGCAAAACATGAAATATGTATTTAAAATTGGCCTTGAATTTTACTAACAAACCAATATTATACTTCGAATAAGTAATATAATAGTAATAATATTTTTAATTTTTGAAAGTGTCTTATTTACTCTTGGAGTCGTGGACCGGGATGCTAAATCTTCAATCATTATTATTTAATTACGGTCACTCTCGAAAATAAAATTGTAATTGTTCATTATTTAGGTGCTCGAGTTCCATATTTGTAAGGGCTGATGATAACATATTTTTTTAATATAATCGTTTTGCCTCTTTCACTTCCCTAAGATGATAATTTTCTAACTAAAAGAATACCACCTTAGTTACAAGTCTCTTCGACCAATATTATTATTTCGACTATATGTCTGTTAGTCTGTCAGGACTTTGATTCTTATAATAATAGATTTATACAATACCCAATAAATTTCTCGGTTTTGTACAGTTGTAAGTAATTTCGTTTCTTCGATAATAGCTTTCATAATTTTATTAAACCTTATGCCGCCCACTTGTGTTTTGCCTGACATTACAAAGTTATATAACAGTTAGAAATAGCTCTTTATTATATTTGGAAGCTTAAGAGGACCTTTAAGTTTGAATTGGTAGCTGCGCCTTTGATTTTGGATTTTAATTTGTCTTCCAGCCAATTCGTGTCAACAGCTACTCTTATATTAAGTTTACGTCCACTTTTCATCAAAACTGGGACTCAAATAATATACAATTTTACTAATAGTTATTAAAATAAGGGGCTATGTAGGTAGCATTGCGTAATGAGCGAACAAATATTATTTGAAAACACAAGGTTGTAACTCGCAAAAGAAAGTTCTATTTACTTTATCATATGTTTACTTTATATACTTACCCACCAAAAAGTTGGTATTTTATTTATGTAGGTACACATACTGATTAGGTACCTATTAAGAGTATGTGGTGGGTAAATAAACAAGGATACATTAAAGAAAAATACAGGATGTAATAAAACAACTCCCTAAAAAAAAAACATTTAAAAAACTAAATACAAAACCGATTTTATGCATGTTGTTATAAATTGAATTGAATAAGTCCAATACAAAATATCATCCACTATTTTTTCACCCTTGAATGGTATTTTTTCTTAAATTTAAATTACACGTGAAGCACCAGCTTTCAAATAAAAAAAGAATCATCAAAATCGGTTCACCCAGTCGTAAGTTCTGAGGTAACAAACATAAAAGTTGAATTGAGAACCACCTTATTTTTTTGAAGTCGGTTAATGAGAGGCACAAGCACATCTTCCCCTATACAACGCCACTAGTGAACACAAAATTGCTTAATCCTAAAGAATGTTGAACTTGTGATTGTTTTTGTATCGATTCAAAAGGAAAAAAAAATTTTTTTTTTCTATAAAAATGGCGATACTACAGGCAATAAAGCACGTCTGCTTTGGTAACTACCTATTAATGGCCGCTAATGAACTGAATCAAAGTTAAAAAGTACTATTTTAATTCAAGAACCCTGATTTTGGAAATATGTTAAATTACGAAATTTGCCACTTTGTTTTAGTCTTTCCGGTAAAAACTAGTTTTTCACCCTGTGTATTATATAAGTATTATTGTTTTGTTTTATTTAATGTTACTCATTAGTCGAGCTTCAAACGAACCATAAAATCAAAGCTTTCAAAATACAAAGCAAAAAAATAATGAAATAATATCACAACTGTAATCCCCAAGTAAAGTTGCTATCTTTTCAGATCTTCAGGCGTTGAGATCTAATGGAGGTTGTCAGAAGCACGTTGCCGCTTATTTATAACAATACTAAATGATATCCTTGAGATTTTTCTTTCGCCGTTTTGATTACGTGTTAATGTGCATATAATTTTTTTGAACACAAAATCATTGATGCGTGGCCGGGATTCGAACCTACGACCTACGTAAGAACTCGAGCTATCCCCCATTTTGCCAACACAATAAAAAATCATAAACAAAATCTCGGAATTAAAATTCCACAAAATGAGACTTCTTCGTTTTAATTAAAAAAAATTTGAAATACCAAAATGTTTTCTTGTATTACGAAGCAAATGTTATTTGTATATACTTTGGAGAAAATGTTTAGTTAATTTGGATAATTTAGTCTGTTTGAACTGATCTTAACGACCATCGAAAGAACGTTATTTCGCTTTATTTATTACAATACAATACAATAATTTATTTGCAAAACACAGGTTACAATAAATAGGTGAAAAACATACATGACATTGTGCTTATTTTAAAACTTAATAGTTTAGGTCATCACGATTCAGGCTTGCCTAGTGTGAAAACCGCTGGAAGGTTGCTATCTATATATTTATCTAATCATATAATTATTTATACTAATATTATAAAGAGGAAAGATTTGATTGTTTGTTTGTTTGTAACGAATAGGTTCTGAAACTACTGGACCGATTTGAAAAATTATTTTACCATTAGAATCCTACATTATCCTTGATGAACATAGGCTATAGAATATTTTAAAAACGTTAGGGATCCGTATGAAAACTTCGATAATGTAACCCAAGGTGTGAAAAAAATCCAAAAAAAATCCTTATAACGCGTACGCTGCGGAAATTGTTGACAATAGAGCAAAGTAATGTACTACAGTTTTAAAGAGGACATCAATATCTACAAATAAGTCAACTATACTATATGTCTAACTATTAGGGATCCGTATGAAAACTTCGATAACGTAACCCAACGTGTGAATCAAAAGCAAAAAAATCCTTATATCGCGTACGCTGCAAAAATTATTGACAATAGAGCAAAGTGTTGTACTACAGTTTTAAAGAGGACATCAATATCTACAAACAAGTCAGCAATACCATATGTCTAACTATTAGGGATCCGTATGAAAACTTCGATAATGTAACCCAATATGTGAATAAAAAGCAAAAAAATCCTTATATCACGTACGCTGCAAAAATTATTGAAAATAGATCAAAGTGATGTACTGCAGTTTTAAAGATTACATCAATATTAACAAATAAGTCAGCAATACCATAATTATTTCCAACTATTACAGTTATGTCACAATAACTACTTTTTCATGTTAAAATATGCAATAGTAACGCCGCCTGTACAAACTAGGCCACATTATTCGTACCTGGGTATTAATCCTTATCCAAAAAAATCACTTCATTTTCAAGGCCATATCAGTACCTGTAAATTACTTTTTTAATTATACCATTCCCAAATTCCATACCATTCAAAGTTAATAAGAGTGTAATAGTCTATTATTATGATGAAAGATGTTTTGTATATTTGTATGGAATAAATCCAAAAACTACTGGATAGATTTCAAAAAATCGTTTACCATTAGAATGCTACATTATCTCTGAGTAACATAGGCCAGGCCATATTTATTGTTTGAAAAAAATAGGGATCCCTATTAAAACTTCGATAATGTAACCTGGGTAAAAAAATACCCATAAAATCGTTATAATACGTTACTCCCGTGCAGAGCCGGGGCGGACTGCTAGTTGATATAATCACTAGTCACTTTCCACTTCCCGTCTGTATGTATGTATGTATGTTTGCTTATATCTTTAAAACTACACAACGGATTTTGATGCGGTTTTTTTAATAGATAGAGTGATTCAGGAGGAAGGTTTATATTTATAATAACATGCTACCCGTACGAAGCCGGGGCGGGTCGCTAGTACTTTATACAAGAAATTCTTGTTTATATTAATTTGTATGTAGGGGGTTTCGGGGGCGATATATCGGTCTAGCTAGGTTTCATTTTTAGAAATCGTCGTTTTATTCGTGTTTTCAGGCCAAGTAATGTACTAATATTTAATACCTATTACTAATATTTAAGCGAAATCATCATAAACTTTATACCAACAAATTAGATTTGTTGTACTTATACTGCCTGTGTTGCTGCAAATCATTATTTTTTTCATTTTTCTTTTTATGGTTTCGTAGTCTACAAGAAACCCTAATAATCTAAACTAATTGGGTTTGGAGACGTGAAAAAATTCATGGTACATATTACGAACTTAAAAGGAAAACTATCACAGTTAAGTAGGCGTTTCAAGTTTACGAGTAATAGAAGTAATAATAAAAATGTAGTACAAATACCATTGAAAATCACTACATAGTATAAAGCGAAGTCGCTTTCCGCTTCCCGCGTATGTATGTATGTATGTATGTATGTTTGCTTATATCTTTAAAACTACACAACGGATTTTGATGCGGTTTTTTTAATAGATAGAATAATTCAGGAGGAAGGTTCATATGTATAATACATGCATAATATCGTAGAGAAACACTGATAATTTTAGAGGTTTCTAATGTGATGTCGTAAATAAACACATTTTTTTTGCGCTTACATTGCAAATGCTGGCTGAACCCCACGAGATATATCAAAATAATGTACTACAGTATTGTACACCTTGAAAACGTCTACAAAACAGTCCACGATGGTATTAGAAATGTCTTACACACAGCGAAGCGGGCACGGGTCAGCTAGTTACTTATATAAGGTTGTTAGCTGTGACCTGTCACGCAATTGGCTAGTTTTTTAAAGTATCCACTCACATACTTCAAAAGAAATACAGTTCTCCATGTTCTGCTTTGCAGCGTCGGTAGTATGACGCACTAAGGGGAAGACTTTAAATTAAAATAACTTTTCTTATAAGTATCTACTTGTTTACATAGAACTCCATTTTAGAACTCTCCGATTCAACTTGACGATCGCAAATGTTTTGTTGACTGACGAAAGTTCCGGAGTTCCGGTTCAATAATTGGCCGTCAATACTTACCTTTCAAACATTCGGTTGTTGTTTTCAACTTCTGCTTTTTTAATTTCTACTCGTATTTATTCAAAATTGTAAGAAATTTAAAAGTGAAACAACTAGGTACATGTCGGAGGAGGGCGTTGCTATCTGCGAGACAGTTTCATTACTCATGCAGGTTCTATTGTTTTTTAGGGTTCACTTTCAACTTTAAGCGAGCGACACGAAGTTGCGATTGTTTTTGGACACCTTTAATAACTAAATTAAACATTGTTCCTATTCATGTTGGACATGCTGAACACTACTCTATAGTTTTGGTAAAATAAATTACAAAAGTATTCAGATATATACATTTTATAAGTCCGACTTTTATCTCATTATCATCTCTCATCTCATTTTTGGCCTATGCGTCTATTCCAGGCGGTTTAAGTGATGCCTATGATTTGACTTATAAGAGGTCTATGCGATAGGCGTAAGTATATGGAGTAGTAGAAGAGAAGCATGACGTTTGGCTCTTTTGTCGGCTAAAGAGGTCCGTTCATGATCCGTTTGTAGACGGAAGTATGCAAATATTCATTATCAAATAATTAGTAGCGTGGTTGAACAACAAACAAAAAGTTCGCACAAACTTTAAGTCGGGTACCAAAAACGCCTGTCGCTTCAGGGCATCCTCAAGATCAAAAGATCAAAATACAAACAAGTTGGCGCATTTCTACGTAACTCCTGTTTACCTAGTTAGACTGTACATTGTTTTTGATAATATTTTTATTATTTCTTAACATCGATTTCTTAACTAACGAGTTTTAATAAATAGAACTACCTTTCTTCGAAACGGAGTGCATCGACTTAGCCGGCAAAAGCCACATAATAGAGATTGGTTAAACTATACCTACATACCCTACCCATGCAGGTACCTGTAATTGGATTTGCAGGAACATCCGAGCTACTCATCGTGTAGTGTCCCCATCTGGCATTTGAAACTGAGTGCATTTATCAGAATAGTCACTTGTGTATTAGCTACATCAACAGCTGCTTCTAAAATTAATAGGAAGTCATTTCAAAGAAAAAAATTAAAACAAATCGCACAATTTATTTCTGAAAAACTAAATAATATTATTTATGAATTAGATATGCTCGAACTGAGATCTCCCCATATTCTCATTCTTTGGACTTGCCTCTGCCTGGGGTAGGCAGAGGCAAGTCCAAACAAAAGAAAAGATCATCGCCGATTTGTCCAAGTTGTTTTAAAACTACATATTTTTAAAAAACATACGAATTAAATTAAAGTTCAAAAGTTTTTACAATTACCTAAATAATAATATATATGTATATAAAGTAATCTTATTATTTTAAAGAGTTGGAGAACTTAAGTTAAGAGGCTCCCAGTCGCTGATTGCTCTTTTTCGAAACGAAAAAAGAAATACTTCTGAACAAGCCACATCTCCTATTTTTATAAGTATATTACTTCAGGTTCCTACCTAGATTTCTATTAAGCTGAAAATATAATAGCAGAAACTTTTCACGATAAAGATATTATTTCAAAATGATACGTTTTAGAATTTATGATCGAAATATTTTATATACCTACTATTAAAATCAACTTGTGATTTATTGTTAAAGTTAGGTAGTATGTAGATCTAGATTTCTATTAGAATAGATTTTTGATAAGTAATTATACATAATTTATATCATTAATTTATTCGAAAAGCTAAGGCGGACCACGCGCCGACGTGTGTTTGTCGTCATTGCAGCGGTCGATGGGTGCAGATGGGTACATCTTTATTCACATATACTATACATTATAAAATAGGAGATGTGGCTTGTTCACAAGTATTTATTTTTTCGTTTCGAACAAAAACAATCGTCGACTGGGAGCACCTTAAGTATATTAATATCGTATGAGTCTTACGATTTAAGTGGAGGTAAGTTAATTAGTCGAAAATAGCTTCTATTATTTAACCTTACTACTTATAGCTTTATAAACTCTAAAATGAGTTTTTTATTTGACTTTTCCTGTAAGACCAAAACGTTCAATTTCAAGTGACCACTTGATAAATTCCTCAAAAGAACATGAATAATAAGTTAGAGCGTGCAGTACAGTCAAGATTCATTGTTTCCTGACCTTTATTTTCCGCCAACAATTCATCCGTTCCAGCCAACTGGAACAAAAGATGCTTGTAATAGCATTTATGAGTACGAATACGTAGAGTACCTACTCCTTTATCGTGTTGTCGAGGAAACATCAGCTAGTAACACCGCACAATCCTGTTTAAATTTGGTCATAACTTGCTTTGGTATTTGTTGCTTACTATATATATACGAACATTTCGCTTTAGGAATGTGCTACGGTTTCGTTTGTTTCTCGTAGATGTTGCGTAGCGGATCCTCTACGCCGGTCTACGCTGTATTCGAAGTGCGACTATTTCATTGGTTTCCTGTATCCTGTAATGCATAATTTTGACAGTTTATACTTTATACTATATGGAAAGGCTGATGAAAATTTACAATTGAATTAAATCGTACCAATATCCTACTATAATAATTTTCTTTAGTATTTATATTATTGAATTGACTAAGAAATTAATGCTTAAAATTAATTGCACTTTACATTTAGTCTATATTCAAATTTAAGCCTGAAAGAATATTAACTTTTTTTTGTAAATAGATACATATAAAATATGTACATATCTATACTAATATTATAAAGAGGAAAGCTTTGATTGTTTGTTTGTTTGCATCGAATAGGCTCCGAAACTACTAGACCGATTTCAAAAATTCTTTTACTATTAGAATCCTAAATTATCCTTGATGAACATAGGCTATAGAATATTTTCAAAAACGTTAGGGATCCGTATGAAAACTTCAATAATGTAACCCAACATGTGAAAGAAAAAACGTATATAGTGTTTGCTGCGGAAATTATTGACAATAGAGCAAAGTAATGTACTACAATTTTATAGGAAACATTAATATCTACAAAAAAGTTCACAATACTATAAGTCTAACTATTAGGGATCCCTATTAGAACTTCGATAATGTCACCCAATGTGTAAAAAATTACCCATAAAATAATTATTACAACCCGTGTGATTCCGGGACGGACTGCTAGTAACATATAAATAGATACATAACATTACATTAAAACAAAGAGACAAAACAAATATCTATCACAGACCATAATCATGGTTCGTAGAATGCAAAATGCGAGTGCGGTTATGGTCATAGTATGGTATGGTATGGGTATATTGGGTATGGGCACTTTGCCTATGAGACGACGTAACGATGGGTACCATGAGTGAACCTCCGGAAATGATAAACGGTGACGACGCGGTGGTTTTGCTTAAGCTACATAATTAATATCGTAATGTATCAGCATCGTTTAAGCAAATAGCGTGTTTTGATAGAATTATTATAAGAAGCAGTAATAAGAGAAGCGGATTTTTTTTATTAACTTTTGATAAAAGAACCGACTATGTTTCGAAAGCCTTCATCAGGGTGATGAGCGAATCGCTCTCACTCTGCGTCTAGCTTTGCACTGCTAGTTTAACGAATGTCTTTTAATAGATGAACGAGATAAGATAAGCTATCGAGCGCAGGCGAGTGCACAGACGAGACGAGAAAGAAGCGGGTTCGATTCTTGTTGCATGGTTATTGCTCCAACTTTGCACTCTTAATTTATATGCCTACCTTACTAGCTTCTACGCGCGACTTCGTCCGCGTAAATTCTAAAATCGATTTTTTACGACACAAACGTAAAACATGAAATTCCGGAAAATTAAAAAGTAACATAAATATGTCCGTCTCAAAACTTTCTAGGTATATAGAATTTAATTAAAATCGGCACAGCAGTTTGGCCGTGATAACGTCACAGACAAAAAGACAGACAGAGTTACCTCCTCATTTATAATATTAGTATATATATATATATACTCAGTAGTTATTTCTAGTTGGTAGCTTACTTGGTAGTTTTTGTTATAGAGCACTACTTTGCAAGTAACAGGTACCAAAACCAAGTATTGAATAGGTTGCAAGTGTACATCTAAAAACGAGCAATAAAATGCATATTAGCTGTCATGTTGCCAATTTTAAGTCTAAATAGCCAAACAAACTGCCTGAGCGCTTCCGTAGTACTAGACTACTGAAATAGCACAATAAACCGATTTGTCGCTGCATTGCGCTATTTTCTACTAGTTTGCTTCATAATAGATAGTTGAACCATCTGCCAATTCGTCTTGCCTTTTGTAACACACAAACTTAAATGTATTCAGAAATGTTGTCCCAGTAATACCAACTTTTGTGTCTGTTTAGCAACTTTCTGGAGCAAAGTGATTAAGACAACTAAATAATAAATAAAAAATAATGCAATAAATATTGGCGGAATTTATACATAGCGCCATCTAGCCCCAAACTAAGCTTGTACTGTAAAACAACACAGAAGGAAGAGTTAATACCACCTGAGCTGCGAAGCCAGTCATAACGTAAGCATTGGAAAGTTTGTTTTGCAAATACTTTGATAACTCGGTATTTAGTTTGGTATGAGTAAGGCAGACAAACAAAGGAAACATTTTATAATTGCTGTTTTGTTTGGTTCTAATTAAAAAGTTTGAACCCTCTTTCCATTGTGACCTGAAAGTTTGAAAAGAATGTACTTACGTAAAATAATTTCTAAATTTTTGTTTCAACCTAGATTTAGTACAGCAAAAGTTTTGAACACTTTAAAATCACTTAAGAGGCTGCCAGTCGACGATTGCTCTTTATCGGAACGAAAAAAGTAATACTTCTGAACAAGCCACATCTCCTATTTTTATAAGTATATTACTTCAGGTTCCTACCTAGATTTCTATTAAGCTTAAAACATAATAGCAGAAACTTTTCACGATAAAAATATTATTTCAAAATGATACGTTTTAGAATTTATGATCGAAATATTTTATATACCTACTATTAAAATCAACTTGTGATTTATTGTTAAAGATAGGTAATATGTAGATCTAGATTTCTATTAGGATAGATTTTTGATAAGTAATTATACATAATTTATATCATTAATTTATTCGAAAAGCTAAGGCGGACCACGCGCCGACGTGTGTTTGTCGTCATTGCAGCGGTCGGTAGGATTATTTATCGAAGTGATTAAAGATGGGTACATCTTTATTCACATATACTATACATTATAAAATAGGAGATGTGGCTTGTTCACAAGTATTTCTTTTTTCGTTTCGAACTAAAATAATCGTCGACTGGCAGCGTCTTAAGTCTGCTGAATAACTTTTAAGTGATTCTAATATGGTTAAATTCTACTGCAAAAAGATCATCTTAGATTTGTATAAATACGTAACATAACATAATCATATATCAATCATACTATCATATTAGATGTAATTTTTGTTATTATGTTTGTTTCTGTAATTATCACATACATAGGTACTAAATGTATTAATACAGTATTATTTATCATACGTCGAATTTGAATTTACTGATTTACTAATTCAAAACCTGACGTCTCGAATTTACGTCCTTTCTAGTTAGCTCATCTTGTACATAAAGCTTTTTATACTAATAATCAAATAGTTTGTAAATTAGCGCGATATACTCGTAGCTAGTAATAAATTGCAAAGAGGGACGCCCTGGGCATTGAATATGCACGTAAGATTAATATTTTGTTAATAAATTGGGCACTATTTTAGGAAATATGTGGCGCGCAGCAACGATAAAATAGAACTTCGCACCTTATGCGCAAGCACTGAATTATAAAATGGTACTACTATACGCGGCTCATTGTGCTCTTATAACGTAAACATTTCAACATTTTTTGATTCAATTTGGCAAGGAAATATTGAATTCTGAGGAAGGGCATAACTAGGTAACAATAGGTATAAAAAACCGGCCAATGTAACACGGTTTCGTAGATTACACAGCTAACAACGTTATAATAAGTAATAAGTAAAAATTTCCGTAATTTATACCTAAGTACGTAAACTCCCAAAATATTCATACTTTAACACAAGATGAAAAAACAAAAAAAAAAAACACAAAAACATGTTTATCATAAAAGATATAATTGCAGTTAAATTCCTTCCATTAGTTATACTTTTTAGGGTTTCGTAGTCTTCAAAAAACGCTTATAGTTTTTACTTTGTTAATAAAAAAAAATAAAAAATTAATTAAAGAAAAATTGATATAATATCAGTCAGTCGGCAACCAGTTCTATACAAGTTATACTCGTATAATGGCGTATTTAGTCAACATCCCTTTCATAAACAGCCAAGATAGGTTCGAAAAGCCAGTTATGAGTACCAACCAGTCTAATTAGTGGGACCATGAAAGTGCACGCGTGTGGGAAGTGCGTTAAATCGCAATTACCCGCATGGACGCCGCTGGATTGCCGCAGAAAGCTTACTCTTTGTGAGCGCTTACACGGTGAGCCTCTCAATTATAAATTAACCAAGCTTTAGCTCGCGGCCACGCTCGCATTTGCTGCGCTAAAAGGCTACAGGGCAATGCCAAGGGCAAGGCAAAAGCGAAGCCGGTTTTATCTGGTTCAGTTTTTTTTAATTCACTTATTGCTGCTTGCTTTTGGCAGAATAATAACGAAGTAAAGTAAAAACTGCTCTCCAATAAGCAACGGGACAGACCGACAAGTTCCGACTTTATACCAACATTTACTAACAGGTTAATACCAAATTAAACTTATATTAGAAACAGATTTCATACGAGCACTGAGTACAAATAGAATCACGTATTACCAAGTCTACCCACGGCTTGACTTGCGTTAACTATTAGTTCCATTAATAATATCGCGTTGTTAGGCTGGTATAAAAAGGTTTTGAAAGTCGATGTTCGTCATTGCGATATCAGCTGTCACTTTGAAAGTAAAATCGATCGTCCGAAGAGTAAAGACGTCCATCTGTATCGGCAGCAACTGACCTTCTAAAACATCAAAGACGTCTCGCGGAACTGAACTTCAAGAACTCGCAAATTGTACTTTGATGGACGTTTAGCTTGCTGTGGTCTGTACGTAATTATATCTCACTACGTCATAGGTACATTATCATTTATCACGCATATTATTATCGAACAAAAAATCTCACATTTGTATAATGATGATGAAATTGACAAACTACACCTTTAAAATGAAAAGAGTTGAACATTGCACAAAACCCATAACTGAGAAAAATAGTTTTTTCTCACCATTGTATTTTTTTATTTGAATTATATTCAATACGAGTCTACATTTTAAAAACAGATGAAATATCTTCTATTGAGTGAAACTCTCAATGCAGCTGTTGTTTTGTTATACTCTTTCAAAACCTTTTCGGTGCTCTTTGAACCCCACTTTGGGATGTTAAATATTAACTCGACCCACTTTGTAGTAACTTCCTTGTCGCTAAGAGCCAGACCAGTCGATGCGAACGATTTTTGCACGTTGGTTACGTGCCTCAACACATCGTGTGACCGGGTTCTAACCGACAAGGAAAACACTACAGAGTGGATCACTACACGGCACCACTCTGCCATCACAACGCATTGTGTAGCCAAGCTCTTAGAGAGCTGATAAGCATCGGCGTAGCTACACTGAGTAGATGTTACAAATAAATTTACAATAACGTTAGTACCTAACGTTTTCAACGAATACTTACTAAAGAACTAACACCGGATCAGAAATGAGAAGATCCGTAGGCGAACTTATCCTTACCATTGTAAGACGTGTGAGGTTTGTTGGTTTGTCCTTTTTTTTCCAAAGCAATGGATTGACATGATGGGCCTTAAGGTAGGTATATTTAATCCAGATGCCACGTGTGCAAACCCACGAGCAGAAAATATTTTATGATAAATAATGATAAATATTGTTCTAAAAAAAACCTACATAAAAAATAAAATAAATTTTGCTTAGAGGATGTTTAGAAATCAGGATTATCAAATATCATAGTTGTATCTTACAAAAGAACTACCTACATAATCCTTTAGTTCATCAACTTCAGAGGATTAGCATGTTGAAGTGACAGTTGGCGGGCTTACGGCCGTAGGGCAGAACATTATTCGATTGAAGACCACGCACGAAAGCCCAGCGTAGGTGAACTCATGGTAGGACGACCTGATAAAGGTCGCTGGGAGCCGTCGGCTGCAGGTCGCATGAAAACCTTTGCTGATAATTTATGGGAGAAGGCCTATGTTCAGTAGTGGATGGCTTACGGCTGAAATGTTGCTACACACGTTACACTACATAAAACAAAATATTGACGACGATATGGACAAACAGTGTTTTTTCCGGATTCTACTAGGCTCGGTCGCGAGCAACAGACGTAATTTCACCTAGTTCCTATTATCATTTCAAAGTGTGATATTGAAATAAATACCTTTTGAATTTTGCCTTTGACTTTGTGTATTTATCTGAATCACATTACATTATCATGATTTTTGTTGTTACATTTATGTTGCTCTTCGTATTAACAGCCAAAACTGATTTATCGAAAGTAAGTTGTCATGACGCTCAACAATAATATTAATATTCCTATTATTCCGGTTGTCTTATTGGTTATTTCTTGATGGATGACCAGGCGGAAGAATTGTGTCCTTTAATAGTACCTAGATACTAATGGTCGTTGATGAATGTGTGTATTGTATACGTATGTACTAGCTGACCCATGATAGATTTTGTCCTTTCCTGTGTAAGTAGTTAAAACTGATGTCAGATTTTTTGCACACCATCTATACCAAAATCATCACTTTTGCATTTTTTTTATCATTTTGAAATGGTTTTTTGGATAATAAACCACCCTATGTTTAATTCGGGCAATTACAGCAAATTTAATCTTAATCCATTTTATCGTTTAGGCCTGATTGATTTTCAAACATAAAACATCCTCACAAAATTTCGCATTTATAATAATAATAAGATAGTGCACTTTGTTCGTATGACATGTCTTCTTATTTTTAGTTCTTTCTATATATCGACATTTGCATATTTATACCAGCAGGCGGGCTGGTTCGATCGTCAGGAGTGCAAATGCACGACAAGGAAATAATAGGTACCTATAGGTATTAATTGATACCATTTCCTCTTTTCAACAACAATTGTATTGTTACTTGTTAATCAGATAATTGAATTGCAATACGTTTCATCATTTCCTGTAGCAATTATAACGCAGCGAACATAACAAACAATCATCGATAAAAGGTATCATTTTATTTACAAAAAGTCCTCACATACTTTGTATAAAATACATTATTTTGCTTAAATTAGTACTTGGGTACGAAATTAGCCCTAAAATTCGGGAAGCGTTAAACAAAATAAATATAAATAATGGTGGATATTTCACACAGCGCCACCTAGCCTCAAATTAGCAAAGCTTGTACTATGGGAACCAGATAACTGATATATTACTTATACTTTTTTTTAAATACATACATGCTTAAGATACATTATAACACATATAAATTTCACAGAATAAACATCAATGTTTATAACACAAATGTTTGTCCTTGGTGGGAATCGAACCCACAACCTGTGAGGCCAGTGTACGATGCACCCGACGCATGTACAACTCAAACTCAATGTTATCAAACGTGTTCATTCCAAATGAACTGGAAATGACATTATAATAACTTGGCTGGTAGGTAGTAGGTAGGTAGTACTCTCTCGATAGGGATATTAGTTCTAAGAGTAATCCCCTAGAACCTCATCGCAATCCCGTGCCATGACTCGGACACAGTCTGCACACAATAGCTAGTGAACCCCACTAGCTAAAAGTCACTTTCATCGAAATACATAACATTAAATCATAGAAACATATTGAAATATCTATGTTCAGCTATCTTCCTTGCGACCAAAACTACAAGAATTAGACACCAACGGCATAATGCCGGTATTTTTTTTTAGCAAATACTACGCAAGCGTTACTTAATTTTTATTTGTAAGCACCAATTATTATTTTGGCTTCCCGCGTGGTCCCATTTAAATTTGAGGAAAAAAATACCACTTTAAGGGTGAAAAAATAGAGAATGAAATTTTGTATTGGACTTGTTCAATTGAATTTATAACAACATGCAACATGCAACTTGTTTTTACTTTTTTAAACGTAATTCTTTGCCATGTGTATCGGATTGTGTTTTCAGTAATGAAATTCAAAGTGATATGGCCTTTATTTCTGTACTGGTTTCTCACATAAATCGCGGCCTGTCTTCAGGCTCCGTAATTGGTTCCGGAAATAATGACTTGGAAATATCCTGCGTTACATCATCCACCGACTCGCGGGTCAATGAACCGCTGGAACTTTCAGTCTGATGTTTTACAAAATCCAGACCTGCTGGCTTATTTCGTAAAAATATATGATTTATCATACCTTATGAATATCATACATTTTAGAGAATACCAATTTCATAGTAACTATTATATAATCTATGTAGGTATAAGTAGGTTGATGAACAGTTTTTTTTTCAAGTTTGCATCGAATGTCTTTGTGATAAGTGCCACAACAACAAAAGACGCATACAAAATATGTTTATGTTGCTTCATTCCATTCCAAACCACTCTAAAATGGATTTAAAAATTGCTTATTATATGTAAAAGCATTATCTTTCCAGTTTGGGCAACTAATAACATTATCTCCGCGAAGCCATCTGTATGTAGCCATATGAGTGTGGTTCTGTTTTTAAACATCGGCGTCGCTCGAATAACTAGTATCTGGTAAATTGTCTCGTTTAACGCTTACATTTTATATTGCACTGCAGTGTACTGCATTGGGATAGACAACAAGTAAATGCTTTTAGAAAATTAACTGGTTTTTTTTTACGAAAACACCAAAATTACTATTTGTAATACAGTTGGAAAGTTTCTAATAAATGCTAGAATACTTACGACAGAGCCACAAGAACAAACACTTAAGAGGCTCCCAGTCGCTGATTGCTCTTTTTCGAAACGAAAAAAGAAATACTTCTGAACAATCCACATCTCCTATTTTTATAAGTATATTACTTCAGGTTCCTACCTGGATTTCTATTAAGCTGAAAACATAATATTAAGCTGAAAACATAATAGCAGAAACTTTTCACGATAAAGATATTATTTCAAAATGATACGTTTTAGAATTTATGATCGTAATATTTTAAATACCTACTATTAAAATCAACTTGTGATTTATTGTTAAAGATAGGTAATATGTAGATCTAGATTTCTATTAGAATAGATTTTTGATAAGTAATTATACATAATTTATATCACAAATTTATTCGAAAAGCTAAGGCGGACCACGCTCCGACGTGTGTTTGTCGTCATTGCAGCGGTCGGTAGGATTATTTATCGAAGTGATTAAAGATGGGTACATCTTTATTCACATATACTACACATTATAAAATAGGAGATGTGGCTTGTTCACAAGTATTTATTTTTTCGTTTCGAACAAAAACAATCGTCGACTGGGAGCGCCTTAAATGAAATGGTGTGAAATTCGCTACACATTTTACACTTTTATTTTAGGATAACTGTGTCAATAGCAGTAATAAGTATGCCATCAAAAAACATAACTTGTAAAAAAAGCCAAGTCTCGCAACGCAACTCAGTTCTTCTACCGTAAAAAGTTGTGAGATCAATGTAATACCAAGTCAGTTAATTTATTCAGTCCCTACTTTAAGGATCCTACTGTCTTAAGTTATTACGTAAAGGTTAGCTAATTACGTAATAACATAAGTCAGAAGGACCCTTAAAGTAGGGACTGAATAAATTAACCGACTTGGTATTACATGGATCTCACAACTTTTTACGGTAGAAGAACTGAGTTGCGTTGCGAGACTTGGCTTTTTTTACAAGTTATGTTTTTTGATGGCATCTCACTACACACACTACACTAAACACTAATTGTGTTTCAAATTTGAAGCTTCTATGTCTGCTAGAAGTGCCTTAAACTTTTGATGATCGGTCAGTCAGTGAGTGAGTGAGTGAGTGAGTGAGTGAGTGACAAAATAGGAAACTTTGACTAGTTATAATTCTTAATCTACTGGTTCAAATTGAATGAAATTTGAAATATACCGTGTTTATATAGTGACTGCTTGGTTACTGAAAATTCAGGCTTCTAGTTTTATCCACAACGAAGTTATAGGGGGTCGAAAATGGCCTGAACTGCTTTGAGAAAAGGATGGTACAGCCGTGCCGCTTTATTGCTTGACTTGGCGGGGGCACTGCCGTGCCCCCAGATACTACTAGAAATAATGTCAATAGACTACCTTATGTTCGTATTGCTCTGCAGTAAAATATATAGGTTTAAGATAAAGCCAAGAATCTACTAAAATAATCGAAATCAGGGATATTGATTTCAGTCCATAATATTAAGTAATAAACCAATGGGATTGTGTCGCATTCACTCATTTATTAAGTTTAACTATACATAATCTTTCCATAAAGTGATTACCAAAATAAAGTTGAAAAAAAAGTATTGTACGAGTATGTGCATAAATTAAATGTTTTATTTTAATTTTAATATCAAAAAGATTTTTTAACGAGGCACGTCCGATTTCCATATTATTATCATCTGCATCGCAAGTACCTATTAAGTATTTTATGTAAGCTGGGTCCAACTACATGCTAGATACATACGGTCACATTATTTATTTGTCAACGTCTATAAATATTATTAGCATAATTTTGTATATAATTTTAATATCCCTTATTTATATGGGTAAGCAGCCGATTTAGATATGCATTATGATGTTTAACCCTTATTTACAATGAAAAGCCTACCGCACATTTGTTTTGTTTGTTTTGAACAATACTTATTCGCTAATCCCGTGACTTATTTATAATACACAATACTATTAAATCTCACAAAAGCGAGTTATTGGTATTTACTTGTTGGTAAATATATTTTATATCATATTTAAAATAGCGTTTAGCAGATCACAGTTACAATAAATGTATGCAAAAGAGTTTTAAGTGCCGTGTGAACTAATCTCACTGGTAGTTTTTATGGTCACGACTCATGTAAAAAAAGGTTGTGTTGGCCGAGTGGGAGTACCTCGATTTTCAATCTGAAGGTCGTGCGTGGGTTGGAATCCCGGCGTGCATCAATGGATTTATCTGTTGTCGGATCTGTCTGTGTCACATATGACTACTGCAAAAGGTGGACATGTGCCAAATGTACTGTTTGGACATGCTTCTGACTACTCCCTTTAGACATATTTAACAATCTAGGCGCCTTGAGATCTCGGCAGAGTAAGGGCCCTAAAAGTAATTTTTGTCTATTACTTTTTGCTACTCTTCTGTAGACTTTTTGTCTATCGAAAGCAGCTCATGCTAAGCCTGCAACACCTGTAAATATAATAACGGGACTGTTGAATCATTATTTATAACCGAATATCATTTGAGAAACTGCAAAATGTGCTAAATGTAATATTTGGACGTGCCTCTGAATAACCCCTTTAGACATCTTCAAGGATCTGAGCGCCTGGAGATCTGAGAAGATGTCTCCCGTACTTGGGGATTACAGTCGTGATCCTATTTATTTTATTTTTATCATTTGAGTAACCTTTAGTTATTTCAACAAAGATGTATTCCGGCCTGTTCTATCACTAGCATCATATGAGGTGGGTTTAATTGAAGAAAGTATTTGGAACGGCCGATGATGATAGGTAGGTATAGGTACCTACGGGCAGACGATTTACGATAAACACCTGGATTCATTTTAGACTTTTATTGCGCTATTGTGAGAGTAATGGCCGACTGGCTATTTGCTTCCTTCAGCGCTTTTTAGGATTCCGTACATGTTAAAAAACGGAATCCTTATAGAATCACTCTCGTGTCTGTCTCTGTACTGTCTGTACTGTCTGTCTGTGTATGTCCCAATCAATCAAGAACGTATAGCGTAAATGTGTCAAATCAAACGGGAATTTTAAGATTATGGATTAAGTAAAAGATATTCAAGAAAATGAACATAAGCATGATCTAAATTTTTGTTCCTCTAATAAAATAACCATCACAGTTTTGTAAATACTTTATAGATTAACAATAAAATTGATACAAATATGTCATCAGATTTAAAATTAAATTGTTTCTAAAATACTTTAAAAAAATCAACTGCTTTATTATGCTTCTACGGCTATACGTACCTGCTTGTACTCGTACCTAGTAAAGTAATTCCTACCTACTTAGTTTATGAAGAGACAATAAAGAGTATAGATATTATGCATGTGCCGTGATAAGACGGAGCCCGCTGAGCGCGAGTCTAACTCTAACTTAACCGGTTCTTTCAAACGCATTGCCAAAAACAACTTGATTTTATTTTTGTCAATGATATTATATTAACCTTCAGAGTGTCGATTTTGATATTCATATCCATAGTTACTAGGTACTCGAGCAAAAAATATAAAATTAAATTAGACAGCAGTTGCGATGAAAGTGAATTATATTCATACCATGTTTATGTTCTATAAAAAGATGTAATAAACATGGTTCACATTCATTTTTTCCTTCGTTTTAATAATCTTAGTTTACAAAGTCATCACACGGCGAGGCGGCGGTGGGAAGGCAAATAGCACGGGAGTTAATGGAATACAGTCTATCATTAACAATGGTATAACAGCTGATCTAGTCTCACAATCACTCACTTATCAGGGTTAACTGGCCTCACAGCTCGGTTGGAAGTAACTGCCTTCTGTGCTGTAGGTTGTGGGTTCCATTCCCACCCGGGACAAATATTTGTGTGATGGACATAGATGTTTGTTCTGTGTCTGGCTGTTATATGTATCATAAGTATATATATTTACAAAAAAAAAGTATTTATGTATTCTATCAGTAATCTGGTTTTCATAGCACAAGCTTTGCTTAGTTTGGTGTTAGATCGGAGAGTCTTCACTTTTGTACAGAGTTTGCCAGCTATAATGATATAAGCTGTATTGTGTTCACACTCTAATGTGTTCAATGTGTGGAGTAATAAGCATTTTCGGCAAAGATCTTTGAAAGCATCGTTATTTCTTTGATCTGAAGGTATTGGTCGTAAAACCTTAAGGGGCTCCCAGTCGCTGATTGCTCTTTTTCGAAACGAAAAAAGAAATACTTCTAAACAAGCCACATCTCCTATTTTTATAAGTATATTACTTCAGGTTCCTACCTAGATTTCTATTAAGCTGAAAACATAATAGCAGAAACTTTTCACGATAAAGATATTATTTCAAAATGATACGTTTTAGAATTTATGATCGAAATATTTTATATACCTACTATTAAAATCAACTTGTGATTTATTGTTAAAGATAGGTAATATGTAGATCTAGATTTCTATTAGAATAGATTTTTGATAAGTAATTATACATAATTTATATCATTAATTTATTCGAAAAGCTAAGGCGGACCACGCGCCGACGTGTGTTTGTCGTCATTGCAGCGGTCGGTAGGATTATTTATCGAAGTGATTAAAGATGGGTACATCTTTATTCACACATACTATACATTATAAAATAGGAGATGTGGCTTGTTCACAAGTATTTATTTTTTCGTTTCGAACAAAAACAATCGTCGACTGGGAGCGCCTTAATGCAGGTTATTGGTTTCTATCTATAGTTCAATGATATACAGTGTTATACACGGTATATCTAAGTCGAATGGGCCCCTCATTTATCTTATCGCATCAAAGAAACAAAGTTTCTTATTTCGTGGAAACTATGCCAAAATACGTTGTATGGCTTGTTTTGCTTGGGGGTTCAAATTTAACTAGTTCGCTGTTTTAAGAGGAGTAATCAATGTTTTTGATGAATGGCGAATCGTTTTTTCTCAATAACCGCAAAACATACAATTTTGTTTTTTATGACAAAGATAACTTAAGGATATAAATCTAGATAAATTACAGACAGAAACACGATTGGTAAAACTATTCTCGATAGATTTATTTTTCAAAGTTGGCTCTTCAAAAACACTAGTTTAGTTTTTAATCAAAACTATGAATAGCTAAACAGTTCATTTTTATATAATTCGTTAGATAATCATACTAGCTAAGTAAATTACAGACAGTTTCTTTTTAAATTTGATGGTTTTCAAGATAATGCAGTTCTATCACTTTTTCCGTCTTATCCGGGTAGATTCAGCCCATACAAAAAGTCAAAAATTTCACTTATTACCTTAAGAAGCAATTGTGGTGTGAAATTTCTTGTAAGTTTATTGAGACTATTAAAATATATTATTCATTCAAAAACTATTTATTGAAAACTGTTAGGTATGGAAATTGGTAGAATCCTGGAATCGATTTATAAAATGAATGCTTGTCTTAAATGTCAGATTGGCGCGATGTCAGTGTTCAGCTACATGACGTCTTTTGTCTTTGACGTTGCCAACGGTAGACTGGTTGTTTTACAACCTGTTATTAATATTGGTAGTAAAATACTTTGCGGTATATTCGACAGGTAACAACATGGAAAAGTCGCAAAGTGAATGTTGAGTTTGATATAAAAATATATGTATTTGTAAAAAAAGTAAAATATAGGATCAGGACTTTAATCCCCAAGTACGGAAGATCCTCTCAGATCTCCAGGCACTTAGAATTCTTGATGATGTCTGTAAGGGGTAGTCTGAGGCACGTCCAAACATTATATTTGGCACATGCCCACATTTTGCAGTAGTATTCCATACGTTGCAATGTCTATGTACTTGAAAATATAAAAAAATAGTTAGGTACCTAGTAGTAATATAGGGTCCGTATCTTTTAGTCTACATATCAATATGTCTATGTCTAGGTAGCCAGTAAGCCTAGAATACGTATACCTACCCATCAACACAATATCTTATCGCATACTGTGATGCCTAACAATACCGGGAACACACTTTAAAAAAATTGTAGGTATCCACGTTGTTGGATGTTTAATTTTATAAAATAAAATACAAAATAAACATGGTTTTTGATCTTCGTGCAATGTTTACGACTTCTCACGAGTAAGATGAGAAAAAAAGACAGACGGACAAGATTAGCTCACCGAAATCTATACATAAGAAAAGTTTAGTTCTCTGTGCTGATTAATTGAAATGTTTATAGCAAAAGCAAAATCAAAAGTAAAGGCAGTATTCGTGAATCAAACGTTGATATTTCACAGTATAATGGCGTGTAGTGGTCAGTGACCTCGCATACCAACTAGGCATAAGATAAAATATGCTTGAAATTTATTTTATGTGATGAAGGAAACACAATATTTATGAAACTGGCGCGACCTTTAACCACAAATTGAAAAACAAAGAATGCGTGTATCCATCTCCATTTTTTCGGTACCATAATATTTTGTTTGGATATCCAAACATATGATAAAATATTGAAAAATCAGCGTATTACACCAGAACGAACGCTATTTATTGTCCGACTTCATAGGAGGAGGTTCTCAATTCGATTGTATTTTTTTTTTCACCTCGGAAGTTTCGACTGGCTTAACCGATTTTGAGATTATTTTTTTATTTGAAAGCTGGTGCTTCTCATGCATTTTGTTAATGGGACATAAAGTTTTGTATTGGACTTGTTCAATTCAATTTATAACAACATGCATGAAGTCGGTTATATTTTTATTTTTTTAAACGTATTTATTGCACTTTATATTCTTTTAGCCATTTGACCTTATGTTACTCCACCTATTCGCGCTTTTCGAATAGGTGGAGTTAAACAAGGTGGGTTCATCACACACATCAATATAACTCAGTTTGCCAGTTTATTCGATGTCCTATGATCTGGAGGTACACAATCGAGCAAACGAGCTCCGCAATTAAACGTGTTCGGTCGCTGAGCACAAAACTAAATGTGGACGAAGAATTCACGAGAGGAATGAATACAAAATAAAGGATCATAGGCTCCGATGACTAACCTTTACGCACTTTTAAGCACACTAGTGGTCTCTAAAGGAGTTTTGCGTTAGCTGTTTTCCAAAATGAATCTTAGAAGCGTGAACCGATATCTGTGATACAATATTTACCTTTTATTTCTATCGAGGCATGCTTTGCATTGCAATAAGGAGGTCTGCTTCGTATTATTTCGTAAAAATCAAAGATTTTCATAGCCATGGCTATGAATATCATACATTTTAGAGAATACTAATTTTATAGTAACTGTTATTGAATCTATGTAGGTATAGGTACCTAAACTGCATTAAAAGCCATAATATGATAATCATAGGTTTTTACGAAAAAAGCCAGTCGTAGACGAATTAAAGATTGTACTAGATGGAAAGACGACCTCATTTACTGGAAGTCCGCACAAGATTGTTCGCTCGATCGACTGAAATAATGATAATATTAGATTTGGATTGGTTTTTATTGATTGGTTTTTCGCGGAAGAGGCCTTTGAATAGCTTATAAACTCTGTCACCAGAGGTGGACACAAGTTCATCAAAAAATATTTTATTCCCGGAAACATTTTAGGCTATCCTAAAATGTGTGTCTCTACTCGTCCAAGACTTTTAAGATTTCAAGAGTTCTTAAATAAAATAGATTTAAGGATTTGAACCAATTCGTCGAAGTGTTCTATTCAACAAGTCACACTGACTGACCTACTTTGCAATTTGAGTGTGACAATACGACAATAGGCCTATTGTCACCGTCGGGTTCACAAAGTGCCACAATGGATGAACTGCGAACATATTACTTATATACATATTTGACCTTTAACTGTTTCAATTATGCAGAGTTTTGAAACACAAAAATACTTTGTTATTGTGTGAATGTTTATAAAAATAAGATGTTTACAGCTCCTTAAAATAAACTAAATTCATACTATTTATATTCAAAATAAGATTTGGAAGCTTATAATATAATAAATGAATATAATAAAAACTATTCATTATTGTCCTGGTTCTTAAATTAGATAGATAGATAGATAGATAATACTTTATTGTACACCAGAAATAAACAAGCAAAACATTAAAAAATAATTTTAGGATTACGTAAAATGGGCGGCCTTATCACTAAAAAGCGATTTCTTCCAGGCAACCTTAGGATGGAAAGTAGTGAGCAAAGTAACAGTGGAAGGCAGTGTACAAGCAACAAAATTTATGACCATGACGACCATTTTTATAATAAGCATAAAAAGAACCTATGAATATTATAATATAATATTAATACTTAAAACTAACAATCAAAATCAATCAAAAAATAAAAATATAAAATAAAATCAAAATAAAATCTCGCTCTTTGTAAAAATTTAAAACGAGTGGAATACATAATGTGGATTCAAATTGGTTTAAGTGCAACATTATATTTTTAACATATTTATATTTAACAATAAGAAAACTGTGAATCCTAGGTTACTTAAATAAATAAATAAATAAATAAATATATATATATATATACCTACACAAATATTTATTTATTTATTATTATATATATATAAATATACACAATGTTACAATATTATGTTAAGAGAAATATAATAATAATAATAAAACTACAAAAAGGGTTATAAAGGAGGATCATTGAGATATAATAGTTTTAACTTCTTCTTGAAAGTGTGCAGCTAAGATGAACGTCTGATGTCTACCGGCAGACTGTTCCATAGACGCACAGCTTGGATTGTGAAGGACTTATCATAGAAGGAACTGCTGTGCACTGGTGTTTTAAGAGACAGGTTTTCTGATGACCTTAGAGAAAGAGTGTTGGAAGAGTGAAGATACTCAAACCTTTCTTTAAGATAGTTAGGAGAGGAGGAATTGAACAAAATAGTATATAGAAGGGAAAGAGTATGCAAGTTACAACGAAGACGAATAGGAAGCCACTTAAGCGTAGAGCGAAGAGGCGTCAAATTTTCGTAATCCAAAAATGAACCTAATGCAGAAATTTTGAAGACGTTCAAGCTTATCGGTCTGCTCCTCCGTAAGGTCAAGGTAACAGGTATTAGCATAATCCAACACTGGGAGGAGAAGCGTCTGTGCAAGTGTAACTTTGGTGGCAGTTGGCAAAAAAATTCTCAACCTCCTTAAGGATCCCGCCGAGGCAAAAAGCTTCTGACAAGTGACCCGTAATTGAGCTCCCCAAGAAAGATTACGGTCAATTGTGATCCCCAGACTTTTCACCGACTCACTAAAAAGAATAGGTATTCCATAAAATATAACCGGCGGATCAGTAGCCAAGTCCAAGTTGCACAACAGCCTAGAGCTGCCCACTATAATAGACTGTGGTCTTAATTGGGTTAATTTTTAATCCATGAGCCATGCTCCACTCAGCAATACAGCGTAAATCAGAGTTAGTTATTTCAACAGCATCAGCTATACTACTGGGGGGAGCCTGAGTATAAATCTGAAGGTCATTCGCGTAGAGGTGAAAGGAAGAAGGTTGTGAGAGATAAAGTTAATGAAAATAGCAAAAAGTAGAGGAGATAGAACGCCACCCTGTGGTACACCAGCCGTCGTTGCACACCACGACGAGAAAGACTCCTCTAAACGAGCTCGTTGCCGGCGCCCGTGCAGATAACTGGAGAACCAATTAATCACCTCGGAAGATAAGTTAAGAGAGGCGAGAAGAGCAAGGAGAATATCAAAATTAACTGTGTTAAAGGCGTTGCTGAAATCCAAAAGGGTCAGAATTGTGAGTTGTCTATTATCCATGCCCAGACGAATATCGTCGGTGATTTTCATTAGAAGTTTCGTAAGGGTCACAGTACTACTACAGTACTGTGACCCTTACGAAACCCAGACTGCATTGGATTCAGGAGATTATTGGAGGAGAGGAAAGAGTTTAATTGATTATGAACCAGACGTTCAGAGACTTTTGAGAGGAATGGGAGTATAGATATTGGACAATATTCGGAAAAAAATTGTCCTGTCCTGGACGGGCATGGAAAGCGCGATACAGCTATTAAACTAATGTATTTTCCAGTATTCATTCGTTTTTATTCACATGTACTATTGTTCACTGAAATAAATAAAAAAATATTATTGTATTATTTACAATAAAACACCCAGACTATAATTATGTATATGTCATAAAACGGTAAGACGGTTTTGTAAACCCAAACCGAACAGGTTACTTATCATTAATTATTCACCGACTAAATTAAAGCAAATGTAGCTTTTACATCAGGTAAGCTTTGACAGCATGAATAAGCCAACACGTTTAGTAAAAGCTGGAGTGGGATAATGTAATGCGCTTTGATCGACGATGTTATGGTGACTTGCAGCTTCGGAGGGGACTAAACGTTTCTATTTTAAATATAAACATGTGAAAAGAAAACTTCAATGGCATGATTTTAGTTCACATCTATGAGCTAGTGAATACTAGGGTTTGGGAAGTCTCGAAAGTTTCAAAGTTCCGGGACTCGAGACAGCCTTCGATTAAAGTCCCGAGACGTCCCGAGACTTCGAGAATTCTTAGAATAACATTAAAATCGAGTTAATTTCTATTGAAATGTATTTATAAAAAGGCAATTTGTAGTAGAAACTTACATAAAAGAAAATGAAATCTTAACAATTTTAAATTTCAGTCTTCAGTCAATCATTAATTATTTGGTTAATTGCTGACACAGACACGATCATAATCAAACGTCCCAAAATAACTAATATGGCGGCGCAGTAAACGCACCTAAATTTATTAGAAGTCCCGGAACTTCGAGTCTATTACTACTATTTTCAATAACATCAATAAGATGGTTCTGAAACGCGCTCAATAAGCGTAAATTCTTTATTATTCTACTAAAGAATTTACGCCTATTTCACGCGATCAAGCATAAGTCTATCAGACAGCTGAGTAACGTATCTTGGTGCTGAAGTTGTTTTTGATGAATGGTGGAACTCCATTTATGCATTATTTGCCATTTTAAGGTTGCATAGAATCATAAGCTTTCATAAATTTAAACGTAACTTTAAGTGGTTCATAAATTTTAACTACAAAAATATGTGCTCTTTAGGTGGTCAAACATCAAGTGTTATGCATCATGTCTTATTATTATTTTTGGACATTTCACACAGCGTCATCTAGCCCCAAACTAAGCTAAGCTTGAACTAAGGGAACTAGCTATCTGATAGAATACTTATATACTTTTTTTGTAAATACGTATTTATTATAATTAACGCCCAGACACGACAGGCGTACCTACAAGTTAAAAACGGGACCCTATTACTAAGACTCCGCTGTCCATCTGTATGTCCATCTGTCTGTCTGTCACCAGGCTGTACCTCATGAACCGTGATAGCTAGACAGTTTAAATTTTCACAGATAATGTATTTCTGTTGTCTAAAAACAGAATAAAATAAATATTTAAGTGCCCAAGTGGGCTCCCATACAACAACAAACAATTTTTTGCCGTTTTTTATTGATAATGATACGGAACCCTTCGAGTTCGTCTCGCACTTGGCCGATGTTTATTGTTTCTTTGAGCTGCCTTCGCTTGATCGATATCGGCATCATATTGGGGGGGTATGAAAACCACTTGTGAAAAAGATCATCGAAAAATATATAGGTAAAGCATGCACGCCGTGTTTGTAGACTGAATCTTTTAGGTTTAGCCACGAAACTAGGTAAGTTACCTTAACTTACCTAGTTTCTCAGACATTTGTATTGAGAGTATAATTTTACTGAAATAAATAAATACCATTACTTCCATTTCAGAACTTTTGTGAGTGGGAAGAAAGAAGTGTGAGATAAAACATGGGAATGAAAAAATGCGTGAGTGATTTCCGGGTTTTTTTTTCATAAGTACTACTCGTACCTTTGAAATTCAACTTTGACTTTCTCAAAGTAACGACTTCATAGCACTACCAAGTAGCTATTTCCATTCACAAAGCGGGAAGAAGTCACAGCAAAGAGCCAATATCCAAATGTATAAAACATTTCCGCAAAACTTGTGCCTCGAGTGGAATATGTGGAGTAGATTCGATCATCCACTTTGCCTGTAAAATAGAACCGGTCGGTGAAGATGTATTTGGTACCGGAGCCCTAACTTATTCTACTCTCATCTTGTGAAGTTGTTCTTTGAAGCAATATTTCATCCATCTACTACGAACTTGCCTGTGTGTGCAATGTGCATGTGCATGTATTCAGTAAGTGTATATTAGAGGCCGTGTTTAAAGAAATATACGTATTGTCGTGGTTCAAATATTTATATAAATATTGGTGGACATATCACACAGCGCCATCTAGCCCCAAACTAAGCAAAGCTATGGGAACTACATAACTGAGAGAATACTTATAATACTTTTTTCTAAATACATAGTTAATTATAATACAACAGAACACCCAGACACAGAACAAACATGAGGTTTATCCAAGGTGAGAATCGAACCCATAACAGCGCAGAAGGCAGAGTTACAAACACGTAGATGCATTTTGTATTATTTACAGCTTACAAGTGTATTATTCTTTAGTACCTGCATACCTGCTCAAACATAAAAGTTGTATGTTTGCTAGAATAACCCTACATTCTTTTAACATAATCCATTCGTTTTCTCCAACTGCCACAACGAAAAAGCTAGTTCGTCGTCCTGGCTGCCTCTTAAACAAAGGTTCTGCAGTTATTTAGCTAAAAGCACACATTTCATGCTCATTTTAAAAGATTTATCGAATGAATAGCAGGATCAAATTCAATTTTTCACGCTCAGCTAAAATAAACATTGATGAATAGAATAGTGCTCCACAACAACACGTGGTGAAGAAAATCAATAGATTCTCTGCGTCGGCTGACAATTAAATCAGTTGGAACATTTTGCATTTAGGAAAAAACTCTCTGTATTTGTAGCAAGTGGCATTTTTTACGGTTTTATTACACTGATATAAGTATTTTAAACATTATTTTCAGCTTAATTATTGTTTTAGATTATTTTGTCCTTCACACTCTCCTAAACTAAAATTACAGGCTTCTTTACAAAGATGATAAATCTCATGTATGTAAAACATTGCCGATACTCAAACCCTTCGTTGAACCGTAACGCAATGCTGCTTAGCAAGGTTACAGTGGGTACTACACAACCAGTGTCCAGTAAAATAAATCACAAAGGACTTTACGACTACTAAACTGCTTGATTTTCAGTGACACTGCCCTCTCTCTTGTTCTCAACAGCTGACAGAAACTATGTCAATTATTTTAACAACTTCTACTTCTTGAAGTTAACGTCAACTTACAAGTAATATAATCAAAGAAATGTTTTTTGACTCAAAAGCGTTGTCCTATTTTATATAACTGACTCATACATACTTAATTTGAATTAATTATAAAGTAAAGTAAAGTAAAGTTTATTGCCAAAATGAGAAAACGTTTACAAGACGTGCTACGAGTTGATAAATGAGGATACTAACATAGGTACTAGCGAAGACCAAACTAAGCGCAGAGCTTGTATCTTGGGCTTCAGAAGTGCGGTAACAAAAAGATAAAACATGACATACTTAAACATGAAGGCAACACGAACAAGAAAATGAGGCAAAACTAAAAGTAAGATTCCTAAAAATATAAATAGGTAGTGTAAAAATGTGTGTGCATCTGTGAGTGTGTGTGTGTGTGTGTGTGCGTGTTTGTGTGGCGCATAACTAAATTAGATTAATTCTTCTGTGTCGCAGTAAGATAAATTAAGTAACCATTTTTGTACGATTTTTCTGCACGCATAAGTTGAGCTATCTTTGACATCTGTACAACGTTTACAGACATTGTTGTAGGTGTAAGGTAGTGATAAAGAACTTTTATATTTAGATGCAAGAAACTTTTCTATATTAAAGTCAGTTATAATACAATTTTGTTATAAAACCCGCAAACCGCTCGTTAGTGTAATTATAAGAACTGTAACAAAAACACACATCATTCACAACGGCATTAGTTACTGTCGTCTACGAGCGGTCACCTGCCCCGCAGAGAGAGGGTGGGGGGGGGGGGGGGATGGTTTCAACTTTGGCCTCGCTTGGTTAACGTAGCACTGCTATACTGATCTAATTTATTATCAACTCGCTAAAACACAAATTTTTGTAAAACTTTACATTTTTATGTATTTCTCATAAGTAATTAATTTTTCATTGGTCATCTAACTGTTTAATTATGTATAAAATTTCAAATCTTTTCGTTTTGTAGATTTTGAGAAAATAGACTGTGTGACAGACGGACCGACAGACACGACAGTGATCCAATAAGAGTTTTGTTCTCTTGTACGAAACCTTAAAAACCAGAGCCAGAACAAATATCTACAAAATATAAATGACGCACCAAAAACAATGGGTTGTTTAATAACGTATAAAATAAACAAAAAATGTGATTATCGTTTTCTTTTCACCAAAGATGAGGTTGCCTCCGAGAGATTTAGCAATAGAGCAAAGCAACAAGTGGTTAATAAGCCTCTGAACTGAGCAGAGATTACGCGATGAACGAGAAACACGAATATTGAGGGTAATATTATCACCACAAAAATGGCAAATATCATACCTCGTTGTAAGGAGAAAGTATTAAAATACACGTATATTTTAAAAGGCAATTGAACCACAGACTTACGCAACTATTTAAACGTTTCAAATTGCGTGCAAAGTTTAATAGAAGGTAGTACTCGACTATAATTGGATCATCAATCTATCCAATTATAGTCGTAATTTAAAAAGATGTAGACGTTGTAGACGACTTGGTAGTTTGTTGACTTTACCGTGATTCAATTATGATGCACACTAAATCGAACTTTATCTAAGTCAGAACCGAATAACATATCGAACTTTAATGTTTTGATTTATCAGTCTCTGACTCTGATAACTATTCCTGCTCAGGCAGGAGTAATGTGTTTTAGTAAACAAAACACACTATTATCCTGTGACGTCGCTATTAGAGATTACGAGAATATCATACTACAATGGGATTCCATTTTGTCTAATAAGATTGACCGAAAATCATCATAAAACTACAAAATTCACACGTAATATTTGCTAAACCTTTGCTTTGACCAAAGCCACACCTCTTGTGTCTCAATAGGGCCTACCACACCACCGAGGTCGTTAAATTACTGCCCTCTTCTGACCCTCTCACCGCTCCTCGGGTTGCCAGATCTAAATCCCGGGTCGCCACTTGTTCCTGCTACCTACCTAATTACGTGGTTTACTAAAGCAAAGCCAACGCCTCTAAATTATATACGCAGTTCATACATAACAAACTGAAAACCTAAGTTTTAAGTACTTGAGCTCCAGAGAAGGCAATTAAAGCGAAATTACTATGCTTCAAGAAGATTTCTATTCAAATATTTCAATAAAAATAATTATTAATTACTAAATGGGCTCTTTATATCTAATTAGGGCAACAACCAGTACTCTCTACAGAATTTAATATAATAAATAAATAAAATATTTATTTATTTATTATAAAATAATTTAATTAAATTTGCGGACTTCACACACAGCGCCATCTAGCCCCAAACTAAGCAAAGCTTGTACTGTGGGAATCAGATAACTGATAGAATACTTAAATACTTTTTTTTTTTTGTAAAATATATACTTATTATACATAGTAACACCCACACCCAGAACAAACATCTATGTTCATCACACAAATATTTACCCTGGGTGGGGATCGAACCCACAACCTACAGCGCAGAAGGCAGAGTTACTACCAACTGAGCTGTGAGGCCTGTCATTTGAACTATTTTTATTGTAATTACGTTTATAGTCTAGAAATTTTTGTTTACTTAGATTGAAGAGTGTTTGTTGTTTGAATGTTTGTTTAAAAATTTGCGTGTAATATTAAAATTCCCAAACTCTGCATGATATGAAAGAGCTGAGAAAAGTTTTGAAAATATTATTTAATTTGGCACAATTTTAACCAGATATAATTTCCACAAAGCATTTTTAAACGATTTCACATAAAGGAAAATGATACATGCCTATGTGATGGGATTTCTGGGTTCTTCCTTCCTTTAACGTGAAGGTATGATTACGAAATGTTCGCTGTTATCATTTAAGAGTATCTCCGTATAAACTGTTTGAAGTCATTTAAAGGAGAGCTGCATTCGATCTTGTTTAGGCTTATTTGACAAAAAAGTCTCAAGTCTAAAGTCATTTAACAAAAAATTATAAACTAAAAATAAAGATTAATAAAAAATATTTATTAATTTTACTTTCTTTTATATTATTTATTTTTTTAGGAAAACAAAAAGCGCTTAAAAACTAAAAACTATACTAAAAATAATATTGTATCAACGTTAGCTTTCTTATGAATGAAAAAAGAAAATATAATATGATATGGAAACAAAGAAATAATGTAAACGTCGAATTCGCCGCAAAAATTAGGTTCAAATAGGGCTTATTACGACTAGATATTAAAAAAACTCTATTTTGTTTGCAAACTCGCAAGGCAACAGTTTAATCGAATTATAATTGCGGGATGGACCAAGCACTTGATTGGATGTTTGGAGCTGTTTAAACTCATTATAAACTATAAATTAGTAAGAACTGGCGCGGACACTGATCGAGTGGAGGCCAGTCGCCGCCGCCCTCATCCAGCCACTGCTATGTCATCTGTGACCGTGCTGAGCAAGGGGACTGAACATTATAATTATGTTGGTAATTCGATGTCAAATTTGAAAAAAAAAAAGTTGTCTGAAAATCGTTTTACTTAAAGAATTAAAACTATCGTAGAAATACGAATACATCGTCGATCACGGTCGCGGGCGGTGCTAATGATGAAGTGCATCTGAATTGTCTCGAAACGTCAGCAATACAATAAAATAACGTGGTAATTAGCCGTATTTCAATTTAAAATCTATACTTACGGTAAAACGTAAAACTATTAATGTTAAGTCATAGGAATTAAGAATATGAGATCAATCTCATGAAAGCTAGGACTCGTACCACCATTATTAAAGCAAACAAATGAACCTCAACACCTTACAACGGCTTACAATACCAGAGTGAGTAATCTGAGTGTATTTTAGCCGAACATTATGAAAATAAATTAATACAAATGTTAGTGGATATTTCACACAGCGCCATCTAGCCCTAAAATAAGCAAGCTTATACTATGAGAACTAGATAACCGATAGAATACTTATATATTCTTTCTGTTTTTTCATGTTTTTGTAATATAACACCTAGACACATAACAAACATCAATGTTCATCACACACATATCTCTCGGGGGTTGGGATCGAACCACCCTACTACCGACTGAGCTGTGAGTCTGCGAGGCGGTCTATTGCTTAGTTTCCTCAGTGATGATCGAGAGTTGGTTGGTGTTACTTATCTTCTCGTAGTTTCAATCGCCAAAAGTAGTAACTCGTAAACACTAGAAGACGAACGCCATCAATTACAGCTCGCTTGTTGTATAAACATCCTATTGTTTGTTGTCGAAATACGATCGTAAATTATTCGGGAGAATTGAACGGCTGCTGATGAAATATTGGTAAAAGTACCTATTATTAAGTACCTCGTTTAAAATATTGAAGCTGTTCAGAATCTTACTACAAGTATGTAATAAATAACATCTAATACATCATATATTACAGAATATAATACAGTAAAACATTTAGAAGAAAGGCTTCAAGCAAACCAGTTTGAGTTGTAAATACTTAAAAAGGTGGGCATGTGTCAATAGATAATGTAAATGTTTAAACGTACTTTTGACCCTTTCTCTCCTGGAGATCTCTATATTTTTGTCTGTTTATTTTTGACCAATCTGTGTCTAGCCTCACATCTCAGTTGGTTGTAGCTGTACCTTCTACGCTAAAGATCCTGGCTTTGATTCCTGCCCCGATTAAACATACTCGTAGATGTTTCTTTTGTGTCTGGGCGTTTTCATTATCTTTTATAAAGTTTTCTGGTTTTACCAAATACAATATTCACTTAGTTTAGCGCCATATGGCGCTTTGTGAAATGTCCACCAATATTGTTTTATGTTGAGATAAATAAATAAGGCAACTATCGTAAACAATATCCCACCAAAAACATTCTGTAAAAAACTAGCCAAGTCTCGATGGAGCTGCTTGTTTATCTCTAAAAAGTAATGAAATCTAGACAAAGTCGTGTCAAGTCTGAGGTTCTTTACTGCAATTTCTTTATTATTATAGAATGTTGTGTGACTTGGCCGTTGAACATTCTTTATACGTTAGTGGGTACAAGTCAATTTTGTTTACACGTAATGTTATATCTGTTGTAACTACCTATGTTTGTTAAGCGAGATAATAGCCAATACAGGTATTGGTAATTGGACGCTAGTGTCTTATTTTAGGCTGTTGTTGATCGTGCAACACATGCATTCAGCATTGACAATGCTGACTTCTGCTGTCTTCTTTTTGGAGCGTCAAATCGACCACCGATCTAACATAAAATAGACGTATTTTTTATACTGTTTGTTTCAGGCTCGCCTTTACATAAGTGTTATTGACTAACACTCACAGACACACCTTACCTACTATACCTATACACCTACTATAATATTGGGCACTGTAATGTTATACTTTTATTTCAATTTAATTAGTACCAAACTACTTACGTTTATTTAATCCTTTCATCTCTCTTTTACCATTGTTTGTACCTTCACCTTCGCTAGTTGTATTGTTACATAAATATATTGCACTATCCGTGGAGTGGGGGCACTGGTGACCTGTAATACAGGTGTCAAACCTACCTCAGGAACCAGTCTCTCACAAAGCAGGTTTGCATTAATGTATACCTTACTATAATACTTACCGCCTAAGCCTTATTACTGTTAATGCTTACCTTTGTGAGAGAAAATAAATAAACTTTATTACTTTATTATTATTATTGAAATACGCAGCTTTATCAAGCCTACAATTGACTGGTTATTGAATCAACGTTTTCTAAGTGGCAATTTTCCATCGTTAATGGGTAGCGGTTCTGGCAACAGATTGGTGCAATGGTGTCATGGAGCACCTGGTTTTATACCCTTGTGTACTCTTCAACGGCCAAGTCACATAACATTCTATAATAATAAAGAAATCGCAGTAAAGAACCTCAGACTTGACACGACTTTGTCTAGATTTCATTACTTTTTAGAGATAAACAAGCAGCTCCATCGAGACTTGGCTAGTTTTTTACAGAATGTTTTTGGTGGGATTTCACTTCTTTTTGTAGAAACGTGGGCTTATTGATTTATTTTATTAGATTTTCTTATTTGACACAGTTTTTTTTCTTTTTATGAGTAGTTTTTTTATTATAAAAACAAATCGTAAGCGCGTTTAAAATACAGTCAGCGCCATCTAGCGACGTGTGCGGGTATCACCGCCACTCTTAGTCCAATGCATTATATTTTGATCAAATTTTGAGCGAAATTAATATTTTAGTTTATTTAATTTGTTATGTTGTTTATTCAATTTGTGTAATGTTCGAGTAGAATAAAGTTAATCGTTCGACTATTTCTTCTTGTAAACTTGTAAGTATAAGTTATGTAGGTATAAAAGCCAGTCTAGTCTTATCCAGAGTTTTCCAGAGTTTTCCTTTAATTTTATTGCGTACTAGCAGTCCGCCCCGGCGTCGCACGGATGTAATAATGATATTATAGGTAATTTTTTTACACCTTGGGTTACATTATCGAATTTTTCATAAGGATCCCTAATAAAACATTTAGTATCGCAGACTTTTTTTGTAGATATTGATGTCCTCTTTAAAACTGTAGTACATCACTTTGCTCTATCGTCAACAATTTCCGCAGAGTACGCGATATAAGGATTTTTTTGGATTATTTTCACACGTTGGGTTACATTATCGAAGTTTTCATACGGATCCCTAATAGTTAGACATATGGTATTACATACTTTTTTGTAGATATTGATGTCCTCTTTAAAACTGTAGTACATTACTTTGCTCTATTGTCAATAATTTCCGCACCAAACGCAATATAAGGATTTATTTTTTATTTTTTTCACACTTTGGATTACATTATCGATGTTTTCATACGGATCCCTAATATTTTTGAAAATATACTATAGCCTATGTTCATCAGGGATAATGTAGGATTCTAATGGTGAAAGAATTTTTCAAATCGGTCCAGTAGTTGAATATTTTTTGTAAAGGCGGTATGTCGATCTCTAATAGTTTGGTTAGGCTCTTGTGTTTTCTTATCAGGGTCACCAGGTACTCCAGATCTTCGATTATCCTAGTTTTTATGGTTTTCCCTTTATGTGGCCATTAAACCCTAACTCTGTACCAAATTTCAGCTCTCTGAGTTTATGGGAAGTACTAGTTCTATTCTGATGATCATGAGTGAGTGAGTGAGTGAGTGAGTGAGTGAGTGAGTGTCTGTCTAAAATGCGAAACTTTATACTTTCGCTTAACTTCGTAACTAAATGACCTACAGACTTGAAATTTTGGATTTTAAGTATGTGATTATGGCTTACTGGATGACGAAAATTTCAGCGTTCTGGTCTTATCCAGAGGTTCTCAAATAGGGGCCTGAAAATGCGGCGAAATGGTTCCAGTAAAGGATGGTACGGCAGTGTTTGCTTCGCGCTCGACTTGTCGGGGGCACTGCCGTGCCCAAGGATGGTACGGCAGTGTTTGCTTCGCGCTCGACTTGGCGGGGGCACTGCCGTGCCCAAGGATGGTACGGCAGTGTTTGCTTCGCGCTCGACTTGGCGGGGGCACTACCGTGCCCCCAAATGGCGGGGGCACTGCCGTGCCCCCAAATCATAGTAATCACGCTGAAGGGAGCAACGCTCGTGCCATGCATGAGCATCGAACCTGTTACATTACAGTGTGACATCAGCTCCGTTAGTAATTATAACGGTGCATGGTAAGACAATTTAGTCCGTGCCCCGTAATGACCGGCGTGGATTAGTAACCTCTGCCTCTGATAGATGGCTTGGGAAGAGGGATCAATGGGATTATGTTAGGGAGACTACTGGAACATTCGGGAAGGTACAAATTATCCGTAAATGCATTATTTTGTTTCAAATTACTAGTTTTTCATTTCGTTCCTTCATTTTATATAGCACAGGGTGTACTGGCCGACCCGGAATATACAATAATAACAAAAAAAACACATTCAGTTATCCGATTTTTACAATTTTTCAGACAGCTTTAAATATTTTTTATGGTTAAAAGAACTTACCTAAGTGAATTTCTACCAAAATTACACGAGATGTTACATCCGAATAGATTTAATAGAACCATGTAGTCCGCTTCTCATGCTATGCATCGTCACACTGTTTATAGTATATATTTTTTAGACTTAAGAAAAAAGGCTCAAAAAATATTATTCAAAACACTCACTCAAGCGCCTGTTTCCCTCACCACCATTACCGGTTACGTCACAGCCGTCATTCGTTTTTGAGCGAGTTATTTATCTGCATTCTGCAACTGTTGGGTATATCTCAGCACACAATAAATATAATAGGTAAGTGTGTTAGATCGGGCGGGTGGGAGTTTAAATCTATTCGGATGTAACATCTCGTGTAATTTTGGTAGAAATTCACTTAGGTAAGTTCTTTTAACCATAAATTACACTTCGATGTTACATCCTCTAGATTTAATAGAACCATGTAGATGTTTAGCGCCTGTTGCAGAATAAAAGGATTCAAATTATGAACAAAAGACTAATTTATTGACAAATTTTAACAAATTATAATCACTACAATTATTTATTCTAGGTTACTTAATTAATTCAGTAATGTGTCTAACATAACATTTTAGCTGCTGCTCTCATTATTTTATTCATATGATGACAATACTGATTCAGCAAAAGATGTATCTTGGTCAGTGAGCAGAGGTTGGTTATAAAATTTAGCAAAACAGAGAGAATTACCTGTCCAACCAGCTGTTCTTTTAATTACATCGATGGATATGCCAGATCTACTGGCAGCAGAGGTGGAAGCGTGCCGTGTACTGTGCGCTGTGAACACAGACACGTCTACGCCGCTTTCTTGTAAAGTTTGCTTGATCCATCGACTAATTGTTTGAGAAGTTGCATTATGGACAGGTTTTTTCACGGTAAGAATCAGTTTGCATGTATTTGGAAGATCTCTAAATTGGCTAGTTCTTTCAATATATACAGACAGAGTCTTAGCTGGGCAAATTGATTCATTTTTTCCAAAAAAGGGGATAGTTAATATTGGATTGCGTCGGTTTGCCATAGATGTTTTTATAATATCATTGATTGTTATAGCAATGTAAGTATTTTGATAAAAAATACTACTGAGATCAATAACAGATATCGTCTGCACACGTTGTCCTGTAGATAACGCAAGCAGAGTTACCAATTTTTTCGATAATAAATCAAAGGGGCAGATTCATTAGATATTTTTGATAAGAATTCCAAAACAATATTAGGGTCCCAGGTTGAATGATATTTTGGGAAACTGGGTTTCATTTTGAAAACACCTTTGAAAAATCTACATATAGTATCGTTATTACATATGTCTTTACCAATGATTAACGATAAGGCAGACCGAAACGAATTTAAAGTTCCGTAACTAGCTCCTTTTTTGAACTGTTCAGTCAGAAATCCAAGTACTTTTCTTTTTGATGATTCATAGCAATTTAAATTATTAGTTTGACAAAAAATGTACCACTGTTTTATTGCTACATTATACTGATTTAATGTGTTTTTTGATAGTGAATTATAAATGATATCGACGGTATCATTAGGAATGTCTTGCCTTAGGTACGCTTGCTGGATAATATGGCGCACGCCAGGGTAAGACTGCGCCATAGTGGGTGATGTTCTCTGGAAGGTGACACAAGAAGGTTTTTATGAGGTCTCAAGTATAGAACTTCTGAGCTTACTAATGATTTGAACAAAGGGTACCACGGTTGACCGGGCCAATAGGGCACAATCAAAATACCGCAAGTTTCATCTTCAATAATTTTTCGGAGGCATTTTAGGACAAGCGCAAAAGGGGGGAATGCGTAGAAGAAAAACTTGTGCCATCTAATTGTAAACGCATCTATTTCATAGGCGCCGGGATCCCGTTTCCAAGAAACATATCGATCACATTTATTGTTCAGTCTAGATGCAAACAGATCGACATTTGGTTGACCGAATTTTTGTACAATGTTTTCAAAACTACCCATATTTAGGTTCCATTCTGTATCTATATTAGTTTGCCTAGAAGCCCGATCTGCATCAGTGTTATCACGTGATCTAATGTATGAAGCAAAGATAAAGATATTTCTTAGTTCGCACCACTGCCATATTTCCCTTGAAATTTGATTGAGGTGTGGAAATTGTATTCCACCCATTCTATTTATGTATGAGATGGCAGTGGTGTTATCAATTCTTAGTAATACATTGATGTCGTGATGATTCTGGCAGAATGATTTTAAACCTAAGAAAGAAGCTAAAAGCTCAAGATAATTTATATGATGAGCCATTTCGGTGGCAGACCAGTGGCCTCCGGTAACCTCATCATCACATGCAGCACCCCAACCAGTCAGTGATGAGTCAGTATATATTTCCAGCATATAGTTATTTTTCTGTAATCTATTTTGGGCCTTTTGAGCGATATTAGACCACCAGTCAAAATCTTCTTGTAAATAACTTTTAAGGCACATTCGGGAATTATAGTTATTGTTCGATTGTAAAAGCGCTAAGTACTTTTCGCGCTCAAAATGTTTTGTGTACATCCAACCATATGCTACAGCGGGGCAAGAAGCAGTAAGTGTACCAATACATTTAGCAAAGTCTCTGATAGTAATGGATTGTTTATATTTTATTTTGTTAAGTATAATTGAAATTTTATTGATTTTTTCCGTTGGTAACTGTAATGACATAGTGCGGGTATTAATTTCGAAACCTAAAAATTTACGTATTTGTGTTGGGATCATGTTACTTTTTTCGTAATTTATTACGAATCCTAGAAGTTCAAGATTTGCAACTACAGCATTTACCGTGTTTATACATGAGTTGTAGTTAGAATGTATACACAATAGATCATCGAGATAAGCCACTATAGTGTGGCCTTGACTTCTTAGTAATGTTAGAAGTGGTTTTAATAATTTTGTAAAAACGTATGGCGCTGAACTTATGCCATAAGGGAGGCAATTAAATTCATAAAGTTGATTCAATCTAAATCTTAGGTATTTTTTATGTGATTTATGGATAGGTACTAAAAAATATGCCTCTTTAAGGTCAATAGTCGCCATATAATCACCGTTATTTACTAGTTTAGAAGCAGTACGAATGTCTTCCATTTTGAAGTGGGGGGCCTTGATAAATTTATTCAATCTTTTTACATTGAGTATAAATCGAAATCCTCCATTACTTTTAGGTGTTAAAAATACAGGGGAAACGTATTGGCTAGGTTGCTCAGTGCATGTTGATATTGCACCCAAATTTATGAGTTTCGACACGGAATTACTCATTTCGTCTTTAGAAAAAGGTGGGTTACAAGGTTCAATATCTTGTGGCACTAAGTTAGTAAATGGTATTTTGTAACCTCTTACGTAAGACAGAATAACTGGATCATCCGTAATTGATAACCAGTTATCGTAGAAAAGCTGTATTCTGCCTGCATGACATACCTCTAATGACGTCGTCGATCGCGGGACTTGCTCGGCGGCGCCGGCGGCGGCTTGTAGTGGCGCTGGCGCGTTGAGCTCGAGTTCCTCCTCGTTGACGTCGAAGGTTGTGGCTCGTAGTACCGGTTCGGTGCTGCTGCTGCCTTCGAGGTGCTCTGCTGACGAGGAGAGAATCGCAAGTTTCCCGACATAGGTTTTCGTTGAAACCTTTGCTGCAAAGCGACGGGTTTTTTGATTTGCTGACCGGATTTCTCAATATCTTTTGAGGTTTTTATGGTCTCGCCGAGTTTGTCTCCAAACAAAAAGGTGTCCCTTTTTACACCTTGGGTTGTTTGCCAAAAACTTTTGTCTAGCAATGGAAGTACTAATTTGCGTCTATTTATAGTTTCTTCATAATGCAAGTTAAGCAAGATTTGGGCTACCTCCGATAATTGCTTGATGACTTGAAGTTTGGGTACTTCAGACTGTATCAAATCTTTAGTGAGGTTAACAAGACCTGCTATTCCTGATCCCAGCTGGTTTTGCGAATGTTCTAGTCTTTTATCGCGGTTTTTTGCGGGCTCGGTTAAGACGGCGCTTATCTCAGGATTGAGTTTAGGGGCTCTGACCAGTAGAAAATTTTCGGGGATCAACATTTTGTCTTTCAGAGCTTCCTTTTGCTCTTTGGCAAGTCCGTCGAGTAGTATTTTTCCCCAACGTTCAGAGATCTCTATTGGGATTTTATTGCCTAATTTTTCTTCTAAATTCTTTGCTTGGCCTAGCATTTCCAAGATTTCATCTGGCACATCCGACTGTGGAGGCGGTTCAAGTAATGGTTCTGTGACCGTTATGATTGGAACCGGGGCTGATACCGGAACTAGAACCGGAGTTGGGGCCTGGGCCTGAGTCGATGATGGGCCCGGGACGGCAGCTGGGGCTGGGATAAGAGATGGAGCTAGATCTGCCATAAACGTTGAAGGTGCAACCACATTCACTACAGATGTTAAGTTTGATTCTGGGTAGTCTTCTTCCATAAAATCATTTTCCGCTCGTAAGTCGGATAAGCTCTCATCACTAATGTATTGGACTGATGCTGGACTCGTTGATCGAGTTTCTGATCTACGATTGCGATCTGTATAGAAAAAATTAAGTCCATTGTAGAAGAATGTACTTTCGGAATGACATCACGTATCATTACGTTAAGAAAGTAGGCAAAGAAAAAAAAATATTATTCCAGGGTGACATCTTGTATCACCACATTAAGGAATAAATGTCATGTAACCATCAGGATAATATCTGGTATTACCACATTAAGACGGTAAGTATCGATATTTAATCGGACAATCGAAAAAGAAAACACTATTTCATTATTCTGAGAAATGCGGGTAGGTATCTCGTTCACTTACCTTTATTTCGCTCCAATTTCTTTTCCAAACGTCTAATTTTTCGGTGAATACTATTATCACTGTAATCCTTGTGTTTTCTTTTCCCCATAACTGTTATTCACTTGCACTTTTACGCGTAAAATATTTAAATATCAAGTAAATTTGTCGAGTTGATGTTGACGATGCGGCACACGAAAAACGAATGACGGCTGTGACGTAACCGGTAATGGTGGTGAGGGAAACAGGCGCTTGAGTGAGTGTTTTGAATAATATTTTTTGAGCCTTTTTTCTTAAGTCTAAAAAATATATACTATAAACAGTGTGACGATGCATAGCATGAGAAGCGGACTACATGGTTCTATTAAATCTAGAGGATGTAACATCGAAGTGTAATTCCCTGTATAAAACTTGTCCTGATAAAATAAATTACAATGCGACCTTCTAGGTTCAACATTTTTGATGAAATGCGTATCATTCAGTCGGCAAAACTAATGTCAGATGTTTTTCATATTATTAAATTAGTCTATTTTTTATTCAGGCATTATATCTACATCTACAGAAAATTGAATCATTGAGGCACAAACATACAAACAACCTAACAAACATTTCTGCTTTCTCCAAAAAAACGATCATACGGGTATGGTATGATCCTAACGATATTTGTATTGTTCCCATAGTTGTTATATTAGCTCATAAAAAGAGAAGCTTTAGATTTGTAAGTGAGGAAATATTCTGCAAAAAATAACCTTTCGAACAACTCCGATGAAGTTATAGTTTTTAACCGCAATTTTAATGGAAGCAATTTAATTTTAGTTCACGCTTTCATGCAGCTATTTTAACTTTTTTCCGATTCCTTTGTACCCTTAGCACGAGGTAATTGCACATTGAAACGGTTTCAAGTTAACTCACTGAATACAGCATTTTTACAGTAAATATCGTATAATCAGCCAATAAGACAAGCGTTACTATTATTGGGCATAGTTTAGTTGCGTGTAAGTTTATTTTAGTCGTATGAGCACGACACACACGTTAATTTGGAACTTCACAGGCTAGTATCTAGATTAATAGCTCGAACTAGTGCTGATGGCACCAAATTCCGAAACAACCGTGCCATGAAATGGCTGCAGTGTAAATCAAGTGCATTAATTCAAATAATAGCTTAATTTATTAATAGGTCGAGGTTTATACTCGTTACTAGGTACCTGTTCTTTTTAAAACGTACCATTATAATATCTGAAACCACAAATGTTAGGCTGAAATATACATAATAGACTGGCCTCACAGCTCAGTTGATAGTAACTCTGCCCTTTGCGCTGTAGGTTGTGGGTTCTATTCCCACCCGTGACAAACATTTGTGTGATGAACATGGATGGTTTGTTCTGTGTCTGGGTGTTATAACGTATCACAAGTATGTATTTAAAAAAAAAGGAAATAAGTATTATGTTATCTGGTTCCCATAGTACAAGCTTTGCTTGGTGTGGGGCTAGATGGCGATGTGTGAAATATCTATTCAAAAGATGAAAGAAGAAAGAAAGAAAGAAGAAACTAAGAAAAAAAAAACTAAAAAACTAACTCTAAGAAACCTACAAGCACTACGGACTACAAACCATGCAGTACCTACCTATTTACGTATTCTAGAATGATCTAAGTTTGTTTATCTGACGTCAACGAATTTCTTCAAGGGTTTCCTTTTCTAAAAGTAATTTCAATTAGGAATCTGTCTTTTTTTAGCGCATCTTTGAACTGTGGAAAGTTATTTTGTGTAATTACATTTGAAGGTAGTTTCTACGCCCACTTAGTTTATTTGGTTTAATTCTCAAGTCTGCTTGGTAAGTTAGATAGTTTGATGAGCCTCGGCTTCCATTTGTCTTAAGACAACCGTAATAGATTCATTAGACATAGTTTTGATAAGGGATGACCTTATAATGACAGACCTTCATAACTGAGACCGGTCATTAACCTGAATCAAAATACCCAAGAAAGGCGACAAATAAACATGCGACGGTTACTAAATTAGAAATATTTATTACATAACACACCTTATTCCATATTTTGATGAATAAAGAATAATTGCTCAATAACCGCAAAACATATAGTTTTGTTTTTTTATGACAAAGATAACTTACATTTATTTAGATAAATGTAACACAGAAATACGATTGGTGAAATTTTTCTCGATTTTTTTTCTTCCAAAACACTATTTACGTTTTTACTCAAATCTATGAATAGCTGAACGGTTTATTTTTATCTTATCATTAGCTACCTAAATGTAAGTTACTTTTTAAGTTTGATTGTTTTCAGGATAATGCGGTTTTATCACTTTTTCAGTCTTGTCCGGGTAGACTCAGCCCACAAAAAAAAACTCAAATTTCAAGTATTACTTAATGAAGTTTGATTTATAGATAGATCATGTCCTGGATTAAAACGAAGCTGGATTTAATAATTTGATTGGTACCACGCCACCAAAGCCGCGAGTGGAATTTGTCTTTTTATACGTAAGTAGTATGTTTTTAAGGTCACAAACTATAGGTATCTGTTCCAAGTTCTATCCAAACGACAAACAACAAACATACAAATTCTAAAACTTTCTTGCTGTAATTAATTACTTAGTACGAGTAGAATAGTATGTGTGATATATGTTATGGTAGATATTATTAATTAATGTGACGACACCTAACAAAGGAGGGCGGACCCTTATACAAAGACCGGCAAATAACGGCCGCTTTATACTAAAACAAGAAGATAAGCAAATTAAATAAGTGAGTGAGCCGAACCTCTTTTTTTGTGCACTGCGCGCCGCGGTTAGAATTTAACTGGCTTTTTTATCGCTATTATACTGTTTTTATCCTAGTCAAAGGTAAGTAGGTATTTTCACAGTCATTTTACGCATAATAGATAATGGCGTCAGATGAAACTTGAAACTTGTAACACTCACTTTGTTTGTGTTTTAAGTTTCAAGACATAACATCCTGTTTATAAAGTGCGTGGAGTGTTCCTGCTCGTCATGAGCGAGGTGTCTCGCGGGTGTCTGTCGCTAGTAGCTAATTAAGCCCCGGTTTTATAATAATGGGTACCATGGCTTTGTATAAAAGGGTTGACGTTAGGCAGGCGTCAAGTGTTAAAACATAAGCCAAATCCTCTCCGCAACATGTTGTGCCGATCTCACATTGAGTGGGAAAAGGAGAAGAAAATTATGATGGCTTTGTAAATTAAATTATTCTATATTCCTAAGTGTGTAGACTAAGACTATCTGGATTCTAACACCCCGGGATGCTATATGGCGTGTGGATATCCGCTATTAGCGCGGCGTCCCGCAAGCGACGCCGGTGATTGCCGCCGGACCCCAAGAGGTCTGGACTTGATACAGAGATAGAGTTACGATCTAGTTTCAGACTATGACTTATTACATTTAGTTTCTATGTGGATAGGTTTAAATAGTAGCTATTGCTATAATATTGACAGCCGTTTACGATATCGCTTCTAAAATCGTATTTTTAGCTACTTAGCAAATGAAAACAGCTACATACTCGTACACTGCAGGTACATAATATTATGAAGCATAAATCGGTCGGGGGAACTGGAAAATTAACGAAATAAACAAACATGCAAACATGCATAATAAACAGAAGAAGTTAAATAAAAGCTTGTTATAAATGAGATAGAGAGAAAGAGAGAGGGGAAGAGGTTTCGATAAAACATTAATGGCTAATACATTCATGGGCAGAGACGGAGACATTACCCACCTGCACCATAAAGTCGTTTGATAACTCCGGGACCGAGAGAGTAGCTAATCTCAAAATAAGTGAATTGATGGTTGTGGCGCCTCCTAATTCAGATATTGCATGATCCGAGTGTGAGACGTTTACACCCATCCTAATTGCTCCAACTCCACGCCAAAATACACTCTAATGTACATCGGTAAAGTGTAAAATGATTAGCTTCATACCTAACGTTTGATGTAGGTATAAAATAGTGTAACGAAAATTCTCGTTGAAAAGTAGGTACCTACCCACATTCAGTGTTAATTGCGCGCTTTTACTTGTCAGTGTGTGTGCTAATGCATTTATAGCGGGTATTATAATGGCAAATGAACGTTATTTACCAAGAAGGGTGGGGTAGTTCTAATAGGCCATCCTAACAGCTCATTATATCTGATTTTAAAAGATTGTGTGACCATGTAGAAAATAATAATAAATAAAATACCTCTTTCATGATACCGTCTCGTATCCAACCATGAATTGAAATGTTTAAAAAAATACGAGAGATACTTCAAAGGTGAAAGCTTGTTCCAAAATAATGAGGCTAGAGCTCTCAAAGAGAAAATGACACTATTTACATTAAATTATCAACTAAAATAACTCTTTTGGGGGTTTTTTGATTAAGTAGTTTTTACTTCTTAATAGTTTTTTCAAACATAGGATTTTATTTACATATTTAACATTCAGAATACCTGGAAATTTATGAGAATGTTCTTTCTATTTATGGATAATAATATATGTATATGATAATCGTGCGGTGCGTGTTCGTGTTATTTTATTTAAAAATGATTAATAACTTTGTTAAAAATTACATGGAACATTTAGGGGTACATTTACACACACACATTTAGGGGGCTTACGCTCGTGTAGACAAACACTCCCTCAAACTTTTCGCTTTTTTGTAAAAGTTAGCAAATAAAATCTGAAAGGGAAATTCAAAATGTCGGTTCTCTGTTTTTCAGCAAATCCTATAACAATAGCGCTTGAATCAACTGACCCTGAACTTCAGCGTAACACTCATCAGATAAGCACAATGGCTAACCACAGCAAAATGGCATACATTTAGCAGTCAGCCAATCCAATGGCGAGGCACAATGCCAGGATTGCCAGCCGATGTATCTGGCAGATGGCAAACGTGTATTGCTTTGCAGACATTGCGACTTCGTGTGGTGTGGCGAATGCCACGATTTGGTGACTATTTTCTAGTAGGGATGCGAACTTGTTGAAAATTATGATAGTTTATATATATGATTTATTTTAATCGTAACTAAGTAGGTACTCTCAAAAAATCGTTTGCATATCCGGTTACTTGCCATTGTAATTTTGGTTCTACGAGCATAATACGTTAACACGATACTATATTTTTATCGTAAACTTACGAAAAAAAATCAAAAAACAATTGCAATGCTATTACAAAGAAAAGCTTCGTTTGACTATATTCAAAAGGGTCCATCCATTAGGTACTTTGATACATTTATATTTCTTTATTCATGATATCTGTTATTTATCGAATGAACTAATCGAATTACATTCAAAACTTTATAAACTTTGGAACTGTTTGAAGCTACTTAGTTTACTCACTTTAAAGTTAAACATGAAACTTTCAAAATACTTTAGACAACTTAAGTCGATTGCCCGTTTTATGCAAGTGAATTAAAGCTAGACGATCTTCAATCGATTAACGAGGCAACTATTTGGAAAAACGATTATAAAAATCAAAATAAAATAAGATCACGAGTGTAATCCCCAAGTACGGTAGACATCCCCTCAGCTGTCCAGGCCCTTAGATCCTTGAAGAAGTTCGGTATGATTAATCAATTATAAAATGTATGGTTCTTATTAACACGTATTGAAGCGTGGGAAATATTCAATCTGACAAACGAATAAGAGATTTATCAAAAGTGCTAATTAATAATAATTCAGCTCAACTTCAATCAAATTCAGATAATGAATTATCGGTTCAATATTTTGATAACTCTCAGCAGCGCCGACGATAGGATATGTTAAAAATATATATAACATTTAAAATAAAAGTAAACAGTTATACAGAGATACACCGACAACGGGCGGGTTTCACAAACTATCAATTCGGGGACAACCACAAATGTCCATTACTGGCAACCATTACAAGCGCTGATTTAAAGTGTGCTGAAAACAAGGAAATTTCTGTTTAAAGTGCGTAAATTGGACACAGCGACCGCATTGACCCTAATGGCAACCCGTTCGCACCAATCGAACATTCATCGATAACGCGGGCCATCACTAGTAATGTTTATTTATACGTAAACAATGTAAAGGGAAAGGGAGAGTACAAATTCAGATTGAAAGGGTTTGAAACTCAAAGAGTTTTCTGAAATATTTTGGCACTCTTGTTTTTAGGGATCCGCACCGAAAAATAAAACCTTATGGTAAGATTGCGTTGTTTTGCTGCACCCATTTTGCACTCTTGAAACTTAGCACAACTTAGGTATAATAGAACGAGAAGAATATCACGTCCAAAAAAGTATTATAATGATTAATGGCAATTTACGAAAAAATATCAGAAGCAAAATATCAGAAAAAAAAAACAAATAATTTATGCTCAAATTAAAAGAGATCTATTGGTAAACTCCTGACTCAATTTTTATTTATAGATAGAAAGAAGATCTCAGTCTTTTATTTTCTTTTAATCTAAAGAATGCCTGAAATCAATCTTGTTTTTTAAACGTTAAAAAAGCGTTATCTGAGGATATTCAATAAGATCCAGCAATGAGACAAGTGTCACCGTATCATTGGCTGGGTTGCAACGCGGCAATATTGAAACCTTACTCTCGCCATCACTCTAAATAACACCTTAAATCGACTGAATAGGATATAAATTGGCGCGCAATTTTTACAATACATCCAATGCTATTTCCACTGCAATTTGGACTTTGCAGTTCCAAGTTTAGAGTGAGTTTTTAAACGTGCCGCAATTATTCAAAGTATTTTAAGCTTTGGAGAAGAAACGGTGAGATTTGAAACAAGACGGATTAAGCCTAACAGCGATAAGGCTAACAGTCTCGCCTGAAACACCTAGAGTGGTCAATGAACTTTCAAGTTTAACTGAGAAAAATGCTTGGGGCTAACTTTAAATGGAAAAACTGAAAATGAGACAATCATGGATATCTTTTAGACGGACTCCAATTTCGGCTTTTATCTAGAAAACCTAATAAAATTTATCTTTAATATATGAAACAATTATTTGAATCAATTCAATCTAAATAGAAACACATGTACATAATTGGTTAATTCAAATACATATTGTACAATTTTTGGTGGTACTAAACGTTTATTTATCTTTAACTTTATTTTTAGATAGACAAATAAAAGAAATGAAAATAAAAGTACGCACCGACTAGACCGCAGCTTCTGCGATGAGCGAACTACGTAAACCTAAGTAAGCTGGCAGACGCAAAGCTATAGGATACCATTCGAAGCCAACTAAATCCTGTACCGTGTCATGCGTACGTTACGTCTGAGTTGGATCTAATGGATACACACTTTTATGTTTAAATCAGCTTGAACATACATAGGTACACTAGAGGGGTTGGCAGAGACCACGGCTTTCCATTTGCTACAATCCTGACATACTTCTTTTGCTTCATTCATCTTCATCTCATTCCTCATGCATGCTTGTCGGTTTAGAGTACTCTTGACCTGGCCTTTTTACAAAATGTCACCAATTTGGTCCAGGAAGATACAGGTCTTCCACTTCCAACGTTTCCATTCACACTTGCCTTATAATATACCTGTTTTGTCAATGTTTCTTCATTAATTCTCTCTACATTCCCAAACCATCCGCTTGAAACAGTCATTCATTACAGTTATTAAGCATTCACTGATCAATTTTAAATGTTGTCGCACTGTGAAAACATTTTGCGGTACAAGAGTGCAGTTCATCTAATTAGCGTCACCATTACCAGAAACAATGATTATTCGCACTGACTCATATTATGATTTATATACTTATGCAATACTGCAACCAGTAATTCAAAATGATGAGTGATTTTAATTAAGCCGCCGCACACAGCGCCAGCAGGCTATTTTAAGGTGATACTTAAAAGTTTTGGTTTTTCAAAGGAAACTGTCTTCATTTTAGGTAGCTAGTATGATTATCTAACGAATTATATAAAATTAAGCTATTCATAGTTATAAGTAACTAGTGTTTTGGAAGAGCCAACTTTGAAAAATAAATCTATCGAGAAAAGTTTCACCAATCGTGTTACTGTGTTGAATTTATCTAGATAAAATCCTTATGTTATCTTTGTCATAAAAAACAAAACAATGTTTTGTGTTAATTGAGAAAATAGGATTCTACATTCATCAAACAAATGATGACCTCGTCATATCTGGACGGAATATTTTTTTAAACTAAGTAATTATAATAATGCAGTAGCTCGAGCACGAAGATTTGCTATTTGTAATTTGGTAATGTTTCTTCTACATGATGATACAGACTGCTGCTACGATATCTTCACCTTAGATCCAAACGTTAGTAATGTTTAAAAAAGTTTTCTTACATGACAGTAAGCCCACATATTTATATCAATCAACTTTATTGAAATTTTGGTAAGTACTTATTGTTCATCTTTATATTAAATATATTTTTTATCTGTTTTGTCTTTTAACCCAAATCTGACTAGATATTCATTCGATGCTAATTTCTTTAACTATTGACGTATCCATATTAATAAAAAAAGTATTCTATCAGTTAGAATCGTAATTTCGAGGGTTTTTGCTACCAGATTAGTTATCGAAATGCAAGAAAGGGGGTGACCCTCTTTTTCCAGCAAGATAGGTTTGCAGGTTATCCCGCTCCGTTATTCCGTTATCCCACTCTCGTCCGCTGCCGCACCTGCCAACAATTAATCGAATTCGCTCATCAAAAGCGTCAAATACAATCAATGGCCGCTGATGACAATGCACCTGCTGAATAGTGAATATTCAGTAATCAGATTTTCATCTGCACCAATAATTTTCAAACTATATAAAAAATTATAAAATAATTAAATTAAATTTGCGGACTTCACACACAGCGCTATCTAGTCCCAAACTAAGCAAAGCTTTTACTATGGGAACTACATAGATAACAGATAGAATACTTACCTTTATAGGTCCTTTACATTATTACATGTCTACTATATGAAATTACCCAAAACAATTCTTGAATAAATTGTGAAGCGCAACGTTTATCTTACTATAACAAGTTTCTAGTACAAACAAACGGTAGTAATCGCGTCATCAAACAAACAGATAGCATTGTCCGACTGTTTGTTTAATTTTACGTGGATTTTAGAATTAATGTGTTTGTGTTGAATGTGCAACCGAACACGTTGCAAAACGTGATATCATTCCGGGAAGCACTCTGACGTATCGGGGAATTCAATTTTGTTACTATCTTTTGATCTTACAATGCAATGTTTTTTCAAAAGTTACTATCAAGCATTTCAACCACTTTACGATGCTTAACATTGTACCACTTAGCGGCGACGGGCTTGCAACCTGTCATGTGTGGAATGCTAACTACTGCAAAATGTGGGCATGTGCCAAATGTATTGTTTGGACGTGCTTCCGACTAACTCATTTAGACATATTTAAGGCTCTGAGCGCCTGGAGATCCGAGAGGATGTCTACCGTACTTGGGGATTAAAGTAGAGATCCTATTTTTTTAATTTTGTGAGCCTTTGTTTTACATAATAAGGTACCTACTGAAATGTCACAAATTTTTCACTACATATTGTGTGAAATATATCTTAATATCTTTATTTTAAGTTAGGTTTGTAAATAGCTTTTCATAAATTCTAAAAAGTATCTAGCTTCAGCTCAAAAATACATTTAAATTTATGACAGAATTCTTGATTTAGCATAAACCTCCGCGCCGCCCTCTATTCCCATAGCACTCGCCATGAATACATTATTTTAATAACGTCTATGTACATCTTCTGTTATTATTAGATAAGTAGGTAAGTACCTACTGCTGTACTGCTGTAGAAAATTGTAACAAAATATTCTTAAACGTAGCTTTGTATTTTTTTATTATCCTAAAATTTGTTTTACAAGCCTTACTTATGTTGAGAAATTTTTTTTTTTTTTTTTTTTTTTTATTCATTTATTTATATGGACTTTTAAACAACATGTTTATGTCAGTCCTATAGGTAATTATAAGGAGATACAGCAAATTTAACTTAAAATAAACAATAACTTCTAATTCCTAAAGAAAGAAAAACATTTATCCAGCAAAGATACCTACTTACCTACATAAATTAATGCTGATTGCAAGTGCGCACCGAAGTATGCGCGTATCTATACTCACCAACCAAGGTAGGAAAGTTTCTTATCGTCTGCGCGCACTTGCATCTGCCCGTACATGTAGGTACCTAGGTACCCAGGTAGATTGATAAAAAAATATTACTTATGATACTTAAGAACTAATTGAGTACTGAGTGAACTAAATCGTACACCATTTTGGCTTCATCTGAATATGGACATGATAAGAGACCATGAAATACTCCTATATTTACAATATTAATGCCCAACTCAATTAGAAGCTTCTGTCTCTCAGATTGGTTTCGAACACATTCCATCATTATATGGTACACGTCTTCTGGCTTTTTGCACACTTCGCAATTAGGTGATGATACCTTTTTCATTAAATACGCGAACTTCTTAAGTGGCATGTGTCCGGAACGAAGTCTGTGTGCAGTTACAACATGTTTCCTACTTATGTCACCCATAAACCACGGCAAACGAGGCGGATGACTTTGAATAATTTTGTACCAGATACCTTTAGTTTTCGATCTTTCATCAAAATATTCCCTCCAGTAGTCATAACATGTTGTCTTATATTTAGGTAGTAGTTCTGTGTACGATGATAAAATAAATACTTCTGATCCGTATACACTAGCTGATTTTGCTAATCGGTCTGCCTCCTCGTTGCCAGAAAGTCCAATGTGTGACGGAATCCATTGTAATATTACATTGTTGTATTGGTTGCATTCTTTTAGTATTCGGATTATGTTATAGGCCACTAGTATTCCTCGCTGTCCATGAGTACAGCGAGAAATATGCTGTAAGGCACTTTTACTATCAGTAAATATCACTATATTCGAATGAGTACGTCCTGAATATTTTATATATGTCAATGCTTGTAATATCGCAAACAGTTCCATCGTCATAATAGACACCGCAGATGTGTTTTTATAACATTCTCCGTACTTACAAAATGAGTCATAAAATGCTGCACCCGAGACGCTAGTACTACTGCTTTTTGACCCATCTGTAAATATCCTTAACCAGTTGTTATATTTTTCGTACAATTCCAACAGTATCTCATTTTTTAATAAATTTTGGTCATAATTCTTTTTTGCAATTTGAACACTATTTAAACTAACTTTAATCACATTTTCTATATTAATATTAGATGGCCAAATTTCAAATAAAAACATTTCAAGTGGGTTTGATGATGATACTTTTTCTCCCTTTATAATATCAAATGTAGTCATCAATAGAGGTTTTTTCTTATTCAACCAGTAACTATTAGCCAAAAAAACACTAAGCGTCTCGAGACAGTTCACAGTCACACCGTTAGTCCATGACTTTGCTTTAATACAAAACTTAAAAGCTAGGTATTTCCTTCTCAGAGATAATGGAGGTATACAGACCTCGCTTTCCATTACATGTATTGGCGTAGTTTTAATGAAACCACCTATGATTCTGAGAGCTTGGTTTTGAATCTTGTCGACTTTATAGGTATGTGAGTTTGCGCTATTGTCATATAAATAACTACCAAAATCTATACGACTTCTTATCAAATTAATATAAAGCCTTCTCAAGTGCTTGGGGTGTACACCCCAACCAGAACCTGCCAAAACCTTTAATATACTTAAAAACTTTTGGGTCTTTTCACAAACTTCATTAATATGCCTACTCCAACGTAATGATCGATCTAACCATATACCTAAATATCTAATGTTCGCTTCACACGATAACGGTATGTTATTTACTTTTAATTCTATTTGATGTCGTCTATGACCTCTGCTAAATAAACAATATTTAGATTTATTTGCCGAAATATCTAAGCCAATTGTAATTAAAATGTTAAATATAATATCTAAAGAACTTTGAATGTTATAAACGCAATTTTCTATTTTCTTATCACTTGAAAAAATAACAAAATCGTCAGCATATTGTGCAATATCAACAGAAACACTTTTGCAAATTTCGAAAGTTACAATGTTAAAAAGCAATGGTGAGATCGGATCCCCTTGGGCTAATCCCTTTGAGGTCCATCTCACCAAATCAGTTTCTCCCAAACTATCATCCTTTATTTTTAAATGTCGTTCACTTAAAAATTCCCATAAATAATTAGTTATCTTGAAACCAACATTCAACTGATCTAAAACAAGTGTAATTTTTTCAACGAGAACATTGTTGTATGCGTTTTCTAGGTCAAGAAAGCATGCCAATGTAGGCATGTTTTTAGTGAATCCAACTTGTATTGTTGAAACTAATCGAGTCACTGAATCTAAACAGGACTGAGATTTTCTAAAGCCTGTTGTACACGGTGATAAGATATTATTCTTTTCAATAAACCACTCCAATCTTTTTGTAAGCATCGAGTGAAATATTTTACAAATGCATGATAACAACGATATGGGTCTCAATTTGACTTCAACAGAACTATTTCCGGCCTTGGGGATCGGTACAACTTTAATATCTCTCCATTGTTTTGGTATGTATCCAAAGTTAAATATTTCATTATAAAGTTTTAATAAAAATAACTTTCCGTCTGACGGTAGCCTAAACACCATAGAATACGTTATATTGTCATCACCGGGAGCCGTGTCTTTACTTTTTAAACAATAATTCATGCATACTAAATTCCATTTCCAACAAACTATTGCAGGATACAAAACAAGGTTTAGACATTCTCACATAATCGGGAGCCAGATTAGATAATAATTCTTGTTTTTTATCATCAGATGCTTGGAACTTATTTTTACGATAACCCTTGATCCATCTCATACGGCGCCACATATCTGACAAGGATGTGGATTCATTCGTAGAATTACAGAATTCTCGCCAGTTTGCTGATTTTGCACGTAATAATTCTGTTTTAACAATTAAATTCTTATTTTCTAAAATGGTTAGGTTATCTGGAGTTGGATTACGGCGAAATGTACTTAGCGCTCTAGTCGCCGCTGAGCTACAAGTTTTGATAAGTCAGCATTCCAATACGGTTTAGGTATAAATTTGCGCTGAGGATCTGTATTTATTTTTAAGGTCGGAATACTTTTATTAGCTGACTGGTTAATGATATTTATAAATGTATTGTACCTACTTTGTATATCGTCTTGTAAATTTAAATTCATGTTTTTTAAAAGTTCTTCAACAGTTTTAGAATACAAACTCCAATCAGCTAATTTATAATTTCGTCTGCTAATGTAATGTGAGGCATCTTGAAAGCTATTACAAATTTTAATTACATAATGGTCACTACCTAAATTTTCATTCAAAACCGTCCAGGCAAAATGAATCGCTATATCTGAGGACGTAAATGTTATATCTGGGGATGATTCTTGCAATCTATTGTTCACATATTCAGCTCGAGTTATACTACCTGTATTTAAAGAAATAAAGCCATGCTCAAGTGAAGAGTCTAGTATTTGTATACCTCTAGTGTCATTCTTATAAGACCAATTCCTGTGGTGCCCGTTGAAGTCACCAGCTATTATTGTTTTATTACTAAAGTGAGAGAATAACTCATCCCAGTCTGACTGCGTGGTGTTAACTGACGACGGACAATAAATGGAAACGATATTCTTAATATATTTACAATTTAAGGTTTTGATCAATAGAACTTCAATACCTTGGTTATTTAAATCAAATGGACATACCTCAATTTTAATAGACTTGTGTGAAAGGATACCTACTCCTCCGTATGAATCACAACGATCCTTTCTGTACCAATTATAGTCACTGATATTAATGTTAATATCTTCGTTCAACCATGTTTCACTTATAATAGCTATATGCACTTTATGTTGGAATAATAAACATTCAAATTCAGTCTGTTTGGGTTTAATGCTCCGAGAGTTCCACTGGACTATATTAATAAAACGTTGAGATATACAACTGTTATCCATTTCGAAAAATGGACAGGATTTTATTAAGATAATCCCCTATCTTGAACACCTCTGCTATGTATATATAGCACTCTTCAAACACGATACTTAAAAAGGTAGTAATTTTTTGTTCCAGCGATTTCTCAGAAGCAATGATATTCTTTATTCTGTTGAATAGTCTCATAAAATTAAATGTATTTTCTCTCCTTGGCTCCTCTTTGTCTGACATTGTCTCACTTTCTACCTCTTCTTTTTTATCAGTTTCTCTCTCATTGCCTTGGCATTCTGTGTTCTTCCTACCCTTTCCCTTCTTCTTTTTCTTCTTCGAATCCTGACTATCTTCATTTGTTATTCCTTCCATTGAAACATTTTCTTCTTCTTTTTCGGGTACAAAAACTTCTTTGAGTTTTCTTGCCTTAGTCAACAAAGCTTCCCTATAATTTCCCGCACTTGTAGATGGTTTTGCTGTGTCGGCATCCATAGCATCGTGTACTGAATTTGTTGTACTAAGGTTTTCTTCGCTTCTGGCCTTTGTTTTTTCTTGGAACTTCTCAAAGGCATCTTTGTAGATACAATTATCATCCCGCATTATTGTTCTGATGTCTTTCTCTTTTTGGAATACTGGACATTTTGATTTTTCTAAGGACATGTGAGGGCCTTTGCAGTTAATGCACTTGAACTCCTTCGTCTCGCAGTTGGTATGATTTGCTCCGCACTTTGGACACAATATTTTTTTTGTCGGGCAAAACTTTACTCTGTGCCCATACCTCCAGCAGCCCGAACATTGTGAGACGGGGAATATGTATGGTTCCACTATAAACCTGCAACCATATGCTTCGACATACGGAGGTATAGTGTTACTCTTAAAACATAAGCGAACTGTCTCGCTCTCAACCCAGGTCCCTTCGGCAGTTTGTCTCTTTAAACGCCATACAGACAAAATCTCTAACTCGCTTTCAAATACTTTTTGTAATTCCTCTTCATTAAATTCTAAATCTACTCTCTTCACAATTCCATAACGGCTGTTTATCTCATTCGTTCTCTGACAATTAAAACCCCTTTTCTGTAACTCTTCGCATTTTAATAACATTTCCGCCATTTTTCTTTTTTCAAAAGTGATCATTACTTTATAGCTGCTTTTATACTTAATTTTAATAACATCTTTTATGTTAAGACCTCTCAATAACTTAGCCAAAGCCATTTGTTTGGGTAATGGTTCTGATGACGTCATACTTATCTCGCACGCCTCGGATGTAGGCGACTGTGACTGTGCCTTCGCAAACGTTGGTTCGTTGATGTCCGACTTTTGCCCGCCATTTTTATACTGTCTCTTATGTTTCCGTGCTACTGGTATAAAACCATCTTCCGCGTCAGCATCACTATCATTCCATTGTTCACTTCTCAATCTTTTCAGTCTCTGCATCGAGTTGTCAGAGAGGATATCAACCTCTGGTGATAATAAAAAGTCACGCTCATCAGGCTCCGTCTCGTCCCCCATCTTAGTCACAATAAATCGCACACCTAGCCGATAAGAATACACTAATCTGTATGCGTGCACTCCTTGCACCGTTCGGCGCGCCACTGGTTGAGAAATTGTGTTGTTAATTTATAAAACAAGAAAGAATCGTGTTATCAAAAACCAACGTCTTGGTTCCAATGTCTTAGCGATAAAAAAAACATTCTCATTGAAGATATAATGAAAGAAAACAAAATAAGAGTCAAGAATAGACTTATATTACATTTTTCTCATTCTTCAAAAATAAATTCAAAAGGGTGTCCGAGAGGTGGAAAATTTCTTTATCATTTTTTTGCTCCGCCAATTTTGTCCATCCCAAATTGAATTTCCAATCCATTCTATCGAGCCTACTGACATAGTGAAGCCACCTACTACAGGAGTGAATAAAGAATATTTAAGCGGGAAGTGGTGAAATAAGAAAAGTGAGGCAAAAAAGGGGAAAAAGATTGCTGTACCGAATTATGTTGTCGAAAAAATATGACAAGCTTTTGGTTGAGAACAACATCGTAGGATACTTTTCTATGTAACTTATTTTGTAGTTTACTTTTATGTTTCAAAAATCAAACCTGTTTTTGATAACGTCTTTACTTTATAACGTATTTTTAATATCATTGTGTCTTGTTTCAGATGTTATGGCTATGAATTCATATACACCACCAAAATGGTAAGAACATATTCTACATAGCTTACATAATTTATTTAATAAAACCGGCCAAGTGCTAGTCGGACTCGCGCACGAAGGGTTCCGTACCATTATCTATAAACAACGCCAAAAAACACGTTTGTTGTGTGGGACTTACTTATATTAATTTTATTCTGTTTTTAATATTTGTTGTTATAACAAAAATGCTTAACCTGTGAATATTTAAACTGTCTAGCTATCACGGTTCATAAGATACAGTTTTGTGACAGCCAGACAGACGGACAGCGAAGTCTTAGTAATAGGATCTCATTTTTACTCTTTGGGTACGGAACCCTAAAAATTAATAAGAGATAGCTTATCTATGCTGAGGTTTTCGTATCGTACTTACTTACTTCGAATGTATAACAAAATGTCCAAACAGATAAACTCTACTTCGTAGTTCCTAAAGCAAGTCCACTGCAAGTTGGTAGTTCAGAAAGCACTCCGAACTTCAATCATTTGTCATCCGATAGAGTCATGAGCAGACAATATGAGCCGATAAAAGTATTCACTGATGAAAACGGGACGTATTCGACATTTGATTAAAAGTATAAGTTTTACTTCAACTATTTTCTCTCATTTATTTATATAAATAATACTATGTGTGAACACCATTACAACATACCTAATATGGAAATAAAACATTATAATATTGGAATTGTTGTAAAATGAGAAGGTATCTTTAATGTTTATATTTTTATTTAAATCTTTTGCTGCATGTTTTAAAGATTGTAATAGACTCGACCGATTTGGCTGGTTTTTTGCTGTGTTTTAACTGTCGGGACATTGGGGGACATTGTTGGGTTGTATGAAATATTATTTTTAGTAAATCCATTGCCTGGTGACACACCTGGGCATATTCATTCATTCCATTGACATTTCCACGCGAGATGCGTGGTCCACTGCGGGCTTTTTTCATTGTTTTAAAATCTGATTGTAACAATTATGAGTTCCTAGCAACCAGGACTTTACTGCTCCATAAACCGCTGTATTCAATGGCAGAGGAATGAGGGCAGAGGTGTAGGACAATGCCCGCCTGTCATGGCCACTTCGTTTTATTGTTTAGGTGAAGCCCTCCTCTGAAAGGGCCTCTTCTATTTATGTATGGAAAACTTATTATATAATTTACTAGCTGACTTGACGAACTTCATACCGCCTATGTATTAAGAGTACCTACCGCAATTCAAATTTGGTGTCATACTGACAGCAACGCCACCTACCGGGTCCAATTGTGTTTTCAAACAATCCAGAAACCCATTTAAATATCAATTCAACCAAATCGGTCCAGCCGTTTAGGAGGAGTTAAGTGACAAACATACGTACAGAAGACTTGTATATATTAAGATAACGCAAGTACCTACCTAAATATTACCCGCGAAATGAATATAAAGGTAACTTAATGTACCTATATTGCCTTGCGCTACTCAGTACTCACCCACTTGAACTAAGAGATGGTATTCTAAGATGCTCAGCTTTTCCTTAACTCAAACGGAAATTATTTCCATCGCATTTGCTTTCCCATTTGATTAGGTGAGCATGAGCATTCTGCTTGAGTTTAGTTTAATTACTAGCATCAATCTGGTATGAACGGAGCCTCTTCGCAAAGCGTACTAAGTCCTTGCTCTACATTAGTTTTTATGAACGACTATTCAAATCGTCTCATTCACCAGAGCCACTACAAGCAGAAATTATTTATATGAAAAACTCAAAGAAAGAAGATTTTCTTTGAATCAACAGCATTTTAAAATGAGCACGTTCTTTCAAATCCAAACACTAACGAGCTTGTCGAGAATCCTAAGTAGGTACTTTGACACCAAGTAAAGCTTCATTTGAACTGACTGAGCGACAGTCACGTGGCTACAGCCTTTTGGGGTCGCCTTGCTGATGTAGATGAGCAGTCGTCGTGCGATTCACGTCCCCATATATCGCGATCGCTTTTGTCGCATTGGTTTGGATTTAGCTTTAACCTTAGTTGTAACCTTGAAACATTTTCTACATCGACTCGACCTCGAAACCGTGTTTTGGTAGAATACATTTTTTTTAGTTTATTCAATTTCCTCGAGTTTGTCTCAAATCGAGGATTCGTCAACATATTTCCTCAATGAGGGAACTCACGATACCTCGCGATGTACCTTGAGCATTCCTCGACAGTTTGTGAACTATGCACGCGTGTAACGTTTCTTTGACTTTCGTGACATTTAGAAATAATCACAGACTGCAAATTTATTTAGACTTGACGGATTGTTTGATGAAAATCTCCTTGGACTGATGTCGTAATGACGTAATTGAGGAACCTTCAAAATATTTAAGATACCACACATGAGGTGCTTTTCGAGGGACCTCAAAAGGGTTTGAGTCGAGGTAGTTTCGAGGTTACAACTAAGAATATGGGTGTTAGTCTCCGTACAAGCATTGCCATTATATCTGTGACTGCGCATTTCTATGATTTCACAAAGCACAACAAAGCGAGCGACATTATAAGAAGTCGTTATCCTACTCGGGTACTTACCACGGAGGAGGACAATAAGGCAAGAATTTGTAGCGTTTCGTATTCATATATTCATTTAGAATTGTATCAAGAATCAGAAATTTCCAATACATATTTGATGTCGGCCAAGTCTATCCCTACAAATATCATAGTTGCTATATCAAATTTGTACGAAAACCTATCTATATAAAACCCCTTGGGATGCGCATTTTCAAAATTCCTTTCTTAGGACAAAAAGAAGGAAAAAGAGGAAAAGAAACGCTTTTCAATGTTTCCAAATAATCCGGGAGATATAAAATGGGCACTTTCGCGAATCATAATTAAGTTATTACTATCACTGCGTATTAATTAATGAATTGCGTTAGGATGCTACTAATATGATTATTGGATTCATATTGTTACACATTATTGCTTGTGAATGGCGCAACGTTCGTAAATTTTTCTAAGAATCCCTAATATAATAAAAGCGTAATATTCGAGTGCTTTTTTGTCTGTTTGATGATTAAGCAAACGAAGTCGCAAAGTTCATTAGTTAAAAGTTTTAAATTGCAATTCCAGTGCTAATTTTGCAAGAGTATGATTTTTAAAATGTTTGTGGGATACACTGTCCACCATGCATACGTAGTCGATTCTCCATAACCTCAAATATTCGCTTTTCATCCCAAACATAGAAAAGGATTAAGCGACTAGTCAAAAGCAATTCTGTTAAGACTGTTAGATTTGCATTTATGCTCGTAAATACGGAAATCGGAGCATTAAAATGCAACACCTCCGACCATAACACCTGCAATGTTCTACGTGATTGCAGAGGATTAGAATCTGGAGTAACCTGGAAGGTTTCTTTTCTTTGAAACTCACTCACAGCACTCTTTAGTGCCCGATGAACTAGTTGTAGCGAGTTACTAAAACTGTAATAAGAAGAAGTTTGAAGTGCAAAACCTTTGAATCGAGTGGGTCTCATCGCCTTATCGATTTCAATGTATCTCTTTATTTATAAAATGTGGTTTTACTCAGGCAGCCTTCAGGTATTGATAGCTTGAATCAGTTATATGGCATCTGCCAATCTATTGAAATATTCGAAATGTATGTAAAATAAAATAAAACAGAAAATTGGAAAGACACATAAAGCCGAAAAATATGTATCAAAAATCTCCCGAAACGCTCAAAAATTAAAGCAATTTGAATGTTCAAGTGAAATCTAACAACATTCTTGAGAATTAATATTCACAAATATTGGTTCTTTTCATATCATGCCATATTGCGCCAGACTCCGCAAAGGCATGCACTTTGCTTTTAGGCCTTGGTTTCATAAGAAATTGTGTCATCATATGACTGCCGTTATATAGCGGTCCAATTTAGGTATTTGCTTGCGAAGTCATTGAATGAATGATCGGCATCTAAATTGCAAGATCTCATGTGAAACCGCTTTGTTGAATAACGTAGATTTAGTCAATAGAAACATCGGTTTTATTAAATTTGAATGCAAAGGAATATTAGGTTAGATTTTATATTCAGATACTGTTATTAGATTTTGCATTGCAAATGCGAGGGGCAATAATATTCTGTAGGTATTCTTATCTGAATCTCCGAGTTTAGATGCATATTTTTATGGGGCTGCTAGGTATTTACAAAGGTAAAACTGTTTTGTACGCATTACGTGGCACGAACAAAGGAACCAGCAAATAAACAAACACACTGTTCATGTAATGCGAATGTCACGTAAGACATTGATATTAAAAAAATCGGCCAAGTACAAGTCGGACTCGCGCACGAAGGGTTCCGAAGCATTATCTATAAATGTTTATTTTATTCTGATTTAAGTATTTGTTGTTATAGTGGCAACAGAAATACATCTTTTGAATAAAATTAATTGGCTCATGAGATAAAACCTGGTAACAGACTGACAGATAGACGGACAGAAAGACGGACAGCGGAGTCTTAATACCTAATAGGGTCCCGTTTTTACTCTTTGGGTACGAAACCCTAAAAAAGAAATATCATCACGACTATCACGAATCGCCAAGTGCCGGAGACAACCTTTCAGATTTCTAGGCGCTCAGATCATTAAAGATATTTAAAGTGGATAGTTAAAGATACGTCCAAACATTGCATGAATTTGGCACATGCACACATTTTGCAGTAGCTAATATTCTTAGATGACAGGTTGCAGACTATCGCTGTTTATAAGAATACGAATGGTTTACTTTACTTTAAGCACTTATTAACACATAACATTTTTTGAATAGAATATGTATTGGTGCACGACCAAAACTCAAACTTTCGACTTTCAGATTTAAAGTCAACGCACTTCCCTCTTGGCTATCACAACTATAGAATTACTTGCAAGACATATTCTGAGTTCTTATTCAAAAGATCCTCCAACGATCCTCAAAAGATCCATAACGATTGTTCACGACTACAAATAGGATACATTAGATTTCCAAAGCCAGTGTGATCGGCTCCGTCGCGCGCATACCGTACCTATATCAGCAAATCATAACACCTATTCAGTGGATATTAATAGTCGTCTATTGTTGCGAGCGTCGTACGGCAGCTGTCGACTCGCGCTTACTTTGTACTCATTCAAATTAAACTAGAATTCATAATATGTTTCTTTCTGTCCATCCCGCATGCAACCAGCTTATATTTTTAAAGGCATTCTGAATAAAAAAATGCCTTACCGTAATTATGAAGGATAACGTCAAGAAAAAAACCGACCAAGTGCGAGTCAGACTCGCGGACGAAGGGTTCTGTACCATTTTTTATAAAAAACGGTAAAAAAAACACGTTTGTTGTATGAGAGCCCCTCTTAAATATTTATTTTAGTCTGTTTTAAGTATTTGTTATTATAGCGGCTACAGAAATACATCGTCAGACAGACAGACGGACAGCGGAGTCTTAGTAATAGGGTCCTGTTTATATAGTCTCCCTTTGTGTACGGAATCCTAAAACAGTTTTTTCATTGCTTAGAATTAGGAGCATGTAGGGTAGGAAAGACGACATATTAAGGTTAATTAATTATTGGAGTCATCGGTTGCTGTACCAGATTGTTCACCTGGAAGTCTTTAGAATGGCCACAGATCGTTCAGCAGTGTAGACGTCTTAAGGCTTAAAATGATGATGATGAGAAAGATGAATTACTCTAATTATGAAAAAGTGAGTTTCCCTTCTGTACCCACTCTTCTTTTGGCCGACCTTTGTCTAATATAAACATTACGCTATTTTCTATTGGCACATTAATCATCGATCGGTAAACACGAGCTCTCGTGAACGTGATAAAAAAGAATAGAAAAATCGGTTTTCATTGCAGAAAAATAAACAAATGAATTACGATCGTATACCTCACAGGTAGTTTTATTAATTATCTAAGTAACGTTATTCAAATAAAATACCTTTTAATCAAGAATAGTTTGCTTGGGGCATCCATACACAAAAATTCAAAGTCAAACTTAAAATTTAAATAAGATCACATCACACACAAATCGTAGGGAAACGTCTTAGGAGCTAGGTGAAGCTAAGCATGAAAAATAATCTGGAAAATTTTAAAAATGAAATTTTAGTGTTCTTTAAATCTTCATTGTTTAATATCTCGTCCATTAAATTTCAGAATTCAATTGAACGTATTCTTGGGTGTAGTTGCGTATTGTATTTCGACATTTTATTGTTTTTTGTCACCATTATAACGAACTTATACCTACGCACTGAAAAACGTTCAGCTCAACTAATTAAAACGTAATGTAACCCTAACGATCGAACCATTTTCGCCTTAAATAACAGACGATTTGTCCCGTTTGCGTCTAATTTAGAAAAATGGTCAGCAATTAAGACCAGTTTTTGTTACAAATTGTTTGTCGGTAGCCTTAGTACCAGTTCGTTACGTTGCAATATTACTTAGCGGTCCTGCCTCCTTTATAAAATAACTAGTGTTTACGCGACTTCGTTTGCGTATATTCAGTAAATCTGTTTTTGACGACTTTATCGTAAAACATTGAAATTCATAAAAATCAAATGAAATATTGTGGGAAACAAGTAGCGTACTTTTCAAAACTTAAACTATCTCTGTATGAAATTTCATCACAATCAGCCCAGCGGTTTGGCCGTGATAACGTCACGGACAGACTGATAGAGTTACATTCGCATTTATAATAATAGTATAGACAAAGAGATCTGGTAATTCTATATTTCGATAAATATATAACTAGTAACACTAAAGATGAGGAGAAAAACTATGTTATAAGGAGGGAAGAATGTGTGTTACGAGAAAATAAAAATGGTTCGATACAAAAGTAGAAATAGATCAAAGAAAAGATGGATGGATTGTGTTTAAGATAGACAATAACAATTCGTTTATTTGGGCGTATCATTGGCACTTATAACGGTCGACGAAAATGTTTCAATCTGTTTATAATATTTTCGGTTGTCTTATCACTGGTTAATTTTGGCCTACTCCATTCACATGCTTAATACTCATGCATATTGCCTCATTACATTGTATGATGTGACTCCAACATAGCATTGTGTCTAATTGAATCAGCGACGGGCTTGCAACCTGTCACGCGTGGAATGCTAACTACTGCAAAATGTGGGCATGTGCCAAATGTAATGTTTGGCCGTTTATCTGACTAACACCTTTAGACATCTTCAAAGATCTAAGGACCTGGAGATCCGAGAAAATGTCTACTGTACTGGATATCAGTCGTGATGCTATGTATGAATTGTCTTCTTAATTATGATCGAAGAAGACGGTTAAGAATAACCAGATAGACAATTGAATTTGATGATCCCCAGATAGTTTATCTGCAGGTACATACAGCATAGTCATCATGGGATGAATGTAATGCATCGACCACACAGCCTAGACTCCTCATGCATGGCGAACGCGAACACTGTCAGATTGATAACACATATCGGCTACATATCCTGTGTAAACCACCGAGCGCGATTCACGACACGCCTCGCGGCGGGATGTGATATGGAATCGGCCAATCAGAATGCATTTTTTACCACTAGCGTATCTTTGAAGAAATAAAGCTATTAGGCGTCTATTGGGCTATGTGGATGTAATGTATGTATCGTAAAATTAGTGAAAGGCTCCGTGCGTCTCACAGGGGGATGTGGGTGATAAATTGGTGCTAGGGGTACAATGTATTTATTTCGTTTATTCGACACTTTCATTGTATACAGAAATTACTAGGAAAGCTAAGGCTCAAAGAAGTACCACAAGTAAACTACACGGTTACCTAGCTTAAAATAACAACCTGAATTATCTATCAAATTTCCTCTTCTTCTGTTTATATATTTAAGCCTTCATCTTTATTGTGCAAAACGCTTTTCAAAAGGGATCTGTAATTACTGTCTCTAAATACGAGTTTTATTGGGTTACTTCTATTTTGACCCGACTGATGGAGGGTTATGTTTATAATGGAACTAAAACTTATTTCTGGTACCTATCAAGTACTAACTACAACTAATAACCAAAATAAAATAAAAATAGGATCACGACTGTAATTCCCAAGTACGGTAGACAACATAGAATTAAAACTATTGTGGTTGTTAATCATTTTAAATAGAAATACGGCTAATTACGTACTACTAATTACGAAACGTCAGCAATACAAGAAAAAACGTGGTAATTAGCCGTATTTCTATTTAAAACGGTAGACATCCTCTCAAATCTCCAGGCGCTTAGATCCTTTGAAGATGTCTAGAGGGGGCAGTCAGAGGCACACATTATATTTGGCACATGCCCACATTTTGCCGTAGTTAGCATTCCATACGTGACAGGTTGCAAGCCCATCGCCGCTTATAAGAATACTAACTGGTTTCCTCAAGAGTTTTCCTTCACCGTTTTGAGCACGTGTTTTGATGAGCATATAATTTTTTTGAGCAGAATAATCCATTGATGCACGCCGTGATTCAAACCCACGACCTTTGAAATTAAAGTCTAGGTACCTCCCACTCGGACAACACGCCTTTTTACTCCAAAAACCAGTATCTTGTCTAGTCTAGGTATCCCACAATTACGAAGTTGAGAAACTATTAAATGAAGTAAATAATTGTGAATTTCATTTGTTACAGATATGACTACACAAACAGACGAAAATAACTTCTAAACCCCGAAGGCAGAGATTTGAAATTATCAGCTTAGAGCACAAAATGTGAGTATTATTTTACATATCTACTTAAAGTTGACTATTGTCTTAATAATACAACTTATCACGTCAAAAACCGGCTAAGTACGAGTCGGACTCGCGCACGAAGGGTTCCGTACCATTATCTATAAAAAACGGTAATAAAATCACGTTTGTTGTATGGGAGCCCCACTTAAATATTTTTTTTATCAATTTTTTAGTATTTGTTGTTAAAGCTGCAACAGAAATACATCATCTGTAAAAATTTCAACTGTCTAGCTATCACGGTTCATGAGACAGATGGACAGACAGACTGATGAATTGAAGGACGGCGAAGTCTTAGAAATACGGTCCCGTTTTTACCCTTTGAGTACGGAACCCTAAGAAATGTACGTGATTCCAAACAGAGACTTTATTTTTACTTCGGAAGGTCAAACTCATTCTACTTTTTACATGCTGGTTTTTTTAAATAAAAATATAGCTACTTTTCAAAATAATTAGTCAGTAATGAAATCTAAGTATAATTATATTATGAGTATAAAAAAAATACAATTCGTGATGTGGAATAGCACATACTTTTAGCCGGATATTTTAAAATGAATTAAACTTGATATTTTAAAATATTATGGACATCTACTATCTGCCGTATATAAGGACTATACTAATAAGTCATGTCAACATTATGCCTTTTCTGAACGAATCTCTATTTATTAGTTGATTCCACACAGCCGTGAATTTTTGGAGTCCTTTAGGATTTTTTCTACCAATTTTGCCTACTTGCTTACACGTTCGCATCGGAATGATTTGCGAGGGCCCTGCCCATAAACCTCGGAAGGTCAAGTGCTTACTCAGGAACCGTACTTTTGGAGCGACGCGCGGCGGCATATTGCCTAACTGAACCGGTGGTCGTAATCAGCTTGAACAGTGCAATTTCTATTGGGATGTTGACAGCTGAAGTTGATTACGATCACCGGTGGACTAACGCAATATTTCTGCTGGTCCGAATCTACATCTACGAGGAGATACTCAGATGCCCAATGATCTCAACTTGGACAAATTGAGCACTGATTTTCAGAATGAGCTCAGTTATGGAGGGAATTCCATACTAATTTGTAGGATACGATTTATTGGTTTTTGCCAAAATAGATATTGGGTCGCTCGTATTTTTCTCTTCGTTATATCTTGATTTATTGCATCGGAAGATACCTATCCGATTGCTGTCTATTATGCTGTTTTAGAGGCAAAATAATATTCGGTCTAATAATAAGGATAAAACGCGATTTCCCACTCCTAGCAACGAAACTCATAAAAGTTTCCCAATTAAGTCAAGGATGCCGATACTTTTCCGATAAAGGTAGCCAAACAAAAATAACCTTTACAACCACTTTCAAATACATTGAACTATTCAAAGTACACAAATAATTCCACTTGGCACCTTCCCAAACAACTACAATGTATCGCTTAATTCGTAAAGTATAACTAATCTTTTACAGCGCATACACAAACAAAATGATTAATATAATGTTATATGTGAGCATGAGCATGTGGCTACGCGTGTAACTTTAAACGACCAATCACTAATGTCCATGTGATTGTCAATAAATTCGTTCCGAATGTTCGAGCATAACTCATTCTGATTCATATGAAAATTAATAAAAATTAAACAGGATCACCACTGTAATCCTCAAGTACGTTAGACCTTCTGTCAGATCTCCATTCGTTCCAGATAGCATTCCATACGAGACAGGTTGCAAGTCCATTGCTTTATTTTTTTATTTGAAGGAAACGTGTGTTAACGATAACGTAATGTTAGACCTTTTTTAGACTTCTTCGGTTATCGTATCAACAAACCTCACAATATAACTTTCTTTGCAGCAAAAAATTATGTTATTAAAAATAAATACAAACGTGTGTTTTATTGTTTCAGGTGAGTTTCACACAACAATATACCTACTCTAATCTTGAAACAAAATACCAAAATGGAGCTCGAAGACGTGGAGATGTACGGTAGTGGCAACTACTCCTTCGAAAAGAACAGCACCTACAATGGAACCTTCGAGAATTGTCCTAACATTAACTTGCCCGTGGTGTACATGGTCACCCAGGTTCTGTACGCTCTGGTCTGCGTCGTCGGCCTCCTTGGAAACACGCTTGTCATCTACGTGGTGCTACGATACTCCAAGATGCAAACCGTGACAAACATGTATATTGTGAATCTGGCAATCGCGGATGAATGCTTTCTAATCGGAATACCATTCTTGATCATAACTATGTCGCTCCGTGCATGGCCCTTCGGCGGATTCATGTGCAAGGTGTACATGATCTCCACGGGCATCAACCAGTTCACGAGTAGTATCTTCCTTTGCATCATGAGTGCAGATAGGTACATAGCAGTGTGCCACCCGATCGCAGCTCCCCGACTCCGAACCCCATTCGTGTCTAGAGTTGTTTCCGCTGCGGCTTGGACCGCCTCCGCTCTCGTTATGACCCCGATCTTCATGTACACAACGCTGATCCCCACCGACAACGGGCTGTCGTGCAACATCTTGTGGCCCGAACACGACTTCAACAAGGGGCAGACCTCGTTCACGCTATACTCGTTCGCGCTCGGCTTCGCCACTCCCCTGACTCTGATCTTCGTGTTTTACTGCCTCGTCATCCGCAAGCTGAAGACCGTCGGACCGAAAAACAAGTCCAAGGAGAAGAAGCGCTCGCACAGAAAAGTGACTAAGCTGGTGCTGACCGTGATAGCCGTGTACGTTCTCTGCTGGTTGCCGTACTGGGCGTTCCAAGTGGCTTTGATCTACTCTCCGCCGACCGAGTGCGCCAATCGCATCACGATAACCGTGTTCCTCGTAGCGGCTTGCTTCAGCTACAGCAACTCCGCCATGAACCCGATCCTGTACGCCTTCCTATCGGATAACTTCAAGAAGAGCTTTCTGAAGGCTTGCACGTGCGCCGCCGGTAAGGACGTCAACGCGACCCTGCACGTCGAGAACAGCGTGATCCCAAGGAAGCAGCGCGCGGCGCGAGCTCAGGCGCGAGCTCTGGAGTCGCGCAACGTGTCCCTGGCAGCTGGGCCGGCCTCGCGCTCTGAGGCCTCCACCGCGCTAACGACTCGCTCCGGAGCCCCCAGTGAGGCTGTGGCGTTGGAGGCTCGTGTGCCAATGCTAGCGCCGCCGCCTTTGCAGCCTCTGCTCGCGTCCAACGGACTTTCGCATTCGCAGCTCTGAGTTCGGGCTGCGCGTCTCGCCCGCGCTTCCGCCATCGTCGAAGAGGACACGCTCATCGTCTCCATAGACTAAGTCGCCGGTGAGAGATAACGCGCGCGAGGCCAGAGCCCGGTCTCGCGCGACGTCTCGGCTCTCGGTCGAATTGTTGAATCGTTCGGTGTGCGGGGACCATGTGAGTGTGCGAGTGAACTCGGCCTAGGTATGACACCTACCGATGAATTTATTAAACTCTAGTTTTATATCGCCTAGCGAGCTAGGGACCCGCTGTTTGTATACCATTGATTCGCTTGTAAAAAGATTGTACATATCTTGTAAATATTCATAAGTTGGTCATAATGTCAGTTGTAATAAAATTACGTTCAAATATGTGTTGGAATCCGAGTGCTTTATTTATCCGGAAACCAATATTTTAGCTAGAATTGCTTATCGATAAGCAAGCAAATTATGTGTGCAAACAGGTATGTTTTTTCCTTTTAATGTTTTCTCTTCGCCAATATATTTTTTGTCAGTCTTTGACTTTATTCATATAGGCTTACTAGGATCGTTTTAAAATAAAATGTGTGGTTCATGAGCGATAATGTATCGGAAGAGCCCCGTGACGTCATCAGTCATACGGCGACGCTCCGCGATGCCCGCTGTCGGCATCGCGACAGATGAGCACGAGAGTAATGGTGTTCCGATTCTAATAAATACAGATTCACTGACACAAAAAGCGACATGGGTATCTTGTTTACTTGAAATTGATTAATGGAAATTTATCTACGAAAATATAACGCTATACTAAGTTTGAATCCGAAGGCCGTGCATCAATGAAATTGCGCATGTTCCTCTCGATGTTTTCCTTCAACTTTTAAACCACGTGCTAATTCACATATATAATTATGTTTTTTTTAAACAAAAAATTTAAACAACGGATAAACCAGACTTACGAGACTTATAGCAGGCAGTCAGCCTTACAGTATTCAATAAGGTATTATAGCTAGTTGCAATCTCCATAATAATGTTCACAAGAGACTCTCAGCCGAAGCAGATTCAACTAAGCTTCTCATAGTTCCACACGCTTTGGATTTAATTTGGCGTGAAAGAAATTAAATTAAAAATCAAATGAATATGTCTCAAAGGATAAAATGGTAATTAATTAAACTTTACAGCTGGTTTATTTGATAGAGATTTGAATGGCGTGCTTGTTAAAAGTTACTGGCTCGAGTTAGTCGGCAGCCAATGCTCTTTCAAAGGATTACTGAGACTTCAATTATATACGTTTCAATGCACTGCTTTATACAAATCAAGCGTTAATGTTGTAGACAGAACTGTTTAAAGCAGATTACTATAAGTATTTATATTCAAACAAATTTGTTCCTTAGAAAGTTTATGTTCCGTAGGTATTCCATTAATCAGTAGTCATGGTAGACCTAAGGGGATGTTTACCAAGCTTCAGCTTTACACAGACGTGACGTGACGCGACGTGACGTAACTACAGTGGCATATGAATATACCTATACACTATGTGAGAGTGCATGTCAACATACCTACATAATTATTATTGACAACTGCGGTTCTAGTTTACAATAGACGAAAGACGACATTACAATAGAACTTGCCAAGCTGACCGAATAGAACTAGATTTGAATCACTACATAGTATAAAGCAAAGTCGCTTTTCGCTTCCCGCGTATGTATGTATGTTTGCTTATATCTTTAAAACTACACAACGGATTTTGATGCGGTTTTTTTTAATAGATAGAGTGATTCAGGAGGAAGGTTTATATGTATAATACATGCATAATATACTAGAGAAACACTGATAATTTTAGAGGTTTCTAATGTGATGTCGTAAATAAACACATTTTTTTGCGCTTACATTGCAAATGCTGGCTGAACCCCACGAGATATATCAAAATAATGTACTACAGTATTGTACACCTTAAAAACGTCTACAAAAAAGTCCACGATGGTATCAGAAATGTCTTACGCACAGCGAAGCGGGCACGAGTCAGCTAGTATAATATAAAATGAGAGAGAATGCGTCTCGAGACCGACTATGTCAAAATGTAAAATAGACCATAATTATAGGTTGGGTTTGAAAAATAAATTGTATGCTCCAACCTTTTTTTGTTGGTAACGGGTTGGAAATATGCTACTAGATTCCTACTTACATGGGGGTGTAGCTAAGTATTAAATATGAGAATATGTAGATATTATATCAGTTCATAGAAGACTTTTTTTTTTTTTTAGTCTTGGTAATGCCATCTACCAAACCAAACCCAGCTGAATTGTGCATCGTGGGTATCGAACCCGCGCCTCTTGCGTCGTAAAATCAGACACTCCTTACACCAACAACATCTTACTATAACTAGTATTATGTTCACAATTCGCCGCATGGGTTCCTTCCTCGTGCCGCATCCTGTTTTCGCCATCTGGCGCCTGCCATTTCCCTTTGTTATCCATTTTACACATAAACGATATGATAATTGATAACAGAAATGGAAGAAAAGGAAGAATTACTTAATTCAATTATTATTCAGAGCGCGATGCTATACAACGCTCTGCTAATGACACTGCAAATTACTCTGACATTTAGCGCAAGAGGCAAATTATTGCGAAAACACTCGGAGAAAGCTCTACTTGAAAAATGAAATGGATCGCAATCCTCTTTGTAGGCAACACTCGTATTACGTTTGAAACCAGCCACAGAAGAGACGTGCCCAAACTCTAATATAAATAATATCATATCATATTGATTAGTCCCCATTCCACCAGACACCTTGGAATATCTTTAATAAAATGTAATAGGATCACGATTATAATCCCAAAGTAGAGATTTTTTAAAATCTCCAGGCGCTGAAATCTTTGAAGTTGTCTAAAGGAGTTTATCAGGATGCACGTTCAAACATTACACATTTGGCACATGCCCACATTTAGCAATAGTGAGCAAGCCACACTTGACAGGTTACAAGCCTTCCTCACGACGTTTTCCTTCATTAACGCATTATTTTCAGATGATAGAATATTCGAAAGCAAACGACTTTTACCTTTTAGGTTAATCCTAACGCGTAAGTAAAGGCAGCATCGCATTGTCTAAAGCTGATATATCTTTATTAATAGCGACAATAAATAAGTTAGAGCGTTTCCTGAGCGTGTAATGGCCGATGAGATAAGGGTGCTTTTACACTAAACGAGACGACAGGATGTCACGTGACAAACGGCATAATGGGTAAGGTAATATATAAGATAACTACGTTTTAAAAACTATCTGATTTCAACGGGAATTTTGTTATGAATATAAAAAAAAAAAAAAAAAAAAAAAAAAAAAATGGATCACGACTGTAATCCCCAAGTACGGTAGACATCCTCTCAGATCTTCAGACGCTTAGATCCTTTGAAGATGTCTAGTGGGGGTAGTCAGAGGCACGTCCAAACATTCTATTTGGCACATGCCCACATTTTGCAGTACCTAGCATTCCATACGTGACAGGTTGCAAGCTCATCGCCGCTTATAAGAACACTGACTGGTTTCCTCACGATGTTTTCCTTCACCGTTGTAAAAGCACGTGTTTTTGATGCGCATATAAATTTTCGAACAGAAAAATCCATTGATGCACGCCGGGATTCGAACCCACGACCTTCAGATTGAAAGTCGAGGTATATCCGACTTGGCCAACACGGCTTATAAATAACTGAATTATGAATATAAGACTGGCCTTACAGCTCAGTTGCTCTGCCTTCTGCGCTGTAGGTTGTGGGTTCGAACCCCACCCAGGACAAATGTTTGTGTGATGAACTTAAATGTTTGTTCTGTGTCTGGGTGTAATTATGTATCATATGAATGTATTTACAAAAAAAAGTATATAAGTATTCTATCAGTTATCTAGTTCTCATAGAACAAGCTTTGCTTAGTTTGGCGCTAGATGGCGCTGTGTGATAATGTCCACCAATATTTATTTATTATAACTGATTTCTAAAAATGTTTTCACAATCGAAAAGTCAAGAGTTAATAATTATAGTTTTTTAAATTTTATGTAGAAACTATTACTTATACATATATTTAAAAAAATAGGTTAATCTCTACACAATAAAAATGAGTGGGCTAAAAGAAATGGATACACACATAAAAAGTAATGTGCTCGACTATGTACTTACTTAAAAGGCGCACGACACGACAGTTGCCGGTCGTCTGTTGCTATTGTAGTATTAAAGCCCTTCAGAAAGTATGCCACTAAAGCATGAATCAATTTCAATTTTCAATTTTATTTATTTGGAACCAAAAACAACAATAGCACATCAAAACTAAGAAAACGATGACATTTGCAGAAGTATAAATGATTGTGTCGCAGACATCAACTCCCTCCTCCGAAGGTAGGACACAGCACACTTCCAATTATTTAAAATAAGATAATATACGATATACCTAATCGTATGGTGTGAATACGTTTTAGAAGGGGATGATAAAGCGGAAGAGCGCAGCCGATGGCACAATAGGGGTTAATTAGTGAGCTGCCGATGAAACGCTGCAGATGGAAAGGACACAGGATATTGGAGCCAGCAACGAGTGTGCACCAATAGATGCTAGGTAAACACACTTGCTTTGAAGTTTTTACTCGTATTAGGTTTACTTGAGATCTAGGCTATGCTAAATATTTAAAATCGTTTTGCACCAAATTATATTTAATGTATGCTCGAACGATAGTAAGTTCCTAAAAAATAGGATCACGACTGTAATCCCCAAGTACAGTAGACATACTCTCAGATCTTAAGGCGCTTAGATCTATGAAGATGTCTAAATGGGGTAGTCAGATGCACGTCCACATATCATGTTTGGCGCCATACCCTCATTTTGCAGTGGTTAACATTCCACACGTGACAGGTTGCAAGCCCAGAACACTAACTGGTTTCCTCGCGATGTTTTCATTCACCGTTATACATATATACATTTTTCGAACATATAAATCCATTGATGCACGGCCGAGTTTCAAACCCGCGACCTTCAGATGTTAATGGCAACCTTAATGGGTTTTCAAATACGTTCACAAAATGATACGAGTAAAAGGGGGGCAAACACTCGTTTATTCTCAACTTGGTGAATAATGTCAGTGTAATAGTAGAGTTAGAAATGCTAAGGAAAGTTTTGATTAGTGCAAGAACACTCATTAAATAATCAACTTAAGCCACAAGTGCACTTAGCTAGTAATTGGAAAGAAAATAACTTTAGTTGCACTTACAAGTGAAACTTAAATAAGTACCTTAGTGAAGTTTTATTACTAAGATGTAATTTGCAAACTACTTATGATAGGAAAAAGGTTTACGAGTAGGTAAGTTTAGTTAAGCGTTTATCTACGAGTATTATATAAAAATGAATGTTATTTATAGAATCGCAAATTACGAGTATTATGTGATGATCTGAGGTTTCACGAAGGTTTCGAGTCGGTGGCGTAGCAACGCGCGCAGGGTTAGGCGCGCTGATTATAAAGTTTCATTAGATTGAATTACTTACAGAATATTTATATTATATTGACACAATTATTAATAAAGATATTATATAATTCATGATATAATAAATAAAGATATAAAATACATACCTAACTAAGACATTATAAATAGCGCTTTGGAAAATTAACAAATCATAACTGTTATCTTCAATTTGTCAAAACGTTACAGTTTTAGTTATTAATTTCACGAACAATCATACAAAAGGTGTCTGAAAATGAAATAATATAAGTCTGAATAATAAAACTTTAATATACTCTTAATTTACAAAAGAAATATTATTTTATATTGTACGTGTGTGAGTATAGGTCAAAACCAAAGTTAAAGTTATTTATTTTAATAAAATCACAGGGACCACTTTGAAACATCTAAGGAGCTAGGTGAAGCTGCGACTATAGTGAATTATCATCAGTTATTTATCATTATTTTATTATATTATTTTAGAAGATAGAATATTTTAAGAGTTAACGATACATTTAATTTTATAAAAAAGGAATTTGATGTTGTACAAACTCGATGTAATGAAAGAATCAGAGGGTGAAGTTGTGCCTCATTCATCTAACTAAATGGAAGACGAGGGTGTGACGGCATCAGCCTACAGAAAGCTTTCGCCACCAGTTTCAGACGTTATCAACTCGATAGCTAAGCCGTCGCAACTACATTTGAGAGTCAAACTAATGACATCAGACATACCATGCGTCTAATTCGCATATTCTTAGTTGTAACCTCGAAATATCCTCACCTCGACTCGACCTCCAAACCGTGTTTTGGTAGTTTTAGTTGATAAAATTACTTCGAGTTAGCCTCTAGTCGAGGATTCCTCAGCTAACAGAACTGCCAATTCAAGCTACCTCGAGATGTACCTTGACATTCCTCGATAGTTTCTGAGCGACACATGCGTGTGACGTAATTGAGGAACCTCCAAAATGTCGTTTAAGTCGAGGTTCCAACTAAGAATACGGGGATAAGCCTCTTGCTGACTTACAATAATCGCCAGGAAATACTCGTAAATTGCTACGTGTGCTTGTTGAAACTATGAGTCTCTCTTTCACTTCAAGTTTTGTTTACATGAAAACTTATAATATTGAAGGCAGCGAAAGACGATTCTCGTTCTTTGACATAAGTACAATATAGGAAACATTCAAAATGTTAATATCCTTTTCAAGGAGACATTTAAACTGATAAAATGATTATATACTTTTTTGTAAATTCTATTATAGCTGTGTCCCGTGGTTCTACCCGCAAAAACAATGCGCTTTTTATCAGAATTACGGATAGCATTGAGTGGTAGTGTAGCTCATTTCAGTACATTCAAACTTACAAACAAATAAATGATACCTATTTATAATATTAAAACAGATTATAACATCCACACAAAATTAATTATCTATGTTCGTCACACAAATGTTTATCCTAGATGGGAATTGAACCCACCCCCTACGGCGCAGAAGGCTGAGCCATCAACTATTCTAGCCATTTAAGCGTAAACATTAATAATTGGGACAATCGCCTGGAGATTATCGCCTTCCACAACTGTCTAGACATTCTCGACCTCAAACATGCGAGAAACTATCTCCGTCCCGTGTATCCTCTCTCTAAGCGTATCCTGCAAATAATACATTACTATATAAATACTCAGCGGTACGCGGTGGTATATACATATTATTATACCTGTACTTACCGTCTAGTTCGACCTTCGAGCCGGATATAGGGTCAAAGACCCGGTTGTAGTGCCTACCCCGGTTTTTGTCATTTGCAATTTGTTTAAAATCTATAGTTAATACAATTCTTTGTCTATGGTCCGTTTTGATTAGTGACAGTTGTTATGCGTTATACCTCTTGTCTTGATTGACCACCACTAAATATATCCAGTTTGTCTATTTATATATGAATAATTTATTAATAAATATCGCCTCTTACAAAACCTTTGCTTAACCTTAGAGATAAATAAATACTCTATTCTATGTTGTTTAAAAATCGTCGTTTTATTTTTATTTTTAATATATACCGTTTATTTGAAAATTAAAATGTTGTTAAAATGCCCATAACCAGCGCTCTCACTCTACTCGCTAGCGAGCCGTATCTGTAACTGTTACACATTACCGTTACCAAAAATCATGGTATGTACGTGATGTGCGAGTCTGTCGCGAGGGTACTCATTTAGACGTCACAAGCGAAGAACGTGTCACAATAATAATAAGAATAATAATTAGAAAGGGCCTCTTTGTTGTTAGTTGCGGCCCTACGAATGTTCTAATAAAGACCCAGGCGTAGGCCTATAATATGAAATAAAAAATAATATAATCTTTATTTCATATATGTGTTGTTATTTGTATCTGTTTGAATGGTTACAGTTACGGCTCGCTAGTTAGTACTCGGCTTTATTCCCAAGCGGTTATTCACTTTTGCAATGGACTCAACATCAAAATTGGTGCTAAGGGTACGGACCCAATATTACAAGAATCAATTAAAACTTTCTGGCTTAGTGATATCCATCAGTTGGTTTTTCGTTCCAAAATATAAAATAAAACATATTTTTTAGGAAGTTTTCTTGCAAAATACGATGATTTATTTTTTAATTTTCAACATTATGTTCAAAGAAAATAATTGCTCGAAAAGAACAGAGTTCATTTAAACTAACTTTATAACTAATTAAAGTTAAGTTATTTTTGTTAATTAGTTCTCAGAAGTCTAGAAGTATAAGATATTTAATCAAAAATAATTGTTTTTATTTATTTTTGAACATGCTCACTCATTCACAATCAAACCTGTGTATTATTTGATCGCTTTAGTAAAAGCCGAGAATGCTATGTAACCAAACAAAGAGAGTTTTTCATCATGGTGGCATGATACATCTAACATTTTGCTGAGATTTCCAAAAACGATTTACTTTATCTCGCTACTACTAAGAGTTAGTTCATATATAACTATCGCTACCTCTGTGCTCAAATTTATATCGACTGGACAAACTGTATGAATGTGCAAACATTTTGCATGTGTAGGCACAATCTAACCCAGACAAATCTTGACCTCTGCAGCTGCAGCCAGCTCACGTAAAAAATAACTGTGTTTATTTATATAAAGTTCAAAAACATAAGCTGTAAAGACGGTTCATAAATCTAGTTGACAATAAAACTCACGAGTTCTAAACAAAACAGATGAATTCCTGAAACTTTCCCCATATTTTACAAACGGATTTACACTTAATACTTTTAAGAATAGGTTTGAAAGTAGACCAGATTTTTTACTTTTCAGACTAATTTGCGTTTTCATCCCTAGAGAATAACGTTGAAAATTGGTTGGTAGATAAATGTACATCGGCAAATATTGCAAGCGTGTCTAGACGAGTATGCTTTATGTAGTTAAACAAAAAATAAGTGAATAAGTGCGCTTATCTCCTCAGTTAGTCAATTTGCATTGCAGATTGTGATGTCAAGAGTAAGTACCTACTCAGCTGTCTGCATAGTTTACTCAAGGGTCAAAATAGTTTTTGTTATATGGACGTTGTAACTATAATACTTGAACTCGCGTTTTGAGGAAAAAACCTGATTTTACTTTGTATTTTTGTACTAAGGACTATGTAAAAACTTTTACACGTACAACATGTTAAAAATAATATGCTAACTTTGCTAAAATAAAGTTTATCGTTAGTTTAAAAACAGCTTGAAGACTTTGAAGTATAGTTATGCCACGAGAACATAATTATTCTTAATAGATCAGCTTCAATTCGGACACCAAATTAATTGGTGGTATTTACAGTTGAATGCTTCTGTGCTTCGGAGAACATTAAGAAGTCATAAAACGAAAAGTCGTTAAATAACGAAGGAGACTTTCGGGTGGCCTTATGACCCCGTCACTAAAGCTAGACTAAAGCCGCTAGATTTTACGAACTAATTACCTACTTAATAACGAAGTAGTACATAAAGTAATTCATGCAAAAGATTGTTGAAAAAGTTGTCAGACTATCATTGTGAGTTAATGTAATAAAGATTCCTTGTTCTTCAATATAAACAAAGTCCTTTGTCTTACCTGAAGTGCTGTAAAACAATGTCTTCTCGTCGTTGACTTTAAGCCGCAAACACACCGCGGCGCATCCTATGCGGGTACGCGACGAATTTTAGCTGCGTGGGTTCATTTGTACTAATAACGCGCAATTTATGCGTAGCGTGTCCGTGCAGTGGAAACAATTAAACCGCAAATCGACCGCAACGCACGGAGAGGCTACGCACGTACGTCAAGCTTCGCATTGCAAGAAAATGTATGTAAGAAAATGAATTGACGTTATTAGTACAAATGAACCCACGAAACTAAAATGGTTGTGCACAGAGCATGCGCCTCGGTGGGTTTGCAACTATTCATACATTTTCTTGCAAAGCGAAGCTTGACGCACGTGCGTACCCTCTCGTCGCGCCGCGGTGGGTTTGCGGCTTTATGCCAACAAGCCGCCACCGACGTGTGGAAGTAATTATAATGAACACGCCACAAGGGATCCCAAGATTTGCTACAAAATTTGTACAAAGAATTAAAGGCTTTACCTGTCCTATCTTGCCACTGTGCACCCTTCCCAAATCCCAACTGCCCCCTGATCTGAGACCACAAGATTTGACTGTGCTACTTTAACATACATCCGTTTTGTTGTTCGCATACACGACAGGTAGATTCTACCATATTTACGTATTTGGATAAAAAAAAGGAAAAACGTGGCGAAATTTTCCAAACATCAGATGTTGTTCAAATTGGCCACTTTGTGAATGACAAAAAATAAAAATAAATATACATACAATAGTCACATACCTACATTACAAATAGTCCTGATTATTCTATGACAATAGAAACGTGTATCGTGCCAACGGAACACTCAGACCAGAAACAAATATTAGCAGCAGATCCAGATATACCACGCTCGTTTCTTCCATTTGTAATGGCGGTTAGGGTTATTAGTTAGTAAATAGGTCAGCCAAATTGAGCGGTGCAGAATCGGGGGGCTGTTTAGACGAGGGTAGACGCAGACACCTGAGTCAGGCGCACAGACAGGATTAATAACGATAGTTTGCACTTGAAATACGAGTTTCTTAACCTCTAGAGAAACGTGAGAAAACGTGCTTCGCTTGACATTTTGCTGAATTTTTTTTGGTCAGCCTGCAATAGAACAGTAAGCTTGATGAAGTTCGATGACCCTGAAAAATGTCGAAACTTTTTTGCTTAGTACTAGGCAAATGTTTTTTCGTGTAGTTTCTAGAACAAAATCGTTAGACACAAATCGGCAATTGAAATAAAAAATTCAGCTGTAAACGTAAGTAAACATTTTGAGAAATTCTCTCATAATTCTTGAGCTAGGAAATAGAATAGAATGCAAGATATGATGCTAACATAGTACATAACGCGGATGTAAGGAAGGAAGGATGTGTGTAGTTTCTTATAACTTTACGAGGCACTTCGATCTTTAATCCCAGTTTCCATAAAACAACCTTCTTTGAAATATAATATAAAATATTAAAAGTGAAATAATTTTGGAAATTCGTTCTAAAAACCAGAATAAAGATATTTTTTTAAAGACGTAGACTTTCTACGTCTAGTAGAAAGTCTACGTCTTTATTTATTTCATATCTACTAAAAGGCCTAAGGATAAAATAATTATCAGAGCATCATTGTTTTTGGCATTGATCCACTCAAGGCCAAAAACAATTAGGAAATATACCTGGTATATGATTTCATATTTCGTAGTCAAATGGCGTAGCACTTGCTATGAATCGACGTAGACGTTTCTAAGAAATGTAGGCTACACTTTGAATTGGATATTATTATTGCCAATGAATATATAATAAAGTGTATATAACGTAAATAACATATACCTACAGTTAAAATAACAGTCGATGAACATATTTCTTAGCTGCTTAAATCAAGGGCATTCCTATAAATTTTAAGTTAGTTAGTTTATACGTTGTCTGTCGTCAGTCAAGAATGAGATTCTTATTATATTAGAAGACTAGCTGTAGTCCGCAGCTTTGCTTGCCTATTAATGCTATTTCAGGTCACGGCCTACGTCTATCAATATTCTGAGCGCCCTGAGTGGATAGGATTAAGTTCGTAATCCTATCCTATGTTTGTATATATAGAAGATCAGATAAATATGTTAAGAATAAAGAACATAATTTGAATAAAAATAAACAAATTTATTTATTTATTCTCGTATGCATCCGAATAGGTGGGCCAATGTAGTAACTGGTTGGGCCCCTGATGATGGAAATCAACGCCGAGGAAGACCAAATAAGCGCTGGCGTGATGAACTGGATGTTTTCCATCATAGTTGACAAGAGATGGCACTAGACTAAAAAGGTGGAAGCATAAACTAACAAAAAAAATATTATGTGTATCTAACAGTAATTAACTCAGTGCAATGTAAATAACAATTATAGGGCAATTTAAATCTATGCGTATGCGTATCATTAATTACAGACAAAAATGCAAAAACAGCAAAAGAATCGTCAGCAAAAAAATGGAGTCGTTAGCGGAAACCGCTAAAGGTGATTCCCACAATAATAACTCACATTGTTGAGACGGGAGCAGAACGCGTGGACGATGGCCGCCATTTATAAAGCACGAATTCGGTTGCGGTGGTAAGGAGTCACTTTCAAAAGTCATTTGTTTTTAACCCGCCTCTTTAAATGGCCATCCTGTACTATTTTTGTTTACTTTGGAGGTTCCGAAATTGGGGTTCCGTAACCTCAAAAGTAAAAAACTGAACTGTTTCTTTTTTGCATTCCCTGAGGGTTGGATTTTTGCATTTCCTTCAGTTTTTAGGAATAGCCTTTTTGCACTCTGCACCTACTACTGATCAGCCTTTTAACAATCTATCTTAGCAAAGTGTTTTTTACAAGGTTCCTTGAAAAGGTTATTAATTTCAACCCAAACCTTTAAAATGTTATTTTCCTTGCTTCTCTTATTCGACTCGATTAAGCTTGGTTAGTTAAAAGAGGTTTAGGATTTTAAGAATGACTAAGAACAAACCTAAGTAGAGTCTAGACTTGGAACAGTTTTGTTTGCAGTTTTTACGCCATTTCTCTAATGAATAAAACATTGTTATTAAAATAATATTAAAATCTCGAAAACATTGAATAACTGCATTGCAAAGTTTTAAAAATCGCGATGCATTTAAAATAGGCGATTAATTCTGACTACAATTTTAACGATGAAATTATTCATTGTTTTCAAACGGAATTTTCAATTTCAAACATAATTGCAAAACTATTTTATTTACTTAATTAAATGTATTTTTTAATCAAAAATAAAAATTAATAAATAAATAAATAAATATTGGCGGACTTTACACACAGCGCCATCTAGCCCCAAACTAGGCGAAGCTTGTACAATGGGAACCAGATAACTAATAGAATACTTATATACGATTCTTTTTTTGTTGTAAATACATACTTATTCGTTATTATACATATTAACACCCAGACACAGAACAAAACATCTATGTTCATCACACAAATATTTGTCCTGGGTGGGGATCGAACCCACAACCTACAGCACAGAAGACAGAGTTGAAGGTTTTAAAAGCCGTAAATAGCTTTTGAAAAATACAGACAAACAAAATATTTACTAGTTGTGAGGAGACCAGTTAGTATTCTTATGAGCGGCGATGTGTGTAGTGATGTGTACTGGAAAATGTAAGGTTTGGACGTACCTCTAACTACACTCTATAAGTCATCTTTAGGATTTGAGAGCCTAGATCTAAATTTGATACGATAAACGATATAAAACGATGTAACTTTGATACGAATATTGTTAGAGTAGACCCGCTACTAGTTACTAGCAGTAGCATTAGTAATAGGCGTTAGTGAGAAAATGAACATTTCCGCAACCAACTGATTCACAGCACAAAACAGAGTATATTAATCATCCAGTAAAGCAAAGCTTGTGCGTGACAAGTATAAATGATTATCGGTACTTACATTAAATAACGGGTGTATATGCTCTCAAAATCGAAAATTGTTTTTATGTTCCTTTATTGTAAATGTACGCGTAAATGGTAAGGTATTTTTATTATGAATAATAAAAGGGTAAAGGCATTTGCTGACAATGAATACCTCAAGATTTTTAGTGCCACTTTTTAATAATCACACGATTTAATACGATGATTTGTTTTGGATGACCGTTGTGTATAAACGTGATCAGGATACATTTAGTTATCATTTCGAACCCACAACCTTCAACGGAGAAGGTAGTTTTACTACCAACTGAGCTGTGAGTCAGTCATGTAATGTCTACTAATCACGATTGTTTGAAAAATAATTTTACACCCTGTGTTCGCACATAATGTATGCTTCCATTAACTAGAGAGGAAATGGAACAAGTGGCAATAACTCATTGACTAATTCTCTTTGTGATGTACCTACCTCTATTCTATAAACGTCTATTGTAAGGATATCTCTTTGTGTGGAAGAAAAATATGTTATCTCATCCTTTTTTCACGTAGTCTAGTCTACCTACTTTCTTTGTCTAATTTTCATTCTGACAGCATTGAGGGTCTATCACAAATATTCTTTCAATCTAGAAAGGTATACAATCTATTAGAATATACCCCAAATATTTTACTTTCACTATATAAATATCGCAATTTTATTTACAAAATAAATAAAAATCATAAGATCACGACTGAAATCCCCAAGTACGGTAGAAATCCTCTCAGATCTCCAGGCGCACACACACATTTTGCAGTAGTTAGAATTCCATCAGACTTAAAAAAAATGTGTGCATGTGCCAAATGTTATGTTGGAAGACGTGCATCTGACACCAGACGCCCTAAACCGGGGTTTTCTAAATCATATGATTTAGAAAACCCCGAAGGGCTCACTCTCCTTACGTAGCCAGTGTCTTGACCCCAAAGACTCAAACATTAAGCCCTATCGAGACTTGGATATTTGCACCTCTTGAGTTCCTCCACTGAATTTTAATAAATATTTAGTAAAATTTCTAATGCAGATCTTCAAAGATATTTATTTGCGTAGAACAAAAGTCCTCTTTGATGTCGATGAGTTTTTTCTTTGGATTTTATTAAATCCTAATTTCATCTGTGGCGAAGCGTATTAACCCAGTTATTTCTGAATACAATGATGCTTCGTGCCAATGATAATAACAAAGTGATTATTACTATGTAGCTAAATAAAATATCTTAAAAATATTATAAATGCGAAAGTTTGTGAGTTTGTTTGTATGTTTGTGCCTCAATCACGCCCAAACTACAGAACGGATTTGGTTGAACTTAGAACATGCATAGCTTGTCCTGGAATACTTTTTATAAAAGTACCACGCGAGCGAAGCCGCAGGCGGAAGCTGGTAGTATAATAATTTAATATAGAATCACGACTGTAAACCCCATGTACGGTATACTTCACTTTGATCCTAGTATAATTGCAGAGTATAATATAATTGCATCAGCACTAATACCGCACATAACCATAAATTGATTATTACCGACAATACATAACATAACTAATAACCCTAACAGAGCATTACGAATTGAACACAATTTCTCATTAGTTTGACTGTACATTTTATGATATGAGCATTAGATTACATACATAAGGGTGATTTCTGTGGTTAAATCAGTATCATAATAGGTTTGATATTATATTTTGCAGTAATATTAACCAGCAGATAAAGCTCACTGGCTCAAACAATAGTCGAAACGGTGTAATTTTGAAACTAATATTGTCACGAAATGTAGTTTTCAGTTCCCGTGTAGACCCTGATACGGCGCAAATGGAGAGACTGAATTCGGTAGGCCTTTTCAATTCTTTCTACCGATTGTGAGTAGGAATAATATATCTACTAATACGAGTAGTCAGTCAGCATTCCTGTACTTTACGACATTTGCAAGGCGCCCTTGACTCCAGAGATACTTCAATTATACGGAAATTATACAACTTAAGTAAGTATTGCTACAGGAAAAGAAAAGGACGGTTACGGAACGGAGACATTTATATAAGCAGTAGCCTGAATACGAGCCTGTACAACTAATCAGGTTAAGATAAAAAAAAAATAAGGATCACGATTGTAATCCCCAAGTACGGTAGACATCCTCTCGGATCTCCCCAGGCACTCAGATCTTTGAAGATGTCTAAAGGGGTTAGTCAGAAGGCACGTCCAACATTAGGTACATTTGGCACATGCCCACATTTTGCAGTAGTTAGCATTCCACACGTGACAAGTTGCAAGCCCGTCGCCTCGCAGATTTTACATGCTATTTAAATAACACCCAACAATAAATAAATATTGGTTTACATTGCACTCAGCGCCATCTAGTCCCAAACTAAACAAAGCTCGTAGGATAGGTTACTTACAATTCAATTCATTTATTCATCCATAGACATATTTTATGCACTTAGTACGTACACAAACTACAGCGTAGAAATCAAAGCTACCAATAGACTATCTATCTATGACAGATAATGTTTAATCCTCTATTTTGATCTAAAGAGACGTTGCAAATGTTATGCAATCTAATTACATAAAAATACTTGTACGTCCCGTCCCGTAGCCTCTAAGACCTTTTCTTGGTACTTTTTATTTTATACCTTTCTGGAGATAAGATCGCAATAGAGGCATTTATCAAGGAGCGACGGAAGGAATTTATTCAAAATAAGGAGCATCTGATTGCGCGTTGGCCATTACTATGATTCATTGATGATTAAAACCGGCCAAGTGTTTTGATAAATATTTGTCTCGTATATTTGTATTGTTAGTGGACAAGACTTTCTATTTAAATATGACGGCAATGACAATAAAGATAATGTCAGTTTTGTGTGAATATGAGTAAAGAACATTCAGGTTTCATACGAAAAGTACGCAAATATATTATATACTTATTTTTTTTTTCTAATGAATAGTTTACACTAATAGTCGAATAGCATCTCGACTGCTAAAATAGCAGTCGAGATGCTATTCGACTATTAGTGTAAACTGGGTTTGCTATATGCTAAATAATATCGGTCATTTATAGACAAAACAATAGATAGACTGATCCTGCATTGTGAGAAAATTGAGAAACGTAATTCTTTTTTTTTAATTACGATTTTTTTCTTATGATTTTTGAACTCAAATAGGAGCTCGTAAATTGATCGTAGACCTCTGTTGTTTTTGTATGTTTTTAAATATGTTCTTAACATTATTTCCCACGTGATAGTAAACTTTATGTTTTCTGGACTGATGTCTTTTGAATAGCAGTAATATAGTTTTACGTAGGTATGTAATGGTATTTTAACAACGATACCTACAGCTATTTGAACAATGTCTTTGATTTCGAAGAATGTTTCCACTAAAACATCGATCTGTTATCGAGACGATAAAAATATTATTCTTTCGCGTTAGGATACTCCTCGTGCGAGTACAAACAAACAAACGAGCTGTAGGTGTGCCTACGTCATATCACTGAGAGGTTAACAAAAACAGGCTAAACTTAGAAATGATAGATTTTGTGTTGAGAAACATGAAAATTCTGGCAAGGGTCGTGTGAGTAAATACTAACACCACGAACAGAGGTCTATGAGAGATAATCATAATAAAAACTAGCTGCGTCCCACGGTTTTGACCCGTTAATTATCAATGAAAGAGTAAATAATAATATCTATACTAATATTATAAAGGCCAAATTAACTCTCTGTCTGTTACGTTACCACGGCCAAACCTTTAAGCCGATTTTGGTGAAATTTTATATACAGATAGTTTAAAGTCTGGGTAAGGACCTAGTCTGCTTTTTATCAAAAATATTCTTGATTTTTCAGTAATTTCAATAGTTTACGATAAAGTAAAAAAATATTTCCTTAATCTACGCGGACAAAGTCGCGGGTCAAAGATAGGAATATGTATATTACAATAAATATCGATACATAAATATAAATTATATTTTAAATAAAATACATAACAATATAATTAAGTAGGTGTGTGCGAATTCGACCCGGAAGTCAAAGTAAACTCAGCAAAAAAATAACTTTTAAAAGTCTATAAAATAATTTTGCGGTCTTTAGTTAGCTTTACTTATTCTTGTATACATGTTAAATTTATGTGGGTACTCGTGTTATCTTTCTGTAAGTAAAGTTTAATAAGAAAATACTCTAATTGAAGATTTCTTCGAAATAAGGATTTCGTACTAGGAAATTAAAAGAAGCTCAGAAAATGCTTTTATTTCAAACGAGTGTCGACGTCGTGTGTAGAAGGCTTTTCATGTAGGTAGGTATGGATGGTTGTAGCTGAGTGAAGAGTGTAGCACAACTTTGTAACACTACGAAGTATTCTTACCCAATGGCTTGGGCCTCTTTCACACTAGGCTCAGAGTAGCGGAGCACTCTCTGCCTCCGACACAGAGCCGAGCGGTGCATAAAGCCGCAAAACCACCGCGGCGCATGCTGTGCACGAGCACGCCACTTTAGCTGCGTGGGTTCATTTGTACCAATTACATCAATTCATGCGTAGAGTGTCTGTGGGTTGCAGTGGTATAATTACATACATTTTCTTGTAAAGCGAAGCCTGAAACCCACCGCAATGCACGTGCGTAGCCACTCCGTGCGTTGCGATGGGTTTGCGGCTTAATCAAGTGGTATTTTGTATCCAAGCAGACTGACGTACGCGCGTAATCTCACTGCGAACCAGTTGCTGACAAGTAGTACTAAGCGTACTCGTAAACTGCGTTCTATACGTGTAAAAGCTCTATTCCAAATACGAATAATATAAGGCGCTACTAACTGATAAAATAGGCCTTATCCTTCTTGGTCTAATCTTTGTTTTTATTTTTGTGACATATTATTATTATTCAAAAACTGGTGCTAACGGCGAAATTCACTTAAGGCGATTAGGTGCTTCTTTTTATTTTGCCTTCTTGGTAATTTATAGAATAGCAGATATGTCACTCTCTGGTTTACAATTAACTTTAAATTGAGAATTACTGTTATAAACAACTTTTTGAGGAAATTTCCTCAATGTGAATTTATAAGTGGTTTCTTGAGGGATGTACATAATAATAAGCGAGTACCTACTTGTTGGGCTTGTGACCCGAGGCTCCCGAGTTGTTATTTTAAACTTGTCCATACCGAGTTTTAACATTATGTACATACTTTTCGTAGAAATTACTTTAATAATACCTAATGATGATATAAGTAGGTAATATAAGCAGGTACTTGGAAGATGGAAATAAATTGCCAAATTTACTCCCTATATTTTCAAGTAGACTCGAAAGAATAAAAGGAACCCACACATATCTAAGCCAGCCTAGTAACCACTAGGCTAGAGGAAGGAAATGACGCAATTATGTTAGAGCGAAATAAAGCGTATTGAATCCGCTCGTCTATCACTCGTGAAGTCGTGATGGATGGCCATCGCCATACTTATTGGGTCGAGGGGTGTTTGTGGAAGGATTCCACAAAATAAATAGGTTACATACTCGTACCTACCTGGTAGAGTAAGTGGATTTTAATAATAGTAAAGATTTAAGTAATAGCTACTATTATTACTATTAGATTTAAGTAATATGTACATATTATGCAATACGTAAGAGAATAAAAATGACGGTGCCATTTATAAAATGAAGTCCCGGGACTCCTTGAGACAAAAATTTAAAGAAATTAACATTCTCACTGTAATCTCACAATATATATATGAAAACTTATTGTATACTCATAAGAATATGGCTTTCTTTAAAAAAAAAGTGATGTACATAGTATTAACACAAGAAATAAGAACAAATTGTACTTACCCAAATTTAGATTAGAAAAAGTGAAGGGGTCGTTTATGGGGAATTGTATACGATTCTATAATAAACTGCCAGAAAACGCAACAAAACTTCCCGTTAGAAGATTTAAAGCCTACATAAAGAATAATCTTATAAACAAAGCGTATTATACTGTAGATGATTATACAAATGATAAATCCTCGTGGCCTGATGTCGCTCTGCCACTCGACAGCTAAATATTAATTTACTTAATCAGCACTATTTAATTTTGTGTAACATTTGTCTACTTTAATTATTTTTAAGCAAATAGTTATTTTATCTTTAAGTTTTATTTCTAAATCAAGTGTAGCGTGTGCTGCTTTTTGAATTTGTGCTGAGGCTCTTCAGTTATTATTATTATTTTTATTGTTTACGTACTTGAGTAGTACTTTTAATAATTATTCTTGTTTGAGCCTTCACCTTGTTCGATTGGCATCACACTGGAGCTCTACATAGATTTAAGAAAAGGATCATTAAAAAAAAAAGGCAGACCCCAAGCCGTGTTTGTTGCCTGATTCTTCTAGGCTTGGTTGCGTGGAATCGGCGTAGCTTCACCTAGTTCCTAAGACGTTTCAAAGTGATCCTTGTGATTTTATTGAAATAAATGATTTTTGAATTTGAATTTGAATTTATAAAAGATATATGTATTGCTAACTACTCTGCTGATTAAGATATTCCTCTGCCTAACCCCTTAGATATCTTAGGATCTAAGCGCCAGGAGATCCGAGATATTGTTTACCGTTCTTAGGGATTAGGTACAGTCATGTACTAAGGCAATCAGGATTGAATACTTATAAAAATATAATACTGGTAAATATCACCCAGATTCTGAAATCTATGTCCATCATACAAACGTTATCTTGGATGGCAATTAAACCCACAACCTACAGTCCAGAAGGTACCAACTGAGCTGTGAGATCAATGCAGTCAGGTATAATATGTATAACAATGAAGCCCTCGTGAATTATTGTCTTATCAATATCTGATGTGTGATTCCATAACTCTATCAGCCACCCACCGCATGTATTCCGATTGCCTGTCGACTAAGCTGGCTCCATAGTTACTCAAATCAGGAACTGTGAACGTGACATTGTATCATCACGAGACGTAGGCGGTAACGCTTTGACGTAATCCACAAAATCGCTCTAAATAATATGAAAGAAAAAAAAAATAAGAAAGAAAATACATTTATTCAACAAACAAAATATAAGACCAATAACCTTGAACAATACAGAAAATAGATTATAAAAAGTAAAAACATTAACATAATATATAAAAATGAATAGAACGGAAAACGTATGTTTGTTGAATAGGCAATCGCCTGATCCAAGGACATGTTTTTCAGTGTTTCCATTGGTGCTCTCTGTAAAACCCGCACTAAGCTTGTGTGGTCCCTGCGTTAAAACCACTACTTATAAGATTGGATGATTTTCAGCTGTCATTATACGAGTAGCCTATTCCATAACAGCAATAAAACCTGAAAACTACCTTGGAATCTATGATTGAGCAGACACAATATATTACACTGTATAGGTACCTACTCGATGTAATGGCACGCGTTACCTTCGTGGTTAAAAGATTATACTCGTACCTATACATATATTTCGATTATGAATGCTCCACTTTAGTGGATGTTTGGATGTGTGGATGTTAAGTCGCGCCAACACGGCTTAAACGATTAATATTGAACTTGGGACTAGGGACTAACTTTGTGGGGTTTGGTAACGAATAACCCGTTTTAATACTACTTTGTACTTTGTATTTGAGTAACAAAAATGTCCATAACATATTCCCAAAGAGGGTTGACGTCAGGCAGGCGGCCGGTTAAATATATAACATAAGCCAAATCCTCTTTACAACATGATATGCCGACCCCACAGGTGGGAAAAGTACTAGAAAATAATGATGAAAAATGTTCATAACCAAAAAGTTTTTCATGAATGTCGTCACGTTGGTACTGTAAATGGATCTCTCAGAGACTGTAGGCGCATTGATTGAGAGTAGGAGGGGTAATACTGACCAGCCGACCACATAACTGTGCCATGTGCCATGTAGTTGCATAATACTGCAATATAGTTAACTTCATGGCACAATAACCCACACATAACACCAGAAGTAAGCATTGGAATATTATATTCACAAATTAATTAATTTTAAAGGCATTCTAACTAGCTAATGGAAAAAGTAAGCATTTGACAAATGTGATATTTGGACGTGCTTCTGATCAATCCCTTTAGACATCTTTATGGATCCAAGCACCTGGAGATCTGAGAGGATGTCTACCGAACTTGGGGATAACAGTCGAGATCCTATTTATTTTTTTGAATTTTTCATTGTACGTAGCATATTTAATTTAGTTATCCATCTCATCTAACGCATATTTTATTTGTATTGTATTGTAAAAGTCACAAATTACACGTTGATTGTATTCACTTTGCTGCCATTAAACACTGGCTACGGGTCTCTTATATTCCCAACTAGCGACCCGCCCCGGCTTCGCACGGGTTTAATACATATAAACCTTCCTCCTGAATCACTCTATCTATTAAAAAAAACCGCATCAAAATCCGTTATGTAGTTTTAAAGATATAAGCAAACATACATACATACATACAGACGCGGGAAGCGGAAAGCGACTTTGCTTTATACATACTATGTAGTGATAGTGCGTTAACTCTTAGTTCGGGTGCGAGATGGCGTTGGCAGAGTAGAGGTCCCACTGCGCCGATAGGCATCCTCGCAATTTACCACTTGAGTGGACATACAAATGACGGGTTTTAGACTATTCTGGGGCTTCCACAGTGCTGAAGGTTCTAAATGGTGTTTGCAGCCGGTAAGTTCACACCATCAACCACACAGCCTAGTGTAACTCTTCATGCAAGGTGAATACTGACAGAAAACATAATATGGGGTACAGATCCTGTGTAAACCACCGAGCGTGGTTCTGCGAAAATGACGGGCCAATCAGAATGCAATATTGGGCTATGTGGTCGATGGTTCACACAATGTTGTCAGCACGTGTCGAAGCCTTTGCCGGTATAATAAAGATTCCGGACAGGCCGCGGCCATTTGCGCTAATCTGTGTTCTGCACCACGGGAATAGCGAACCGAATTGCCAAGTTGCTTTGGGAAATACACAAATCTTCAGCTGATATATTATACTTGTAGTTTGGAGCGATCATCCAAAGGTTGCATGAATGATCACTAAACGGTAAGGCCAAACTTTAATTGTAAATGTTGGGGTATTATTATTTCATGCATATCTCTCTAGGGCTCAGGCGCCCCTTCAACTCGTTGACAAAGTTATTGTAGAACTTAGTTGCAGGACGATAAAACCGCATTTGCACTAGGGGACATGTTGCGGGACATGTAGATAGCGTCATTGCCGCAAGCCGTAGATGTACTGCGATGTCGTGCGATGTTTCGCGCAACGTCACTCGGCACGTAGAATACCTGTCGGACGACAATGTCGCGGGACAATAAATGTCCCTTAGTGCAGTGCGATATAAACTGACTTGCCTCAGGTTGTGGATTCGATCCCCACCCAGGGCAAATTTTGTGATGAACATTGATGTTTGTTCTGTGTCTGGATGTTAGTATGTACGAGTATCATTATGTATGTATGTATTTACAAAAACAAAGTATATAAGTATTCTTTCAGTTATCTAGTTCCCATAGTACAAGCTTTGCTTAGTTTGGGGCTAGATGGTGATGTGTAAAATGTTAATATTTATAATAATTTATAGTATTTATTACCTACATCTGAATAGCATCACACTAACTTTTCCAACATTTGATCCAAGAAGATAAATCTGATGATCGGTATAATAGAAGGGTGCTGTATAGTGTAGTTTTACCAAAATATCCAAAGACCGAATATTATTTGATATACGACCGGGGATTATTTATTTGGGTCCCTCATCATGTTACAGAACCCTGGCAGCGCGCCCGCGGCACTCGACATGGACATAGATCTAAGGGATTATAGACGACAATATATTTTACTAAAGACTGCGGAATCCCAATTGGGTAACTGGACATAACGGATAAGTAGGTAAGTGCGGTTTAGTAGAATAAGGTTATTATTTAGTTGGCCTCACAGATCGGTTGGAAGTAGCTCTGCTGTAGGTTGTGGGTTCGATTCCCACCCGGGCCAAATATTTGTGTGATGAACATGGATGTTTGTTCTGTGTCTGGATATTAAAATGTATTACAATAAGTATATACAAAAACAAAAAAAAAGTCAGTAATCAGTTAATCCATAATTTTTTCAATGTTTAATTTATATTTAGTTAGCCAATAATTGATTACTTTTATTGATACGATTAGATAGATTACGTTAGATATCCTCAGATCTTCAGGCACTCAGATCCTTAAAGGTGTTCTAAAAAATTAATAGCTAAGCAAACATAGCAAACAAACTTGTTTAAAGTCTATAGTTAATACAATTCTTTGTAGAACATTTGTAGTGCGTTGTACCTCTAGATTTTTGCCCACAACCAATGATTTCCCAATTTGTCTATTTAAATGTGAATAATTAATAAATAAATATCGCCTGTTACAAAACCTTTACTTAACCTAAGAGATAAATTCAAGTAGGAGGTAAATAGGGCAAGAGCGCTGTATGTTTAATTTTCAAATAATCAGCTTTGCTTTTTATAACAAAGCTTTGTTTTATAAGAATCGTCGTTTTAATTATTTGAAAATTGACCATCCAGCGCTCTTGCCCTATCTACCTCCCACTTGGGCCAACCCATCTTAGCCAATTTATTTTATTAGGCACATTTTAGCTACTCTAAATCGCAACGAAATCACAGTTTAAATTCTCTTTCACGAATGATACCTACAAATGAGAAAATGTGCTGCTTTGTTTATTTTATTAAAATCTCTAATTTAAAGCAAACGTCGCATGTCCACCGCAAATAAACAAATGCTTTGTTAAGCACCAAATATATAAGACTTTTAAAACATTGCATTTTATAAAACGGCTACCGTCTTATTCCAGCCGAATCGTTTGATCTAAAAATTCTGCCGTCACACAGTGGCCTGAGCACTTTTACCACACAAAAAGTGTCAGTTTTGACATTTGGACGATACGTTGTCGATACGATAGTAGTTCATGCTAACCCCCTAGAATACGAGTCTAAAGTATGAATAAATAAATATAAGCTAAACAATACTAGCGCTACGACAACTAGCCCCAAACTACCCTAAACTAAGCAAAGTCATTATATACCACCTAATACGAGTATAATTTAAGGTCACGGCTGCCGTTTCTTTTTGCTCATAAATAACGGTAACATATTTTAGGAAACAAGGGATTTTGTAACATAAAATTAATTTACCGTTTAACAGTATTTTAGTACACTCTTGTTTTATTTCAGAGTTGTTTAACAAATTTTAGTTAGCTATTACTGTTTCATAATACTCGCAGATTAGAATTGTAAAGTTGCTCGTTATTAAAAAGAATGTTTTTTTATTTTAAAATAGTATTATGTGTGTAATAAATTGCACATACTCGACATGTTGACTTTTCATAAACGTCGTAAGCGAAAATAGCTTTTTAAATATTTGCACGATATCATTTTCGTGGAAACTATATTTTTAGTCCACTACAGAGTCTAATAATCCTACTAATATTATGTATCCGAAAGTTTGTGAGGAAGTTTGTATATTTGGGTTCTCATCTGATATTAGTTTTGACTACTGAATGATACGCATTCTACCAAAATTCGTAATTTATTTTATCAGGACGAGGTTTATAGGGTAAAAATTGGAAGTTTCCTGAAAGTGTTTTTTTCTATGCTATTACTAAAATTTGGGCAAAACAAAGTCTGTCATGGGTCGGCGCAGTCAACCTGCCAAGGCAAAGAAAAAAAAAAGTATTTTTTCTAGAACCTACCTATTTACTAAAAACTTTAATTGCGGCCGTCATTAACGATTAACGCTTTGTAGGAACTGGAGTTTAACAGCCCTCAAACCGAAGTTCCTGCCATTAGCGACCCTGAGATCAAAAGCTACTTACCCTTTAGGTACCTACGCTCGGACTTTGAGCCGGTCGACGCGACGGCGCGTAGCTGTCGTCTGGCTTACCGTCCGTACCTACAGGAGTCGTACCACAAACTCAAAAGTATTCTCAAAACAATATCACTGACATGCTAAGGCCATCTATTAGCATATTTAAAAACTTAATTAAACGTAAACTATGTAAAAAGGCTTACCATAAAATATCTGATTATTTAAACGACATAAACGCTTGGGACTGCCTAAGTTCCAAGTTGCTCCATCAATAACAATTGTAATTAATATTGTATTAAAAAAACGCAAACAATTAATAAAATAAAACTAAACTAAACTAAACTTAATTTGACAATTCTAAATGATCCAAGTGATTTCGTTGAATAAACGCTTTTTTGATTTTGACTCATATTATTACTTGTGTACGCAATACGAATTTGTATTATAGCGTTGTCACTTTCGCACCGTGAGTATTATTATTTTGGTATTAGGTACATTAGGAGCTTGTGGTATGGCCCCAGGTCTGGGAATGGCACTTTGTGTTTGACGTCCTAATTACTACAATAGCTTTTTGCCTAAAATGGGCCGATGTTAGTTCGCCTTTTCAACGAATTCAAACAATCATGTTTTGTTTTAATAACTATATAAAAAGCAACTTAATAAACAACATGTTTATTAAGTTGCTTAACATGTTTATTCAATGTATATCAGAAAATCACAATCAAAATTTACCCAAATTGATTGAAATTATTACATCGTGTATATCCAAACAATTAAAATAATAATACCCTAATTTATATCAAAAATCCATTTCGTCACATTGTAAAATTGAAGTGAAGATTTACTACTTTTTAAGTTTTATTAAAAAACTTAGATGAATATGTTTTCAGTTTAGTTTTAATCGTAATCTCTTTTAAGTGTTGACAGGCTTAGCATTAAGATTACCTTGAATGGAGAAAACACATTTACGTGCGATTTAATAAGCCCACTCAATATTTATGTTGGAAAATGAAACATTTTCAGAAGCATCGTTGTCTGTATAATAAGTACCTACCTACGTAAGTACGCTTCTTCGCTTCGAAAATCAAAGCTTAACCTTATTTTACAAATGTATATTAATATTATAAATGTTAAAGTGAAAGTCAAAGAATCACGGCCAAGTATATAAGTGATGAAATTTCATACAGAGATAGTTTAATTAAAGTCTTGGGATATTTTTTTTTTCTCAGAAAAATATTTTGTTTTTCAGGAATTTAAATGTGTACTAATAAAGTCGATTTCTTGAATCTACGAGGACGAAGTCGCGGGTAAAAACTTGTAAAACAATAATTCGCAACCATATGTACCTAGAAATCTATACATATCTATCTATATCTATATACATATAATAAAACTGTAGAATAGTTCAATTCTGTACATTAAATAAAAAATAAAAAAAAATACTCCTAGGGGCCTTTATACAAGTTACACAAGCCAAAAAAAAAAATTGAAATTTTTGTCTGTCTGTCTGTCTGTCTGTCTGTTGTCCGGCTTTCACGCAAAAACTACTGGACGGATTTTGATGAAACTTTTTTTGTTATGTAGTTATTAGTCCTCGGCAACATATTGGCTATAAAAAATAAAAATTCATATCTACAATAATGTCGTGAAATTCTCTGAAACTGTCTCTGAGGCGAAACATGTGATTAAAAAATGGCTTACTACATTATCTTACAATTACACTGAGGAAATTCTAGCTACTCAATAATTGTTAGCTTTAAGATTTTTATTTATGATTACCTTCAATAGTTATAATTTTTAAATTTATATTACAGTACCTATAAACTTACATTTTGCAATAATAGCATTCTTTCTAAGTACCTATTTAACTAATGTTTTAATTATATCGTAGTTTGGTCTCCTCGATACAGGCTAGACCTAGTGAGGAAACCACTAAATGTTACCACTGTAGGCATATAGTTGTCTGCAAAGTACGACATCGTGTTTGATATGTATTCATTTTATAACTTTGTGTAAACTTGCAGTAATAAATATTTTTCATTTTTCATTTTCATTTTTTCATAATTTATTTTGAAAATTGGAATACCAGATGTGAAAATATCTGTCGCCCAGCGAAGCGGGCACGGGTCAGCTAGTATAGAATATAATACCATAAAATAATCCGAACATTTATAATAAGCGTAGGTACCTCTTGTAATAAATAAATGGTAACTTCAAGTTGAAATGTTGCTAACATTTCTTAGATAGGCTTCGAGATATTTCCGAAAATATCGAAAACAGCAAATTGAAAATGTCGCATGCCGCGTAACTAAATATTTCCCATTGTCTAGTGAAATATTTTTCGCTTTATAAAATAAATATAGCATCACGACTGTAATCCCCAAGAACAGTAAACATCGTCTCAGATCTCCAGGCACTCAGATGCTTGAAGATGTTTAAAGGGGTGAGTCAATAATTATGCAATCGCCATAATTATGCGACAATGCAACATAAAATATGTAAAATGTCTCAGTAAAATATCGTAAAACTTGAAAACAGTTGTTCAGAATTGTCAAATTTGAAGAATCACCATCACCAATCCACCATGAAGCAAGAAACAAACACGGATTACGACCCAATCAATCAATTTACGATGTTTTTGATACAATGACATGGTGAATAGAGTTTTCATTTGGCTCAACATGGAAAACCGTCTCAAGTGCACATTCCTTCTTCTTCGCCTTATCCCACGTCTTCGCGGGATCGACACAACATTAGATATTGCCTATGGGTTTGGCTTGGGGTGTTATTCAACCGTCCGCCTGCCTGACATCAACCCACCTTGGGAATGCTTGCTGGTCTCAAGTGTACCGTCATCTCTTAATTTCAATGGATGCCTAGTCCGCCGCTACATAATAAATACGTTTTAAAAACTAAAAAGAAAGCTAAAGAAAATGTTTCGAAAACAGACTACATCGTATAAAGGTACCCGTATTATCTCATTTGCTGCCGAAAATCGACTGTTGGCTCTCTTAGTATTTCTTAAAATTATAATTAAAATAGTATATTATGCAACTAGTGAATAAAGGACGGATTTAAAGCGAGGGCCGTAGATGAGTCACGAGCAAGTGAAGGTTTCTAATGATTGAATCACGAGCGCAGCGAGTGATTCAACTGTTAGAATCCTGAACGACGCGAGTGATTCATGGCCCTCGATATAAATTCGTACTTTATTCAGGAGTTGCATACTATACTTTATACCATGACTACGAGAATATTTATTTAATCTAATGCCAAACTCCTTGTCGCAAATATCGACCAATCAAATCTCGAGAATTTATTTGCACCAAAGAGTTTTGAATTTCGAATCTCAGCGCAAGGAGTTTGTGTAAGCATTGAAATAGAGACCGGATATATTTTGTGTTCCAAATTCAAACACCAAAATAGTGAATAAAAACAAAACAGTGAATAAAAGGCCTTTTTATTCACTGTTTTGCGTGAATAAAATAAGCTTTTTAAAGTAGGTATGGTATAAATAAAATTGTTTGCATTTAATTTCCCTATTGTAATAAAAATCACTGGATTATCTAAGGCTTTGCATTTTATTATGAAGACCGACATTGAACGTCGCTTATTGTAATCAACTTTGGGGAAACTTTCAAGGATTTTTTTGGAATCTTGGAAATCAAATTGGGGCTATTTCCATAGTATGTCTAGCCTTTCGTGTCTAGACTGGGTTTATTTATTAATTTAGTTCACAAAAGTACAAAGCTATGGGTACAGAGGAACTACTTGTAGTACGAGTGCAGTTTCAGACGGTTAGCCATACCTAGGCAGTCATTTGCAAAGATCTCGCTACTGATTCAAATGAGTTACTACTTGAGTCCACTGGTTTTATTTATTTAAGTAACCTAGGATTCACAGTTTTCTTATTGTTAAATATAAATATGTTAAAAATATAATGTTGCACTTAAACCAATTTGAATCCACATTATGTATTCCACTCGTTTTAAATTTTTACAAAGAGCGAGATTTTATTCACTGCTCTGGTATTTATGATGATTGCAACTGGTGAAAATATTATCTATATCTTTGAAATAGGACCTTGAAAGGAGTCTTCTGAAAAAGTTTGTTACCTACAACCAATGGACGCTTTATGAATATTATCACGTCCTACCGCTATCGCAAAACCGTATTTTTAGTAACCGTTTGTCTACGAAAAGGCACAAAATAATCACAGACGCTTCTAATGATCGTACCTAAGCCCGATGCGAGCCGTCTACTCCCCGGGGCCATGATTGCCATAGCCAGCGCTTTAATCTACTTTCCCGATACCCCCCACCCCGCCCCTCCTATACGAAACACAATATCACCCAAAGGGCACGTCCGTGATGATATTTGAGCCGACCTATGGTCACATGAGTCTACAAATTATACAGGGTGTCTAATAAAGGAAGACTTTTACGGTAACCCACACTGGTTAAATAGTATCAGTTTGTAATTCAATCTAACCATCGGTCTGAGCGTTTCAGATTTGCTTGTGAGTGAGTTTCAAAGATCAAATAAGTCAATGGCAAAGGTTTAGTGTAGTATGAAGAATATTTTGCCTGCTAAACATTTTTCTTTTTAGCGAACCCTCTACAATTTAAAAGTACAAAACCTGCCCAAGTCTCCAAGTCCTGTTGCAAAACCAGTTGGTCACTTAGTCACGTAACCGTCTTAATCCATTTTACCTTTGTTGGTAGTCAAAAAAAATGAGCACGGCGAACAACCGTTTAACCTAAATGGATTCACACAACACAGTCATGTGAATTAACCCTTCGTAAAAGGGCAACATGTATAAGATCTCGTCGCAATCGTCGACCCCTAAAAGCCTTAGCAAAGGCTTTAATGGCTCACATCCGCCGGTGCTTCTGTTGACATTTCTAATTTTCACCCCTACTTCAAGGAGAGTTCGTGCCTTTGTGTCTCCTTATACGCCTTTAATGCACGAACTTTTCATGAGCACTGTGATGGAAAACACCGTGGGGAATTCCGCGGCTTTGTCAGCTCCACACGTGTTGACCGTGTATTTCCTGTGGACAAGTCTACTAAGCTGGGTAAGCCTACTCCATCTAAAACATGGCCCGAGAACTACAGCGTTTCTTAAGTAAGATTTTTCCAAGATAGAAGTAAGATATCGCTGGTTTTTTCATAGTCAGTATTAGTAGACTTTAGTTTATTGCAAATAGAGATTAACTCGGGACTTCCCCACCAGAAATAGTTTCGTTTTAATTAGAGCTACAAGTCATTTTGCAAGTCTGTCCGCCTACAACAAAAAAATTGTTCTTGAAACCACTGCAATCTATGCAGTATAGTAAAGAATAAGTGAAGTAAAATCATAAAAGCTTATTTGTGCACAAACCAACTAAATGTGGATTAGCTGCCCTAACCCCCCAGACAGGACAGACTCACAGACACGCTCTTCAAAACAGAACCCTGTCAGACTCCACTCAGTAAAATTTAAATTGCCAAACTTTCGGATGCTGCTAACAGATAATCTTTGATAAAAATATGTTTTCCTCGAACCCTTTAAACAGATTAATTAATCATCCCTTTGAATGAATTCGCTCATTTGGATAATTGGTATTAAATATTTAAAGGAGAAATAGAGCTTTTGCTTTTAATATTTCTAATTTGATCTTATATTTTTGGGCAATTTGCGTTCTTACTACCAAATAAAATCTTACATCTAAGTCAAACGGGAGTCTTTGAGTTTGTAAGTAAGTAAGTAAGTTGAACTTGTGGGTAACTCAGGAAGTTATGGTTCATTTACGCCTTTATAACTTGGAAACTCTTACTCGTAGTTCGGTTACTGGAATACCAAATACTTAAGTTACTTAGTTTCCGGTTACCACGTAGAGCTATACAAAATATAATATACAATAGGATCACGTCTGTAATCCCCAGTTATGGTAGACGTCCTCAGATCTCAAGGCGCTTAGATCTAATGAATGTCTAAAGGGGGTAGTCCAAGGCACGTTCAGACTTTACATCTAGCACATGCACAAATGCATTTTGATAGAGCTAGTATTTAATAATGTTGAACTCACTTGCGATAAGACAATTTCTCTAAGGTTCTAAAGATAATATAGTGAGTGTAGTGACTCACGATTACGCCAACTGTTCTATATACTTTTTAGGGTTCCGTACCCAAAGGGTATAAACGGGACCCTATTACTAAAACTCCGCTGTCCGTCTGTCTGTCACCAGGTTGTATCTCATGAACCGAAATAGCTAAACAATTGAATTATTCACATATGATGTATTTCTGTTACCGATATAATAACAAGTACCAAAAACAGAATAAAATAAATATAAGTCATACGTCAAACGTGTTTTTTTTTTGCCTTTTTTAGGGTTCCGTACCCAAAGGGTAAAATCGGAACCCTATTACTAAGACTTCGCTGTCCGTCTGTCCGTCTGTCCGTCTGTCTGTCACAGGGCTGTATCTCATGAACCATGATAGCTAGACAGTTGAAATTTTCACAGATTATGTATTTCTATTGCTGCTCGAAAAACAAATACTAAAAACAGAATAAAATAAATATTTAAGGGGGGCTCCCATACAACAAACTTGATTTTTGCATTCCAGCGCCATCTAGTTTCATTTGATGTTACTACGTATTATAGGTACTTTTCGCGGTCTCATGCGACCGCTCGGGGTTTTTGAGGTAAGATTAAAGAGGTTTGCGATTCCGCTGGCAGGTGGCGCTATTTTACCACTATCGGTAAAGTAAGTCGGTAAATAGGTGGTACTTCACATGATCGAATAAAAAGTTTGAAATTGAATTATTGAATTCATGTAGTTAGGTAAATAGGTACCTAGGTAGATATTATTAATTTCCAATTAATTTCGAGTTCGAATCCTGGCCGTGCATCAATGGATATTTCTGTTCGAAAAATGTACCTATATGCGCGTTACACGTGTTTATAACAGTGAAGGAAAACATCGTGAGGAAACCTGTTAGTATTCTTGAAAGCGGCGACGGGATTGCAACCTGTCACGTGTGGAATGCTAACTACGTAGTTAGGTAAATAGGTAGGTTACGAGATATTATGAATTATTTTTTATGTTTCTAGGGTTCCGTATCTAAAGGGTAAAAAACGGGACTACTAAGACACCGCTGTCCGTCTGTCTGTTACCAGGCTGTATCTCGTGAACCGTGATAGCTAGACAGTTGAAATTTTCACAGATGATGTATTTCTCTAAAATCAGCATAAAATAAATATTTAAGTGAGACTCCCGTACAACAAACGTGATTTTTTTGCCGTTTTGATAATAGTACGGAACCCTTCGTGCGCGAGTCCGACTCGCACTTGGCCGGTTTTTTAAAATACACGAAATAAACGATAATATACGAAACCCTTAGTGCGCGAGTCCGACTAGCACTTGGTCTTAAAGCAGTCAAACTGAAACGTTTAAGCCAGGATTTTCTATATCTAACTCATACACGCCAACATAGGAGCAATCGCGTTACACGATGTAGCGCCAAGCGATATAAAGGTCAGAATCACCTGTTACCAACCAGAGTTAGTACCGGAGAATGAACGCTTAGCAATGGGGTTGAATTGAACATAAGAGTTATGACACGAAGCTATAGATATATTAGTGTAAAGTAAATGCACGAGGTACGAACTTAATACGTACTCAGTTTGTAATATAATAAATGTGCCTATCATTGAATCTGGGTGCTGTAAAATGCCTCATTTCATAGGATGTGATTGAATATTGCGCACTATTTACATAAGTGCCCCTTCAAAGCAACAACATTAAATTATAAATGTCTAATTTCATGTAAGTTATTGCTTTAATATTAGCGTATGCAACAGACCAGAAACTTGCATGGGGTGCATTTGGGCCCTGTATTTGGTATTTGGGCCGATCCGGATTCAACTCTAAAATATTTGTTTAAATTACGTTCTCAGCTAAAGCAAACGTGAATCATGCATTTCCTAATACAACCACTATCACCTATGTTAAGGAAATAACAAGAAAGGCAATAGGTGCAATCATTTTTGCATAGGCATGAATAATAAGAGTATTTATAGGGATAAACTTATTTGCTAGTTTCATCACATATAAATCACTTAATTTAAAAAAAACTTTGCGCTTCTCTTGTTTGCTTGTTTTTACTCTGTTACATCCACGTTTTTAAATGAAAAACTTTAACACTGTTAAAATAATAAATTGGGTACGTTGTTTAATATTGTTCAATTTGTTTACTCATTACGTGCGTATCGAAACATACTTTCATCGTTATATTGAAGCTGGTTATGAACTCACGCCTCGCTAAACAATTCTCCATTTTAATTAAAGTGTTTGAATTGCAATTTGTGGTTAATGTTACGAATGCTTGCGGTAAATAAAGCTGCGTCTGGATAACGCGCGGCAAATATTTGCATTAAACATTTGTCGCGAGCATAGATACTTAGATACACCGTGTTTCTTCGTCGCAAGTCAACACATGGCTACGGGTATTCCGCGTTTGAGTGTACCGCGAGCGGCATTTGTATAATCGAGACACATAGGTATTTATTTAAAATCTTCCCATATGATCATCATCTGCCTGCCCTTATTCCACTTAAAAGGGGTCGGCTCAACATATTCCTTTCTTCCATACACCTCTATCACTTAGTATTCGTACCTAGGTATGACCTCTTTCACGCAGTCTATTCATCTCTTATTTATTAAAGACCTTCTCATATATTAAAGTGTTTATATAACAAATCGGTGGTATAAAATATCAACTTACAACACGCAATAATTACTTAAGATACTTATAAAAATGCATGGTGTAAATGAGACAAACAACAACTGTTTTTTCTTACTTAAAATAATTATAATTGAACCGCGTTTAGATTCACAGCGCAGCGACAGAGCATTGTTTTACCCTGATGAGGCAAAATGGCGAGACCACTGCTCAAGCCACTAATCTAGTTAGGCCATGCCGCTATTATCATCATCTTAGCAGGCGTGTCACTTCAAGCCGACTTTCAATGTAAAATGAGCTTTATTGCACTCGATTAATATATAATATGGCCAATGATATTGGCACTGTAGTCTCTGCAAGCATGAAACTCGTGTGAATTAATAAATCTTTGTAATATATGATACCTAATTCATATGAAACGTGAAAACAATGATATCCAGCGTGATAATGACAACTGATAGTGTTCTAAACCAAATCATTGAGTTATTTCATAAACATTGTGTAAATACTACGCAAGTAGTAAACTACAAAATCGTAATATTATTTCTGTAAATAAAGGTTAATTTTTAGAATAATTCATGTTATTGTCAAAATATATTACTGGAATCGTCGAATGCCTTGAAATTTTGCGTGCTGATAGCAAGATATTGATTTCATATAATACGAGTAGGTAGGTTCAAAGACCCGGTTGTGGTGCCTACGCCGGTTTTGGTCATTTACAATTTTGGCAGTCAATAACTAAGCATAGCAAACAAACTTGTTAAAAAAGTAATAAATAAATATCGCCTGTTACAAAACCTTGGTTTAACCTTAACCTAAGAGATAGATAAATACCATATTCTATGTTGTTTAAAAATCGTCGTCTTAATATTTTTTTCAATATAAACCGTATATTTACAAATTAAAATGTTGTTTATATACCCACAAACAGCGCTCTTACCCTATATCTAATATTTATACATAATGAAGACCACGGAAACAAAATCTGAGTGAACTTTTGTTCGTAGTACCTTTACTTTATTCTCTGACTGGAGTAAGTAATTATAGAATACATTTTTCTGATGCAAAAATAAACAAAATAAACGGCTTTATACATACGAGTAAGTAGCATGTTTTGACAGGGCATCATCCGTGCTACATGTTTTATGATAATACCATGCCTACCTGCTCGTAAATCATACAAGACAAGCTTTTAGCATACAATTCTGGATTAAACAAACACCATTATGCTTTCCAATTTTTCAATCAGCACCAGCGATCGCTGTAAAGATTCCCGATGATACCAGCACGCTTAGCTATGACACGAGAAAAATATATTACAGAAGTATGGACAAAATCAGTTTTTATGTGATTTTTTAAATTATGACAATTGCAACGAACGAAAAAAGATATTAATTAACTTGACTCGATTAAAATTTCACGTCTACAATGCTATATTTTACGTTCAAATTTAACTCTTGTCTATTTTTTTGTAGACAAATAAATTTCTCGGGTAAATAAACTAAGCCTGCAGAAGAAATGGCGTATTAAGATGAGGTCCATACACAATCGTGGGTAAATATTAGCGGATTCAATACAGAACACCAGTAATTTAAGGTAAATTTCAAGTTATCACTAAGAAGACGTATATTTGTACTAATATCGGCGTACAAACGAGAACTTCAAAGGCTTTTGCAATAGGTACTAGATGTACAACGAATAATAAATGCAGATTGTGGCACGAAATGTATGCCTAATGGAAATTGACTACACTACCAATTTACCTACCAAAGAATCACACTAAAATAGATTAGATGTTTGTTTGTTTGACAATTATTTCGATGAAATTTGGTACATAGATAACGAACTATAGATGACAAAGGGTACTTTTTATTTAGTTATTATAAAAGTGTACCTAATCAGTAAATAGACTCTTCAGCAATGATTACGAGAAACTCGGCAGATTGCTTTGATGCGCAACCCCCCTCGTCCCCCGGTTCCTGATTTCCCTGTTTAAATTATATAACAAAGGAATTTCGACTTTCAAATTAAAAAATACAAAGCTACGAGTACCTACGTTCAAGTAAACAATCAAGCTACGAGGAGGGAGCTGGCGAAATGATGGCAAACTGGACGTGGCACAAACACGTAGGTGTACACAAGCTACTCGTATATTAATTTTCTAAATATAAAATTCGGTAAAGGATATTTTTTTTACCAAGAGTGACAAGTGACAAGAGTGGCGTAAAGTTGGGGAAAAACTGGAAGTGCTTTTTTCTGTGGGATTATTGAAGTTTGACAGGACAACGTCTGTCGGAACAGCTGGTACCGACTTAGAACAAGTTATAAGGTACGAACCATCCTGTTTTGCAGCTTTGTAGCAGAATGCTCTAAGTTTATATTAAATCATGCAACCACTAAAATTACTTTATGCTATGGCTTTTTGGCGTTTTTCTTTTTGGCTTTATGGCTTTTTGGTGGCTTTTTGCATAAAAATAGAATGAAAACAGTTACATTTTTTTTTTACACTCTTATTGTAGAAAAAATATTTCTCGTTGTGTGACGTGACTTGGTTTCGACAGATAACTGTCTGTATTTTGTAATAGGAATAAAAAAAACTATTCTATCTATTTATAACCCCGATTTATTGGGGTTCCAAACCTTATGGGACACTGAAATAAAAACCACAAGTAAAACCAAATGCATTGTATAGATTTAATAACACACCTAACGTTCTAAGAGAGCATGTGTACTGTGTACGTACACTACACTTGCAAAACTTCATGCGCTAAATGCAACGTGTATTGTAATAATTATAGGGCTGCTACCAACTATTTGTGTTTGAAAACAATTATGTAAATCATAATAATATTATTAATGCGAAAGTTTGTGAGGATGTTAGTATGTTTCAAAGTCAATCAGGCCTAAACGACGAAACGGATTAAGATGAAATTAACTGTAGATCTAGATACAATAAAATACGAAACACATCCCCAAAATGATAATTAAATGCAAAAGGTATGATTTTGGTATAGATGGCGCCGTTTCGTTGTGCGAAAAATCTGACATCAGACGTTATAGCAACGTGTGTTACTCTAAGCGATTATTGAAATTTGGACAGGAAAAAGTCTATCACGGGTCGTAAAAACAATAAAGTACACTAATGTATTATTTAGCAAGCAGCTATTGAAACATCTACCTGAAATATGAATAGAGTTATGTATTAACGATAGTTTCAAACCACATGCTCGTAAATTGGGCCGACTATTTATAGACAACACAGACTTTGCAAACTTGACTAGACAAATAAAGCTACAGTCGTACTGCAATTATCTAGTGCCTAGTGCCACGACTACGGAAAAGGCCGAAAACACCGTCTATACTATTATTATAAATGCGAAAGTAACTCTGTCCGTCTGTCTGCGGCGTTAACACGGCCAAACCGTTGGTCCAATTGTGATGCAATTTTGTTAGTTAGTTTATGGTCTTGGGACGGACATTTCGCAAAATTTTCTTTTTATTTTCATGAATTTTAGTGTTTTACGATAAAGTCGTCTAAAATCGTTTTCCTGAACCTACGCGCACGAAGTCGCGGTTAAAAGCTAGTTATAATATAAATAAGGTAAAATTATGTAGAAAGAGACATTTTTAGGTATTTTAAGTTTAGTTTAAAATTGTATCAGGTCTCCGAACCCTGCTTGCTAGTTACCTGAAGTGTTACCAAAGGCGCAGAGTGGCAGGAGGCAGGAGGCAGGTCCTACGAGATCGTAAAACTTAAACGTTAAACATAAAACTCTGTACTTTTATTTTCCTCAAACGCCTGCAGTGCGGCTATCGCTTTCATTATTTATACGAAAAAACTTTGGTCACGAGCCTTAAATTTTATTGTAATACTAGCTGTCCCGACAGACATTCTCCTGTCTAATTCATTTTATTTTGTACCTTCTCCTAACACTAATGATTACAACAAAAAAAGAGTTAGTAAAATCGGTCCAGCCGCGTGATGCAATGACCAAGGGAAATAGGAATTCATTTTTATATTTATATAAGAAAGATAGAGGAAAGAAGATAGATTTATATCGTGCGAAAGCCCTGCCCTGTTCGTAAGCAGTCGTCCATTCGCCTCGGAACTGCTTTCAGTTCGAACTGCTCATTTTAATGCTCTACCTAACTTCCTAGTACCTACTACGGTTGCAAACTACTTGAACAATATTGAAACAAAACGTATTTGCGATGCACTTCTTACTTCTTCTCGCTAATTTTTCTCTCTTTCACTTGTTCAGTTCTATTTTACGAAGGCGGGTAAGCAGTACTTGTAGTTGTGATGTGTGTACACACGTGCTAAAAATATCAACAACAACCAATGATTATTGCAAACAATGGAACGATCTATTTATGAAATGAACTAAATGCGTTTCAAAAGCACTATGAGCTACAAATATGTTCAAAGCTATCGTGCTGAAGTGATTGTGAGATAAGAGCGACCGCAAGATAGCGTAAAAAGAAACGCATTGAGACTACCATGGTGATGGATAACATTATATCTACATCTACACTACTATTTTAACGAGGTAAAATATGTATTTTTATATATTTATAACCTAAAATATCTTTTGGTAAATAATATTTTTAGTTTGTTCATTAGTGTGCGACGCCGGGGCGTACAGCTAGTATTGTAAAAGATATTTCATACACAAACTGATAGGGTTAATATACTCGTAGGAGTCGTAAATACTATGCTAAGTCAATTTATTTTTCAATAAATTTTCTCATTATACTTCCCAATTATAATATTATGAAATAGGATCACGGCTGTAATTCCCAATTAGGGTAGACATCCTCTCAGATCTCGGATCATCCTCTCAAGTCCTTGAAGATGTTTAAACAGTTTAGTCAAAGGCACATCCAAACGTTACATTCGAAAAGATTTAAAACATTTCCACATTTTGCAATATATAGTTATCATTTCATGACAGGTTTCAATCCCATCGCAGCTATTAAAAATACCAATTGGTTTCATGATGATTTCGTTCACCATTTTGAGCGCAACCTTCTCAATAAAGTCGAGATGCCACCTACTCGGCTAACACGGCTATCGGCTATAATACAGATATCCACAATTCCTCGATAATTCAAATTCAAAAAAATCACTAGGTTCACTTTGAATCGTCTTACGAGCTAGGTGAAGCTACGCCTGTTCCTCGCGATCAAACCTAGAAGAAACAGGTACGTACTTAGGTGGTATTTGGCAACCATCGGAAACCCTGGTACTCTGGTACTCGACATGCAAAATCGTGCACATCCTCGAATCAATAGATTACCCTCTCAACCAGGTATTTAATTAATACGCAAATATTTGAGTTTTGAAACATTCTACATGAACATACTTGTGGGTTCCTACCTTTTCGGAACCAGTGAAACCCACTGCGGCTTTGTCCGCCTGGAATTATTTTTACAAGCTTCTACCCCTTGCTGCAAACATTCTTACCCGGTTGCCCGAGAGGAGGTTAATGTTTTCGTGTATTTATGTATCTACGAGTATATCTATTTCTAAATCGACTAAATCGCATCGGAGAATCAAAAGTGCAAAAAAGTAAAATATACAGACAAACATACAGTCAGGTTTTATTTATCTATCTTCTTTTACTTTTTCATACTTTCCGGTAACCTTTTGTGTTAATACACAAAAGTTACAAAAGTACAAGTTTAATAACTTAGCAAGGCCATCGAAGGGCGAATAATATCTACCACAAACTAAATAGCTCTTGCCCTGCTATTTTTAGCCGTTCATATTTTGTTTCTATTTCCTCGCCTCTAACTTTTAGGTACCTACCTACCTATATCCTTTAAATCTTTTTTATCCTATAATATGTTATTTTCTGTATTTTGTGTTTGAAATAAAACATTTTTCTATTCTAATCTATACTACCTCAAATTATTTTCTTTCCATTTTCTGACAATTGTATTGAGAGGTTCTCAAAATTGCTTCTATAATGACTTGAATACCAGGGTTATTCCAACGACATAATATTTCGACTAATTTTGATCTGTTCAACCCCAGGCGTACAATTTTTTTGACATAGCAATTTTTTCACAAGTAATACATTTTCTAGTTGACAATACTTATTTTGCGGCCAAAAATGAAGTTATGAAATTTTGCGGCCAAAAAGCTAAGAAAAGTAACGGAAAATATAAATATGCTCAAGTACTTTTAACCAGACAGTTTCATCGTAATCTTTTCTTTTCTTTTTTATACCTTTTGTGATGACAAGCTTCCTTCAGCAGAGCGACCTGAGATTTATCTAGAGATAGCGTCTTCGAACCTCGAATTCCTAAAAGTCGTCGACTGTCATGACATTTCTTCCATATTTTTATATCAAAGAAATACTAAAAGTAGCGAAATTAGGTAACATGGAAACGGCAAACAAAATTTCGACTGTCAGCTGTCAGCCATTATTGGAAAACAAACATACACACTCAAGAACACTTTACTATGATATAATAAAAGCGTGGTCGAGTTGAAAATTTTTCCTTCAAATAGCTTTAAATTTAAACAAATCACAGTTACATCACGCCAGCCGTCTCTTTGGTAACCAGAGCTTTAGGAAACCGAACCAACGCCAACGTTTACTTCATACAGGTACTCGTAGATACTTGTAAAGCCAACAGGTTATCGGCAACATAAACACTTACTATCCAGTAGTGAATCTTTATTCCATGTTCCTGAAAATAACCTCATTTTACGTGTTCCTGATAAATAGAACCACTTTTATACGTACGCATTTTACGAGCCTCCATAAAAAAAGGTTTCATATTTAATGTACCTCGAATGTTCATAATTTTACGGAGTTTCTCTTTTATTTTAAACTAATATTTCTTGGCATTTTATTATAACATTTTTATTGTTCTTTGCCAGCTTTGAATAGAATAATAAAAAATAAAAATAATATAAATCATGTCTGTAATCCCCAAGTACGGTAGACATACTCTCAGATCTCCAGGTGCTTAGATTCTTTGAAGATGTCTAAAGAGGGTAGTCAGAGATACGTCCAAACATACAGATTGCAAGCCCGTCGCCGCTTACAAGAATACTAACGGCCGGGATTTGGACCCACGACCTTCGGATTGAAAGTCGAGGTACATCCCACTCGGCCAATACGGACACATAGAATAATAAACTATTACTACAGTCACAGTAGTCATAGAAATAGAAAGCTTAATAATAAAAATCTATTTTGGCTCTTAACACCTAGGTGTTGGCTCTTAATAGAAAACCCAATATTTATTTATGAAAAGAAACCTTTTTTTCTTTGTCTTTCATTCACGGTATCACGGTTTCGGAAGAATTGGTAAGGAAAAAAGTCACAGGTGTTTTTTACTAACTTGAAATATTATTTTTAGTCACTATGTATGTATACTATGTATACCTATCTATACTAAGATTAGTAAATGCGAAAGTAACTCTGTCTATCTGTCTGTCGGTCTGCCTGTGACGGTATTATAGCCAAACCGCTCCGGGTCGATTATGACGAAGTTTTAAATAGTTTAATGTCTTGGAACATATGCAAAATTTTTCCCCAAAGTTTTCTTTTAATTTTCTGGAATTTATATATTTTACGATAAAGACGTTGAAAATCGATGTCCTTTAGTTGCGCAGACGAAGTCGCGGCTAAAAGCGTATACACATATCCCACAGTCAGCTTGTCATTTAGATACGTAGTTCCTGTCTTTGCTCATGCGGACATACTCGTAGTCTGCCTAAGCTAGCTTCAAAATAAGCCATCTAAAATAGATAACAGGGTTATAGTTCCAATCTAGAGTCAGCCTCTGCTGACTCTAGAATCCTCTGAATTCGGTCAGCCAAATCGGCTCGTAAACCACGAGGGAAGAGGTAAATCGACGAAATGCGACGTCAATTGATGGCGAGACTCGACTGGAATGTTTATATCCGAACCCCAAATCAATGAGCTGTTTATGGTTTTCTGAGGGCCACTAGTTTCTGGTGTATTTGTATCTATCACTCGCGACTTTCTTGAAGTGAACGGGTGACGCGCCCCAAATTCACGGCTTATATTTAAACACTAGCTTTTACCCGCGACTTTGTACGCGTAGGTGCAGGAAATCTATTTTTGGCGTCTTTATCAAAAAACGTTGAAATTCCATAAAATCAAAAGAAAATTTTGAGGAAAAAGAAGCCATGTCCGTCCCAAGACTTTAAACTGTTTCTGTATGAAATTTCATCACAATTGACCCAGAGGTTTGGCCGTGATAAAGTCACAGATAGACAGACAGAATTATTTTTGCATTTATAAAATTAGTATAGAAATATAGATTCCGACAAACCATGATATTTTTCCTAGCCATTGATAAAACCGTAAAGATATTCGTATGATGTTTGCTCGGTTTAGTCTCGGAAAGTAAAAATAAATAGTCTGTAAAGATTACTCGTAACAGACTATTATTATTTATCTAAGACTAAGAGCCCTGAAGGCTGTAGGTTCGAATCCCGGCTAAACATCAATATTTTTCTATAAGGAAAAAAATATATGCGTATTTATATGGCTAACACAATGCTTAAAACGGTCAAGAAAAATATTGAGAGAAAACTAATTAGTATTCTTTAAAGCGGCTATGGGTGTGCAACCTGTCACGTATGAAATGCTAGCTACTGCTAAATGTGGGCATATGCCAATTAAATCTAATGTTTGGACCTGCCTCTGACTACAACCATTAAACATCTTCCAACGCCATTATCAACCTGAGCGCATGGAGATCTGAGAATATGTCTACGGTAGGTACTTGGGATCCAATTTTCGAAACTAACCCGATCAAACCAACAGACGAATTTAACTATTTCAATAGTTTCTATAAACACAGCATTTTATCAATTCCCTCTCTATATTATAACTGCTTTGGCCAACTGGCTGATGTCGTTGTTCGGATAGATAGACGAGTTAGTTATGTCCGCAATTCTAAGACCACTTGGATGCACAAAAGCATTTTCTGTCTGCATCATCTGCATGGCGTCATTCATTTAATTATCTCTTAGGTAGGGAAGCATAGTTTAATTATTCAATTGATGAATGTTATGAAAATATTAATTTGTTACAAATTAATTCATAAAATCGAAGACTAAATTATTTATGTTTTTGTATTGAATTTTTGCTAGATTTTCATAATTATTTTATTCTTTGACATTTTAATTAACTTCATCTACTTTTACTTTAAGTTTAAATAAACAAGTGTGGGGAGGTAATTTAAATATTTCATGCTTTATAAGGTATACTATACATACCTAAATTGATTTTATATAAATAAACTAACATCTTCTGTAGGCACATATTCTATCCTACCAAATTGTTATCCTGCCAGCAATAAGAGTATTTGACTTTAACTGCCACGTAAAGTGAAGGTACTCGTAGCTAATAATTTTTATATTACTCAAAAAAGTACGTTTCTTTCGCGGATTCTCTCGTTAGTACCTAAATATATTCTATTCCAGGTCCCCTACTATGTCTATTTGAATAATAGACATAGTAAAGACTCACAAAAACTTTCACATCTTCAATATTAGTATGATTTTGTGTGTTTGTCCTAGACAAACTAGGACATAGCTGTACCTAGGTCCTTACCTAATCAAATATTAATTTAGGCATTGTCGTTGTAACTACACAACACAGGTCTATCTTCTATACTTCGTTATGAAAATAAGACCGACTTGTTCAAGTAATCAATATTCACAACAAACAATCCCAGTCAGTGAGTGGAATATAAATTAAGTTATGTATTACTAGCCTCCGCCTGTGGCTTCGGACACGGTGGTGCTTGGATAAAAAGTAGCCTATTTGTTGATCCAGGGCATCTGGGTAAATCAATCTAAACATCCTAGCAAACTTTCGCATTCATAATATTATTACGATTACAGAATAAACACTATTAAGGTGTGGGGAGACTATTCTCTGTATTTCTTACTAGCCTGATTTATTTTCAAATACCGCCAAAATTTGAATTTGTGGCAGACGTGCTCATAAGACTACTCCATCTAATTGCCAAAGGTTTTGAGAATTGCTTGTTACTAGGTAAGAAAAAACAAATTCAAACTCTCATTTTTAGCAATGCGTTTACGTGTTCCACTCTAGATCTAGATGCGCTGTTTCGAAAATCTTGAACACTATATTCCCACACTAATCCTCGATCGCTACTTGTAACGACTTTTGTTCAAAAAGCAATTCTCTTTGTTCCGCTACAAAATACGCTCGAAACAGGTGATAACTAGTTTAATTACCTGGCTTTGGTCGGTTCCAATACGGCTTTATTCGCATGTGTAGTAGATCCTTGAAAGTTTCACGCGGCGCGTTGATAGATGCGATAATTACGTTTGGTCCTTGTGAATATTCACGACATAAAGGTTTCTGATTCAAAGGGAATTAATTAGATAAATAACCTAGATAAATGAAGAGGAAAGTCCTCCTTTATCTGTTCATCTATCACTTCTTCGCGAACACAAGTTCCTTGTTAATTAAACTTATGTTTTTAGCTAGTTCTATTATGTTTTATGTTTCAGCGCATATGTTTACTTGTTGCAAGCCTACAACAAACATACACGTACCTACTAACTCTGGAATGAGTAGATCAACCTTTGTAATGGATTTTATTTCATCCCTTATCGGAACTAATTTCTTGTGGTGTTTACTATTAAATTGTGAGTTACTAGTTACAATCTTGACTTGTGATCCAATATCGAAGAGGCTGTCTCTATCCCCAGCTTGTTAACACATGTTAGCTCTCTGCGGTTGAACGGAGAATTCACGTTTCGGTGTATTGTGGAACACGCCAGATTTTGTACGATACATTACTAGGTACGACACACGCTTATTAGTAACATTTGCCTTGGTTTTATAATAATTATTATTAAACAATACATTAAAGAAATAACAAATACCAAATGCAGGTTTATTTTACAAAATTTAATAAAACTACCTTGCAGGTATATTCTGCCTTCGCTGGCGTAATGGGGAAATGGCCTTATGATACGCAAGACAAATCGGTCGGGTCTGACAAATGTTTGAGCGATCTGCAAATATTTGTTCTGAATCTGGGTGTTTTGGCATCTTGATATTCATAGTTTCTGTTACCCATGACAAAGTCTTAGAGAGGGGTCTTTTCTGCTTGACTGTTTTTGGATCTTATTAACTTATACAAAATTACAAAACATTTCAAATAAAAAAATATCAAAGCTGAATTAGGTGTCGGTATAAAACAGTATGATTTTACATTTTAAATTATTTTAAGCATGAAAGACATTCTCTCAAATATTTAGTTGGAGACACTTGGTTTCTTCTTAATTATTTGATTTACACATACATAACCATATAACACGTAACCTTTATTAAACTAACTTAAAACACTTGACAAGATTATAAAGCTAGTTACATAAATATAAAAGCTTTATAATCCTTGTAATACTTGGGCTGAAGTTGTTAGTTGAAAATGCATAGAGTACTCGCAACCACTCAGACCCAAGTAAAACGTACATAATTGACCGAAATGCGTGTTTTTAATTCATATTTGTGAGAAACTTTTATCGTTTATTATAGTAATGTTTTACAAAAATAATGTAAACATAAAAATAATTTAAGGCTTTGTCTAACAGGTATACTTTACAAGCAGTCCCGCGAAAGACGTTATTCTGTCTAAATTTTAATAATCGCATAGAGAAATGCACGTTGCTATGACGACCGATGTCAGATTTTTTACACACCAGCGCCATATATACCCAAATCATCCCTTTTGCGTCTTTTTATCATTTTAGGGAGATTTTTCGGAATACGACATTCTACATCAACAGTAAATTTCATCTTAAACATACAAACATCATCACAAACTTTCGCATTTATAATATTCTTAGGATTAGGATTAGGATATTAGGATTCACTTGTCGTTAAGTAGCTTAGACACTGGTGGCAGTCTAGTAAGCTGCTTGTGATGATTGCCGAAGGCGACACAACACCACAGAATATTGAAACATGTATAGGTAAGACATCGACTAAGTTTTATGATAATATCTTAGTTTTAAAAATACAGTATTTTCTTGTCTTGAAGATAAACTCAACATTATATTCGGTAAAAACTAGTATTTCATAGAATGTTAAGTAACACAATAAATATATATCGTGTACAAAACTTATTGGTACCAAAACTTGATACCAATAATGTCTTTTTAAGCCAATTTTACTGTAAAAGTTCCCTACTCTTTACTAGCCTACGAATCCCCCAAATCCCCATATTCTTAGTTGTAACCTCGACTCAAACTCTTTTAAAGTTCTTCGAATATCCCTTGAAAAGTACCTCATGTTTGGTACTTTTCTCTCTTTTTACTCAAGTACCTCGTGTTTGTTCTTCATCTTAAATCGATATGTTGGAGGTTCCTCAATTACGTCATTACATCATCAGTCCGAGGATGTTTTCATCAAACAAACCAAGCGTTTGTTTCGAGTCGAGGTGAGGTTATTTCGAGGCTACATCTAAAATGGGGTTAAGTCATGAAATGATCAGCGAAAACTTTAGTTTTTGTAGGCCATAACAGTTTGGAGGCAAATCTAGTGGTCTATCGGGTCATTCTCTATTCATTGGCTTAGTTCTCGCGTCTCGGCGCAAGTGCTTTATCCCGCGCTCAGCAAATGCACTCAACTTCATTACTCCCTCACTATACCCGTAGGCACCTAATGTTATTCACTGTCACATCTTAACTAACTTGTCTTGCAGAAATTGATAGTTAAGAGGTGATTTTAAAGAACTACTGCGCAACCCTGATTTCGTGTAGTATTTATCTATCTCTTAGGTTTTGTAACAGGCGACATTTGTTTATTAATTATTCATATTTAAATAGACAAAACGGGAAATCATTCGTTGTGGTCAATCAAATCTAGAGCTATAACGTAGCACAGTTGTCACTAATCAAAACGGGCCATAGACAAAGAATAAATAAATAAATATTGGCGGACTTTACACACAGCGCCATCTAACCCCAAACTAAGCAAAGCTTGTACTATTGGAACCATATAACTGATAGAATACATATATACTTCTTTTTTTGTAAATACATACTTATTATATACATATATATAAACACCCACACACAGAATAAACGTCTATGTTTATCACACAAATATTTGCCCTGGGTGGGGATCGAACCCACAACCTACAGCGCAGACGGCAGAGTTACTGCCAACTGAGCTGTGAGGCCAGTCGAATGATAAAATGATGAAGATATATAGAATTTAAACAAGTTTGTTTGCTATGCTTAGATATCGACTGCCAAGATTGAAAATGCCCAAAGTGTAGGCACCACAACCGGGTATATTGCCCTAGATAGCTCAACTTTTTCTAAAATCTTTTGGAATATAATATGATGTATAAGATGTTATTTATTTCGAAATAATGCCCTTAGGTAATTTCATTTCCAGAGCGACCTCCTCCTTGAGTTCTCAAAAAGCTTTTAATTCAAGTTTAGAAGAGTTTTCTCATCGCAAACTTCACAACTGATATTAAAGTCTCAATTATGCAAGCTGCAGTTCATTCATTATTTATAACTCTTCCAATTGGTTTAAATACAACTATGAGAGGAAACTTCATGTAGTAGAGTGAATGTTTAATGTGAATAATATGTCAGTGAGTGTATTGCGCTATCTATTGCGCTGTAGGTTGTGTGTTCAATCCCCACCGAGGACATATATTTTTATGATGAACATAGATGTTTGTTCTGTCTGGGTGTTATTATGTATCACATATATGTATTAAAAAAAAGTATATTAGTATTCTATCAGTTATCTAGTTTCCATAGTACAAGCTTTGCTTAGTATAGAGCTAGATGGCGCTAAGTGATATTGTCTACCAGTATTTATTTATTTATTGAGTCAGAGGTCAACAGACGTCTTTAACGGCAGTTTTATATCTATCTGATACGTTCGGTAAAATGTTCTGAAATCGCTAGCGTTCTTGACATTTTATTCTTCCTGAGATGTTGGTAGATATTTGTAATTTCTCAAAAATTTCGTAAACATTTTAGGATCTAATTAAATTAAAGCTGAAATTGAGAAATTTCTGTAATAAATTTCATTCGGCTGGGGCTGGCTTGACTGTTCAATAAATTAATAAATAATGGTGGACATTTCACACATCGCAATCTAGCCCCAAACTAAGCAAAGCTTGTAGTACTTACTTTACTTACTAATAGAATACATAAATACATATTTACACCCAGACAATATTAATTTATATATTTATATTTATTTATAAATAAACATCCATGTTCATCACACAAATGTTTGTTCCGGTTGTGAATTAAACCCACAACCTACCTACAGCAAAGAAGGCAGAATTACTACCAACTGAGGTGTGAGACCTATCTAATGTTACATTTGCATAACGTGAGTGATAGCAAAAACAACTTTAAAAACAAACCACGTTTTTAATTTCTTGCACCTTGTTTGTGCTGCATACATAATAATGAAACGAAAGCATTTTAATTAATATGCAAACACCTTGAGTAGTAAAAACATCGTGAATATAACAGTAGCCCATATCTCTGTGCAACGGTTCTGCGCATAAAGCGCTCATAACTACTTGGAACTACAATAATATTCGTACATTCGCCGGAAAAGGCTTTCCAGTTATTACGAGTATGTTCTATTTGTACTCTCCATTTATGGATGTTAATTTTAGATAAAATATGTTAATTGGATGCACAAAGCTCCCAAGATAATATAATAGAAAATAAATAGGATCACGACTGTAATCCGCAAGTACAGTAGACAGACTTCCTCTTTTGAAGAATTCTAAAAGGGGTAGTCAGGAGTACACCCAAATATAACATTTGGCATAAGTCCAAACTTTGCACTTGTTGGCATTCAATACGTGACAAGTTGCAAGCCCATCACCGCTTAAAGGAATGCTAACTGGTTTCCTCACGATGTTTTTCTTCACTATTTTAAGTACGTGTTAAAGCGCACAATAAACATTTTTCGAACAGAAAAATCCATTGATTCAAGACCGGGATCCGAATCTACGACCTTTGTATTGAAAGAACCACTCCAATACGGCCCAAGAAAAGTATAAATAAACCATAATTAAAATAAGGAACGCTAAAAGATTATTATGATAAAAATATTCTACCATCAAATACAACCCTACGAACCCACGAATGAGTTATCCCAATCTACAAGCTACGCTACGTAGCTCATACCCTCTACGAGTCTACGCCGTAGGCCCTTGCATCTACACCTAAAAATATTAGTCACATACATAATAAAAACGCAACGAAAACCATTACACCGTCTATTTGTCTCCTTTATGTTGCGTTCCTAAATAACTCCATGAGTATATTTTGTCATCGAATGTACTCGTATTCGTGGACTGCCTAAGTCGTAGGTTCAACTCAGACACATGTTCACTGTTGGCCCTAGTCCAGCATGGCTTACGACCTAGCTCAGGTTGAGGCTGCATGCTGCCAAATAGCAGCTTAGAAGCAGCTCGGCGAACCCTTTAATATCAATGTTGTAATCTAAAGTAAGTACACATTTTATGATGGCTGTGAAAGAAACTCCGGTTTTTCTTGAGTCCATTCTTTATATTTTGAACCTACTATCTGAGTGCCTGGTGATCTGAAGAGTGTGTCTACCATACTTGGGGATTATAGTCGTTATCCTATTTCATTTATATATAATACTTAAAAAAGTATATTGATCTTCTTTTTTAAAGTCGGTTAATAAATAAAAAATCTGAAGACTGTGTAATTATCTCTTATATGTATATTATGTTGTGTTCATTTCATCTCAGAAATACCCAAAAAAATATGAAACAAAAACCGTGTTATCATTGTGATCTTTGAGAGGTAGGCATAGGCATCGAGATGAAAGGTAGGTAATGAAATAATAATATTTACGAATGTATTACAAATACAATGTCTGAATAAGCAAATACGATGTAAGAAATAGCCCCTCGGGACTCGGGACGAACATGTTAAATATCTTCTGAGGTTTCCTAAGTTATGATAATCTGATTATTGGCAGAAGGCACCCAAGGACAATCGGCCGTTTTGACTGTGGCTTGACTGAAAATCGACGCCATTTTGTTCACTACGTATCGTCTTAATTAATTAGTGCAATACTGAATGTTAATGAAAATAGCACCAGTCATAGAAAGTCCTTGATATTTGGCACGAGTCACGTATTTTTATTTTATAAATATCTTTGGACATTTTCGCACAGCGCCCTATATTCCCTATACAATGTGTGAACTATAGGAACTAGATAACTGATATAATACTTATTAACTTTTTTTTGTAAATACGTACATAATTATACATACGCAGTATACAAACAAACATCTATGTTCATCACACAATTTGCCCTGGGTGAGGATCGAACCCACAACCTGCAGCGCAGAAGACAGAGTTACTACCAATTGACCTGTGAGGCAAAGTCACCAATTGACCCCACGATTGGCAATCACAAGCAATTATGTAGTAGACAAGTAAATGAATAGTAAAATAGCGATGTTTACATAGTTGTACAGGTCGTCGGGTATATTAGCGCCGTATAATTCAGCATTTGTATTCATAATGGCGGCTCCACTGAACCTGCGACCATTTGCATACAGATGGTTTCTCAGCAACGTATGCACTTATTGAACTCTTCGTTAAGACTCATAAATATTCAGAGCAAATGGTGTACCTATCTTTTTAATTAAGAAATGATTTTTTAAAGTCTCGGAATTATTAATGAATTAACGTTTCAAAAACTAAAATGAAAACCGACCAAAATGTTTCGACCAATCGAAAAGTCAAGAGAGATGTTAGGTTTTTTTTAACTTTTATTAATCAAATATTAGTCCTATAATATAATAAACATAAAATATAAATGGGATGAACTTTGGACACATGAAACACCACAAGATACAGGTAAAAATCCCTTCACAAGATGACGCGTTCCCTACGATGAACCTAAATTTCTGATAAAGTCTCTCCATAAACTTTCAATTGTGTCAATGAACATCAATTTAAATTGTATTTTTCACAATAACAAGAATACATAACTAAAAACAGGACTCAAAATCTAATAATACAAACAGTGTAAACAATAGGCGGCCATATCGCTTAAAGCTATCTCTTCAAGGCAACCTTTGGATGGGCAGGATGAATGATTGTGTCTATTCTTGCTATCAGGGCTCATCGGATAGACTAGTAACAAATTCATGTGGTTGGTACAAGGAACGCAATATCAGTTGCCAGCGCACTATGCAGCACCTCCGAGAAATGATCTGATATTCAGTATGCAGGCAAGGGGGGGTTAGTGGGTGATGGGTAGGAGGGAGGTTTGCAATATTCACAGGTACAATAAATCGGTTTCATCGTTTGTTGGAAACATCTGTAATGCACAGACAAAGATCAGCTAGTATAGAAGCAACTTTGAAAAATATACATAATTCATATTATAAATTTCAGGGTATCATTATAAGGTTTAAAGAGAACCCTTATAACATCTTGCATTAACTGTCTATTTTTCGTTATAAGTAAACATTTTTCTTTAAAACTGATGGAAATAGACACAGAGATTAAAATGGTTATTATTAAATGTCGTTATAAATTTATTACTTATTCATTTAAATAGAATTTTTTTGCCAATATCATGGTTAATGAATAAAATAAATTTATTTCTAGTGCGGAACCTCAGTTCTCGGTAAATTTTAAATTAAACTTCGTTCGGTATCATAAACGAAGAAATAAGTGTGGTAAAAGGTTTTAAGAGCGACCCCTCACAGGAGGTATAATTTAATAAAGCTCTGTGAACTGTTGTACCTAAAACTTATCCCAAAGTTAGAAAGTTGAAAGTTGTTTCTGTAGAATTGAATTTCGATAGTCCTAATAGAGTAATTGTACTAATTAAACTAATGGAACGAAAGTTAGCTTCTAAATTGTTTGAGTGATTAAATTAGCCAACCCTACTAAACGGTGGAATGTTTTTCTAACTTTGGCGTGGTAACTCTTTATGTATGTTCTATTCTATTCTATTTGTGTCTCATTGCTGGGCGAATCACAAATAATCCCTCAATAGTGTTATTTATCAATCACGAGCTACATCGTACCGCTTTCGAATTAATTATGAAAATCGGTCCAGCAGTTCTCGAGTTATTGTTGTAACAAACCTGACTTTTTATTATATAGTAAAAAATGTTACTGTCGATATTGTTAGAATATTATTCCTTTTACTTAAAAAAAAATATATAATTTATTTGTAAAATTTAGGTTCAAAAAACTGTTAATTTATGGAAATCACTAGGATCATTTCTGATTATCGTAAAATCCAGTGTAATGTTTAAATTTAAGTATACATAGCAATATTTCAATAATTACTTTTACGTATATTATACTTTCGTAAATAAATATGTACTAAAACAAAGGTTATTGCTGAACTGAACTCGCCTGAACTAAATCAAATTTTGATTACCTGTGATGAATCGGTTTTTTGACTTGAAGGTACTAATTCGATTTATGACTAGTAGAATGAAATTGAACTATTTTAATGTGTGTATAAACATAATGAAATATTTTTTGAAGTCGGTTTAAATATCAATATTTTTTTATAAATTCGTTATAATTAATATCTTTGGTGGTTATAGTTGGTCACAAAAAGTTATACATATTTATGGTATTTAAGGTTGCATAAAGGCCAAAAACATAATAATAATCGCATAATGGCTGTAGGTACAAAATTAAATTACCTAGTTTCTAACTTAAAATGTAGTGTTGAACGAGGTTTGTGAAATATTTATCCTAATATTATGTTCCTCATGTAAGTGACTGTAATGTATTTTTTAAGAATACATTTCTAAGACATTTCCTACTTGTACACTTGTCTGGCAACGTCCCTCACAGATATACAACTAGCACGTCCCATCTGTCCTCGAACTCTTTGTCCGTCCTGCGGAGCACGTCGCTCGGTATCGGCGTCACCATCGGGACGCATCGACGCCTTTGCACAATCCGTCTCAATGCGAAATCCCTGTTTCTGAAGCTATTGTCTATTGCTATTTGATAACAATCTTTTTCTGTAAATCGTGATCTGAAAATCTGTAAATCATGATCCTTTAAGTAGAGGTTTTAGACGTAGTTTTTCGACATTCAAACCGATGGTCGTGGGTCCAAAACCCGGTGTGCATCACTGGATTTTCGAAAGAACGGTGAAGAAAAACACTGCGCGAAAACCAGTTAGTTATCTTATAAGCTGCGACGGGCTTGCAACATGGAACGTATGGAATGGTACTGTAAAATAATATAATAATTGGACGGGCTTCTGGCTATCCCCTTTAGATATCTTCAAGAGTCTGAAAGGATGTCTACCATACTTTGAAATGACAGTCGTGATCCTATTTCATTTTATTGTTTCTAGAAAGTGTTCATAATATATTTTAATGCGTAAACCCTAAGTATCAACTAGATTAGGAGCACATTTTTATTGTGGCCTACTTCACGCAATTTATAGCAGTTTTACGAGCACACATTCAAGTGCCTTGTTTTCCAGATTACTGCGTACATTCATGACTAGCCTGCCGATGTGTCTTTACTCGTAACCTGTAGATCACTGGCATTGCAGTGAGAATGGTTCAATACTTTTGGATTTTTGACTGGCCTTACAGCTCGGTTGGTAGTAGCTCTATCTTCTGCGCTGTAGTTTGTGGGTTCGATCCCACCGAGGACAAATATTTGTGTGATGAACAGATGTTTGTTCTGTGTCTTAGTGTTATAATATATCATACGTATGAATTTCCAAAAAAAAAGTATGTTAGTATTCTATCAGTTATCTAGTTCCCATAGTACAAGCTTTGCTTAGTTTGGGGCTTGATAGCGCTGTGTGAAATGTCCACCAATATTAGTTATAATTTATTTATTTACTTTATTAAAATCAAAACTACATCCAGAAAAACCCATTCAACTGAGTTGAAATGCATAATATCACAGGCTAAAATACCGGTGCAACTTGAGCACACATTCCTTATTCTCGCATTGGTGGATGATAGACCTAATACTGGATATCTCTTGACTATCAATCTGAAACGCGGCTACTATAAAATATTAAAGTAAGGGTACAAACAGCGTTCATTTTATCAGATGAGCTCTGAAAACCATAAATGCTGACTAAAAATGAATCAAGAAATTTAAAGATGTTTACCTATCGACAAAGATGATACATTAAGATAGGATTATGTTATCTTTAGCACCAGTTTCTATCGTAAGTAATCGAACTAGCAAGTTTTTATAACTTTTTGATAAATGCAATAAAATTTAATCAAATGAATTAAGATAATTAATGTGTAATGTAAAAATTACAGTGGTCGTCAATATGCCGTTGATCGCGGTCGCGGGCGATGCTTAAGATGCAGAGCATCTGAATTGTCTCGAAACATCAGCAATACAAGAAAAAACGTGGTAATTAGCCGTAGTTCTATTTAAAACGTAAAAAATATTTTTATAACTTAAAAATCAATGAAAACTGAATACAAACAGATTCTTCAGACGTGTATGTATACGGAGTAGCAAATAAATAATCTAATCCAATCAGCGTAATAGTATATGTTGCCTATACAAGCGAGATGAGTATCTATAACATACTAATTGTGGTGTTGGTGTGGCTTTAGAGATGCGATATATTATGTTTAAAAAGCCTTATCCGGCTAGGTTTCTTTATTATTTTTTTAACTATCGTGATTTGTAGACACGGGTCTTTATCACGTAATTATCTTTAATTTTCTCACCGTGAGTCTGCCCGCGACCATGGCTATTGTAATATAGCCGAAACCGTCGGAAAAATAAATTAAAGGTGATAAAGACCCGTGTAAAAATCTATATTAGGTTTGTCTAGTAAGCTTTTGTGGCGTATAGCCTAGTAATCGTTTGAGTTAAGTCACCTTCAGCGCGGTCACAAAATAGATGGGTGATCGGCAGTGGCATTAACAGCTGAGCACTTTCATATTTTGTCGAAAAGGTCAATGATGAAGGTGTTTGGGCAGCCTTTTGTCACCGAACTTGGCTATTAGCTTATACAAAACTTGGTACATACTAACCATTGTTTGAGAGAAGACATTGTCTTGTAAACTTTGAACCGCTGCATCCTTCTAAGGATAGAATCATGATAATTAATTAATACCCAACAGTCACATACATTGTCCTGCGCACGAGGTTTCCTTGTATTTTGAGTACCCAGACCCGGAACAAGTTTACAGATTATACAAACGCCGTGTTTGGTTGTCTTCTAGACAATGGTCACAGGGAATAGGCGTAGCTTCACCCAGCTCCTAAGACGTTTCAAAGTGTACTTTGAGATTTTATTGAAATAAATACCTTTTGATTTTGACTATAGGTGTAATCGGCGTCTTTCACCCACCAGGCACCTACCACAAACACAGAAGTTGTCTATAAAAAAATGCCATCATTTTACCACCAAATATTCCCAGGGGCTATACCATAATCTAAAAAGTAAAACTAAATCAGTAATACTGCTATAATCTTACTTTAGAGATTGTAATACGGGCCCAGAACTTACGGTAACTAAGGACGGATTGTAGGTACACACCTATTGAACATAACATAATGCTTTGGGACTCCACATACCGTGGTTTAACACGTCTGGCAATTTAATTTACCTAACTACCCCTTCTGTGTATTAATTTCAATAAATCGTTTTTAATTTGACCACAAGTTAGATTGTATTTCCTTATTTAGATAGATAGGAGATAGATTCAATATTGGGAAAGGTTGTAAAAGTTCACTGATCATTTTATAACCCGGTTACAGACGGATCATGCGTTTATCGTTGTTTACTAGACGGGATCATGTCGACCGTACCACTATCTAATGTGTTTATACAAGAATACTACATGAGTCACTTCAAGACAACTTACAAGCTCAAATAAACTTTATTCAGACTGCAGCGCTTATAATTTCAAATTTAATTCAGCGCTTTGTGTACTAACAAACATTGGCAAACATCGCGGGGAAACCGGTTAATATTCTTAATAGCGGCGATAGGCTTGCAACCTTTGCTGTACGGATTGCCAACTACTGCAAAATGTGAGCATGTAATGTTTAAACGTGCCTCTGACTACCCTTAGGCATGTACAAGGACCTGAGCACCTGGAGAGTGATATATTTTTTTATGTTATTGGTAGTAATAGAGTGGGACTTTCGTACGCAGATACTAATAAAATATTCTGTGGCTATACTTTCGGTATAGGTACCTACTATGTTTTGTTACCCTGGTATTAACGGGGCGTACGGGATGTGTGCGTATAGAATGAAAGGCAAACATATAAGGCCATTCGTGTTTCCTCGCCCTCTTTATGACACTCTGGGTACCTACTATCATATGGCTGGAAGATATTCTAGCAATATTTTTTTAGGTTGACATGTCTTACCTAACTTGAATTACAGTAACGAAGTAAAGGGGCAAAAAAATAAAAGGGTCCACAGATAATAATGGTTTTAGTTCGTAGACCTACTGAAACAATCTGTAATCTATACTTAAATTATAAATGCGAGAGTAACCCTGTCTGTCTGTCTGTGATGCTGTCACGTCCAAACCGCTGCTGGGCCGATTGTTATGAAATTTAATATAGAGATAGTTTAAAGTCTTGCGATGAACACAGGCATATATTGAACATAATTATATTGATTCACGAATTTCAATATTTCACGATAAAGTCGTCAAAAATCGATTTCGTAAATAAACGCGGAAGAAGTCGCGGGTAAAATCTAGCAATGTTAATAATTATAAAATAAGAGAAAACATAATACTGTAAAATATCTACAAAATGAGTACCAACTTTTTACACTAGGTACAGGACAAAACTTGCAGATAATTATAAAACTTATTCAAGTTTCAACAACTACACCATCAAGAGCTCGTGGAGTACTCTTCCTAATTTGACTGGTCAATATTAATTGGCATAATTAAGTGATTGACTATATTAGAGAACTAATAACTTTAGAAACTAGTGCCCTTTAGCATAAAACATGTCATGTTAAACAACCCTCGCAGTCTCGTACAAAAGTCAACTATGATTTATTATATTTTGACTGGAAAGTGAATCGATTCCGATTTCAACGAATGATACGTTGTTTAGAATTTGATAATTATATAAATTATTTGTTTAGAAATAATTTATATAATTACTAGCTGACCCGTGCCCGCTTCGCTGGGCGACAGACATTTCTAAATGTGATTATTTTGAATAGGTATGGCTATGGTATGGCTTAAATGGCGATAGGTATCCGCGGATATACGCAAGTGGTCCCGCTGCCGGCCCCGTGAGTATAGTCATTGATAGCCACGATTTTAATATCCCGCACCTTTTAAATCAGTACTTATGACTTACCCATTAAGGAGTAAACCCGCTGCAGAGCATGCTGTGCATGGCACGCAACGCATCTTAGCTGCGTGGGTTAATTTGTTTGACAACGTGAGTCTACATTTCCACAGCTGCACACGCTATACACGAATATGAATCCACATTACTTGTTACATTACACATTATTTGTTTACGTACTATCAGTAGTTTTTGCAAAAAAAAATGAGTTTATCCATTACAAACATAAAACAAACAATACAGACAACAAAAAATCAAATCTTTCCTCTTTATAATATTAGTATACCAACTAAAATAACCCATAATGGTGTAGCAAGCCTTCACATACACAAATATAAAGAATGTTTGGGCCTATTATTATATAGGTAGGTTAGTAGTAGTTAGGTAGGTACACATGTGCTGCTATCTGTTGAGTTTTTTATGAATTAATGTATAATTCGTAATTCTTTTTTAGGGTTCCGTACCCAAAGGGTAAAACGGGACCCTAATACTAAGACTTCGCTGTCCGTCTGTCCGTCTAGTAGTCACAGAGCTGTATCTCATGAACCGTGATAGCTAGACAGCTGAAATTTTCATAAATGATGTATTTCTGTTGCCGCTATAACAACAAATACTAAAAACAGAATAAAATAAATATTTAAGTGGGGCTCCCATACAACAAACGTGTTTTTTGCCGTTTTTTTTATAGATAATGGTACGGAACCCTTCGTGCGCGAGTCCGACTCGCACTTGGCCAGTTTTATTTTATTCCTTTTCTTTCGATTGTCGACAGCATGTTGACCAACTTTGCCTAAAGCAGTATATTAATATCTCTTATAGATTACCCAAACCCAGACCGCTATAGTTCCACATCTGGTATTCCGATCTTCCAAAATTATAGTCTATAAGTAGCCTAGGACTAATAGCTATATAACAAAAAAGTTTCATCAAAATCCGTTCAGTAGTTTTTGCGTGAAAGCCTGACAACAGACAGACAGACAGACAGACAATAATTTCAAAATATTTTTTTTTGGCTTGTGTTACTTGTATAAAGACCCCTAGGAGTATTTTTTTTCGTTTTTATTAGGGTTCCGTACCCTAATTGAACAGAATTGAACTCTTCTACAACTTTATTATATGTATAGATCAATTTCAGATTTATTGATGTCTCAGGAAATACAAAAACTAAGTACCTGCTTATTTCTTAGTATAGATTTAATCACAATGAACTTAGTAGGTCCTAGAATTCCTAGATAAAAACGAAACACCATCCCGATGATAAAAACCTAACTGCTAAAACTGGTTTTAATTTTTTTTTGTTCGTTGATGTCATGTATGAATAGCTAACTAGGTACTGCAAAGTTTGGAAATGTGCCAAACGTAATGATTGGATGTGTCCCTGACTACCTTTAAATATCTTTAAAGATCACCGTCTGAGGGAATGTCTACATTGCTTAGTGATCCTATTTTTATAATAGGTTTTGCAGCTTTACCTACGACTAGGATTTAACAATACCGTAGCAATCTACTTTTGCCGTTATCTCCCTACACTTGTAGACAAAAGTTTCGACTCAATTATTATTAATGCACAAAATGCAGACATGTCTATCTGTCCGTCAGCCGGCAACTTGTTGTCTGATGGCGTTCTGACGACTAAAGTTTCAAATTGAATTGCTGGTGGGAGATAGAATTTCGGTTGGTGCAAATTTAGATTAGAACGCAATCAGAAAATTAGGTGCTTACATCGTGAGTTGTGTCGTCAATACCAACCGAGGTTGTATAGAATAGAATAGTTAGTTGAAACTCTACCTCTGAAACACGTGGAACTTTGTAATCTCGGTAGAATTAATAAGGCGGATTCCAGATAACTATGAACTTGCACCATTTCAAAACCATTCAGTTTTGCTTAAAATATAATGAACTGTAATATATAATATATAATTAAAATTGTTATTCAATCTAGGTATTAACTTTTTTTATCTGCTAATACACAAGCGAAAGAGTACCTACGTTAAATTTTATTATTGTTCAAGGCAATTCTGATTAAATTGTAAAACAAACTTTTTTTAATAAGTACATATAATATTATGTGGCTCAATAACTTGTCCCGCAGTGTACTCGTTCGTGCAAACTCAATGCCTAGATCTGATTGATATTGGATCTGCAGTCAATGCTCACCTTGTTCACTTTCATTAAAGTGAAACCATTTGTTAGGTTGTTTATTGGCTGTCGCACTAAAAGTTTTATTGTAGCTATTTCAAAGAGGAATAGCATTTTATAATCAAGTCGTTCATTCGATGCAAGTGCAGACGTCAGTCGATTCCAGAGGCGTCTTCTTTGGCAGCGAACCAGTTCGTTGCATATGCTATATGAACCTCTTTTGGTTTCGTTTTTATAAGAGCACTAGCTTCCACTAAAGGAAGGACCAACCAACAAACACACTTTTGCAAAACGTGACCAGAAATCATAAATATCGAATATACAGACTGCAAAAATTGAAATTCGAAACATTTACTTCCGATATTTTAGTGAACATTTTCCAGAAATTCAAAGGCAAACTCGACTCCTTTCAAAATAATCCACATCTGTAACCCGCAAAGTAAACTCGCCCTAAGCCAGCAATAAATGCTCGTCGTGCTCGCTTCCTTCGGCACTAACTCAAAACAAACTCAGTTAAGAGGAAAGAAGAGTCGGACAATACACCCACACTTCAACATCACTAAGGCGCATGGCCCATACGAGCTAGAGTCGAGGCAGCGTCGAGGCGGAGACGGAGGCTGAGGCACGCAAGCGGCGCGGCGCCGCTTGTTTGACAGTGCGGAGTCGCGGTATAAGCGAGGCGGAGGCGACTCGGAGTCGAGGTGATAGCGAGCAAGCGGCGCGCGGGCCTCGAAGCCGCCTCGACTCTAGCTCATGTGGGCGACGCGCCTAAACTTGCATTCATGATTAAAAAGTGAAATTTACAATTACCTAAAGTTATCTCGATAGATAAATAAAAAAATATTTGTAAAAAAAGTGCCGTGATACAAGGGTGTTAAATACGGTAATATGTTTGTATGAAAAGTGTAGGTATGCCAGCTAACTCCTCTTTCCCCTTAAACCACAGTATAAATGTAATGCTCCGATTAGACGGTAGATTCACTACATAGTATAAAGCAAAGTCGCTTTCCGCTTCCCGCGTATGTATGTATGTATGTATGTTTGCTTAATATCTTTAAAACTACACAACGGATTTTGATGCGGTTTTTTTTAATAGATAGAGTGGTTCAGGAGGAAGGTTTATATGTATAATAACATGCTACCAGTGCGATGCCGGGGCGGGTCGCTAGTATAATACTAAAGGAAGTCCTCCAGAAGCAGGAAGTTACTGAAACTTGAAACTGCAATAAATCTTTGTAGGGCTTTAGAAAAATGTAATCAGTACCGAGTTGAGAACTTCTCTGAACATGAGTATATTGTGCTACAGAATTGACAAAACAACCAATTCGGACAGCCTTCTCGATAAAACAGGAAGGGGTATGTACTTGTGTCATCAGTTTTCAAGTATCTTTTAAATAAACCCCATAGTACATTGTACATGTACTATTGTATATCTATGTACTTTCATAACCCAACTCAGGTCACCGTAATAACCGATGCGCATAATCGTTTGTTAATATTTGTGGTGGACATTTCACACAGTGCCATATAGCACCAAACTAAGCAAAGCTTGTACTATGGGAACTAGTTAACTGAATACTTACTTAGGTACATACTTTTTTTGTAAATAAATACCTACATATGACACATTATATCACCCAGACATAGAACAAACATCTATGTTCATCACACAATTATTTGAGTGGGGTGGGGACCGAACCTACAGCGCAGAAGGCAGAGTTACTACCAACTGAGCTGTGAGGGGTGCCACAAGAAATCTTGTTTTGTGTTCTTTACTCAGGAACTTAACTTAACTTAACTTTTCCTACTTAAGAGTGTAAAAAAGTAAATCTTTGGTGTAATGTAGATACCTCTATCTACTCGAGAATACATAAATAATATGTTACAACTTGTTACAGTTCAACTCAACTATATCTTTAAATAAAATGTTTCTTAACATTCCGAACAGAGATTTCAACAAAGTAGTGGTTTGCTACAAATCCGTAACAATATAATACAATGGCTGACGAATACAATATAAACGCTCCATGTGTATGTATGGAAATATATTTAAGGCTCCGACACACGAGTTGCGTATGAGTATTGAGTATGGACCAGTTACGGGCCAGTTGCGGGTCAGTTGCGGCTAATGCATTGAATTTAAAAATATCATCACACCAACAAAGCTTGCCCGCACGTTTCAATTCTTTAATTTTTCATGGCGCCAAGTTTTTTCATGGTCATCTACTCGTACGTAGGATCAATGACCTGCAGTGGACCACACTATTGTTTTTGCGATTAAAACGCAACTACTCAACGCAACTTTTGAAACATATATTTATATATACTTATAAATTATTATAAATGTGAAAGTTTCTCTGTTTTTCTGTTTGTGACGTTATCACGGACATACCACCATATAGGGATGGTTTAATGTCTTGGGACGGACATAGGCTACTTTTTTGCTCATTTTTTTTTTAGTAATTTAAATTAAAAAAATAATCTAAAATCGATATCCTAAATCTACGCGTACGAAGTCGCGGCTGAAAGCTCATTTCTTATAATAAAAGATCAAACTCATTAACGGCTAATGACTTTGACAGCGAACTTTGATCTTTGTAATTCTAACGTAATCGGTATCAAAACATAATTGTGACTTATTGAAGGAGTTTCAAATATACTCCGTACTTGAAAGCGTTTGAACTAGTGCGATCCCGGAATCTTAAGTGTTTTCGCAAACGAAATGGAAACAAACTACGTTTAATTACTAATATAGGTTGTAGGTTGGATTTCCACCCTGGATAAACATTTGTGTCATAAACATAGATGTTTGTTCTGTGTCTGGGTGTTGTTATGATATATTAAGTATGTAGGTATTTACAAAAATAAAATTAATATAAGTATTCTATCAGTAATCTGGTTCCTATAGTACAAGCTTTGCTTAGTTTGGGGCTAGATCACTATGTGAGAAATGACCACTAATTAATCACGATTGGCAGACTGAGGTAAGAGTAAGAGTTTTTTATTTAGATTTTTGACATTTTAACACATAGTACATAATGAGTATAGTAATCTCAAAACCCTCGTGAACCAAATGTGGCGGGGTTTTTTTAGTGGGCAAGTGCACTTCGCCCGCAACTGCAATTACTGTATCTTGGAGAGACTAGTGTGTAGAGAGCCTTAAGTAATCTGAGGAGCGAGCGGTGGAAAATCTCATACCACTCCGACCTAGCACCACTTAGTCCTAGCTTTCTATTTCTGGATTCTATTTTGAATAAAACCAGCTTTATAGTTTAGTAATGCTACATTGTCAGCCTTTTCCATCAGACGAGTACAAGATTTTATGCTTTATTACAATGGACTTAGAACAGTTATTGTGTTAAACGAGTTTGTACAGTATTTCCGGTAATGTTTCTCTAAACCACATAAAGAGATATTTGCAAAGAGTTGTGTGCTTTTGACGTGGTGTTTGTTTTGAAATGAGATGAAAGCTGAAAGCATCGTTTTTTACAGCTGAATGTAAATAAAAGCATGCATGAAAAAAAAAAAAAAATTAGGGTCACGACTGCAATCCCCAAGTACGGTAGACATCCTCTCAGATCTCCAGGCGATTAGATCCCTTGAAGATGTTTGTCTAGTGGGGGTAGTCAGAAGCACGTCCAAACATTATATTTGGCACATGCCCACATTTTGCAGTAGGTAGTTAGCATTCCATATGTGACAGGTTGCAAACTCATCGCCGCTATGCATTAAACAGTCATGTGCAGTTGTTTATCACTCTTCTCAAACTGACGTTATTTTTACCGCAATTGCTTATGAATTTTATTCCTTTTTGGAGATTTATCCTCAAACTTCACGACTACTAAAAAGCCTGAGAATACACAACCATTTCTAAGGTAGTACCTACCGTACTTGTTTATGAGCATGACTTTGCACGCTTCGCATCTTTTGTTTTGTAATTTAAATCTATATTAAATTACATCAAAGCCGGTTAAACTGTAACGATTCGATTGAGCAACAATCAAACAAGATACATCCAAACATTCGTATTTAAAATATTACATCATCAAAAATCAAAATGACCTCCAGACTACAAAGGCAATTTAAATTAGTGACATCTCGTCTGTATTTTGTTAAAAAGATACAGAAAAAATATTTTTATAGGTACTTAAATTATATAATTATCAATGATCGTTATTCTAATAATATCATAAATGCGAAAGTTTGTGAAGATGTTTGTTTGTTTGTGCCTCAATCAGACCTAAGTGACAAAATATGCTGTCGATATAGATTACAACCTCAATTAAAAACGAAAAATATCCCAAAATGAACATGGTGATTTTGGTACAGAAAAATCTGTCATCAGTTTTGACGACTGAATGATACTCATTCTACCAAAAAGTTTGAATGTGATAATTGAAATTTGGACAGAACAACGTCTGTCGCGTGTCGGCTAGTAGATAATAATTCAAAATGAACTAGCATTTCACTCTGACCCGAGTTAATCCTTGAGCTTAGCTAGCAGATTATACGTATCAATATGGAAATGTGACAGTCGGCAGGTCTTACACCGACTGATTACACATAATGGAAGTTTACATTGCTATTGCAAAAATAATGTTCATAATAAGATCCGATATTTCATTGAATTGGATATGAGATCTCACTAAAAATAAAGTTTGAATGTGTTTTTGTGTGTTACTTAATCACGTAACAGCTGGACCGAATTCGATTAAATTTGGAAATAAAACAAGATTAACGGTAGACATCCTTTTAGATCTCCCAATGAAATCAGGTAGTTGAAGAATATAATGGGATAATACTACTGTATTATCTGTATTATACTATCTTTCTTCTTCTTTTTATGTGTACCTACCTATTGTGTGTCAAATAAATGTATTTCCTTAAGTTTCATTTTATTTATTTCAAAAAAGTGCATTTTTTTTTGTAAGAATAACGTCGAGAATGATCTCGCGGTAGTTCACTAGTTAACCAACAAATGAATGCAAAGTGTTAATTGGCAAAAATAAAGGGCAATTCCTTTCATTATAATAGCCCACTCGAGCTGGTACAAGTAGCTTCACATTGAAAAACCGGCCAAGTGCGAGTCGGACTCTCGCACGAAGGGTTCCGTACTATTATCAAAACGGCAAAAAAATCACGTTTGTTGTACGGGAGTCCCACTTAAATATTTATTTTATGCTGTTTTTAGAGAAATACATCATCTGTGAAAATTTCAACTGTCTAGCTATCACGGTTCACGAGATACAGCCTGGTGACAGACAGACGGACAGCGGTGTCTTAGTAATCCCGTTTTTTACCCTTTAGGTACGGAACCCTAAAAACATAAAAAAATATTCATAATATCTCGTAACCTACCTATTTACATAACTACGTAGTTAGCATTCCACACGTGACAGGTTGCAAGCCCGTCGCCGCTTTCAAGAATACTAACAGGTTTCCTCACGATGTTTTCCTTCACCGTTATAAACACGTGTAACGCGCATATAGGGTAAGGAGGGGGAATGGCGTTCACCTAAGGAAAACATGGTGTATTTTTTAAATTATACAATATAAATCAAAATTAAGAAAAGTAATTAAGTCTTTAACTATCTAGTAATCAAAAATTTAACAACAAAATCATATATCTTTGATCTACTAGGAGTAGGAATACATTAAAAAAAAAACACGTTTGAGCAGCATTACCCCTGACCTTGGGTAATGCCGCTCAGGGTACGGAGTAATGACGCTCAAATATGTTTATTAGAATATAACAAGAAATATACATTGTAATTATATAAATATGAATTAGATCAACATTATACAATGAAAGTAAGGTCTACAATCACAAATTAGCATCAATTATCCCGATTTGACAAAAACATCTAACTCGATTAGATCAAAAATTAGATCAGCGCAGCCGCAAACAAAAAAACGCACTTTACGTTCGCATGACGCGAACTGACGGTCCTTTTGCATCACTTTCTGTTAGAGGTCCCCCCTATCCTCGCCTTTCATGTCAAGTGGCGTTTTGCTACGTTACATTTTGACAGAGTTACAGAGGTGAGCGCCATTACCCAGTGGGCGCCATTCCCCCTGCTTACCCTACATTTTTCGAACAGAAATATCCATTGATGCACGGCCAGGATTCGAACTCGAAATTAATTTGAAATTAATAATATCTACCTAGGTACCTATTTACCTAACTACATGAATTCAATAATTCAATTTCAAACTTTTTAGTCGATCATGTGAAGTACCACCTATTTACCAACTTACTTTACCGATAGTGGTAAAATAGCGCCACCTGCTAGCGGAATTGCAAACCTCTTTCATCTTACCTCTCAAATCCCGAGCGGTCGCATGAGAGTTTTTAGTATTTGTTGTTAGAGCAGCAATAGAAATACATAATCTGTGAAAATTTCAACCGTCTAGCTATCATGGTTCATGAGATACAGCCCTGTGACAGACATACGGACAGACAGACATCAGACAGACGGACAGACAGACGGACAGACAGACGGACTGACAGACGGACAGACAGACGGACAGACAGACGGACAGACAGACGGACAGCGAAGTCTTAGTAATAGGGTCCCGTTTTTACCCTTTGGGTACGGAACCCTAAAAATTACAATCCCTTTTCTAGCTTTTTAGACAAAATCAATTATTATTTTTCGTTTGATTTCATTGATAAAAATGACATGGATAGGTGCGTCCAATTTAAGTTTAGAAGAAGCGCGTGGCGTTGTATGCCTGTAATGTTAAGCAACCTCCAGCGCGGAAAGAAATGGATGGCTGCCCTCTAGTGTCATTAACATCTGAGTGCTATCATACTTCGGAGGGTACGTTAAGATGTTGGTACCTGTCACAAAAGTGGTTAAGCCTTAAGTGGCCTAAAATCTCAGTCATCAGATTTAGCCACTTATTCAAACGAATATATTTTTTTAATTAAATAGGAATGCAATTACTTTTTAATAGCCTTAATAGACACGATGAACATCAATCATACTAAAATTTTGTATCCAAAAGTTTATGAGAACGTTTTGATGTTTGTGTGTTTTGTCTCAATCATGCCCAACAGACCAAACAAATTTGGATGAAACTTGAAATTATGCCTTGGTTTGGCATATAGGTTACTTTTTATCCAGGTTCCACGCGAGCAAAACCGCAGATAGCAGTTGGTGAACATTAATTTTGAATAAAATAAACATTTCAATTGCATTCACATCCCAATTAGGGATAAATAAATGTATTAGTGTGAAAACCATTTGATTAAAGTGGAGCTGGCGTTCGCTATAAAGCGGTGAACGAAAATCTTGCATCGAGTATGTACGAGTACTTACTCATATTACGTTTAGAAAACTAGAAAGAAAACGGACGAAAATGTTACGACCAATCAAAAATGTTATGAGACCAACTTCGGAGTACACCATAACTATTAAAAAAAGAATTGTTAAAACTCTACTCTGTAAGAAGTTATGCGTGGTCTAAAATAAAAAAATATATACGTGTCGAATTGAGAAGCTCCTCCGTTTCTTCGTAGGTTAAAAACTGACGTTATCTTCATTACAATCGCTGCTTTTCTTGAGTTGTGATTACAAACGAGTTTCATCTGGCCTAGGTACTGTATGATTGAATGACGGTCAGGGTTATAAAGAGGGCAGTTTTTCAGAAATGAAGGCTTAAGCGCATCGCATTGGGATCGAATTGGGCAGTCACCGTGAAATGGAAAATAAATGAGTTCAGGCACAGCACACATACCTACTTGTACCCACTCAGTCATTTACTGTAATATTATGTGAAATAAGTTGATTAAAATGCATTGGGCTCCAAAATAATAATTCAACTTGAGTGAACTCTAGAATAAAATCTTTGTTTTACAAAAGCATTTAAACAAAAAGCAAAAAAATGGATTTACTAGCTGGCCTGCCCGACATCGAGTTGTCTATCGTCGGTCTAAAAGGATATCTACCGTACGGATTATATATTTTTTTAATAATTTGCGCTTACTCCATGGAACCCGACCAACGAGCAAGCGGTCAATCAAACATTTACGTCCGAAACATTCTACAAAAAATATATAAAAAGTAGCTTAAATACTATTACAAGGCAAGACTGCTACTTTTTTAAGTTTCATCTAAATCCATTTGGGCGTGATTGCAATATTAGTAGGGTAGGATTTTGTACAACATTTTTATTTTATGTTGTACCTAAATGTTAAAGATGAAGTCCAGAAATTAATACTTGTGTACCTATGTTAATTTATTTTTAAGAAAAATAAATAATTTTATCCTGCGATTAAGCTATTTTAGGTAAGTAGATACACTCTATTAACTAGGTTTTTGTTTTCGTTTAGATAAAGTTATCATTTTATACTCATTGGGCAAGCATTTACAGCACTTGGCAGGTGTTAAGTTCAAACTTAGCTTTCGGCGTTAGAGACGTCAGTGTGAGAGCTTTTTATATACCAACATATGAAAACAAATATTTAGATACGTATATTAAATAGTAAGCTACAATAAGATCCAGTCTAGATTTACCCTTAGCAAATACTCACTTCTGAGGCAGACGCTGGTACCTGTGTGGACACAGCTTAATCACATTTTCAGACTGCAGAGTAAATGTTATATCAATGCAATTAAAAGGCGACTTTATTTACTCGTTTTGAGATGTCAATAGTAAGGTTTCAATATCTGGATATTGTTATTGAAGCTTTTTTTTTTACACCATCCAGCCCCAAACTATGCAAAGCTTACTATGGGACCCAGATAACTGATAAAAAAACTTATATACTTTTTTTGTAGATACATACTTAAACATGTTAACACCCAGACACAGAACAAACATCTATGTTCATCACACAAATGTTTATCCTGGGTGGGAATCGAATCCACAACCTACATAGCAGAAGGCAGAGCTACTACCAACTGAACTGTGAGACCAGTCAAACCTCATTATTTAACTTTTTTGTTACCTTGTCTGAGCTTGTCTGAGCCTTGTTCGATTTACACCTCACATAAGCTCAACATAGCATTTAAGAAAAGGATCATCCCGTCACACCCTTCTCAAAATTCTTTTTAAAATGCTTTTATAGTGGTCGTGAGGAGACATTTAAAAAAACCGTCCAGGTGCGAGGTGCGAGTCGGACTCGTGCACGTAGTGTTTCGTACCATTATCTAAAAAAACGGCAAAAAAATTATTTTTGTTGTACGGGAGCTCACATAAATATTTATTTAATTCTGTTTTTATTATTTGTTGTTATAGCGGCAACAGAAATACCATCATTTGTGAAAATTTCAACTGTCTAGCTATAACGGTTCATGAGATATAGCTTGGTGACAGACAAACAGACAGACAGACTGACAGCGAAGTCTAATAGGGTCCCGTTTTTACACTTTGAGCACAAAACCCTAAAAATAAAATCGTTACAAACAATGTCAGACTAATGTCAGGGGATTGAAAAAATACACTTTCCTAAAAATATAGACTCTTGTAGTTAAAATGCGAGATCATACCTCTCAGCTCAGTTGTTAGCTTGTTAGTAGTCAGCCTTCTGTGCTGTAGGTTGTGGGTTTGGTCCACAACCAAGGCAAATATTTGTGTGATGAACATAGATGTTTTTTTTTGCATCGGGGTGTTAGTATGTATCATAAAATGTATGCTTAGTTTGAGGCTAGATGGCGATGTATAAAATTTCCACCAATATTTATTTTTATTTTCTTATTTAGTGACCTTGAAGGCACTAGTGATGCGATTAAAAGCATCTCAAACTTCAAAGGAGTTGAATAACATCTGAACTTCAAACACAACTTCATCCAATTCAACTCCGTTCTGGCTCTCTAAGAAACTAAGTCTGTTATATGATGGCAATAAGCTAGTGCTTTTTTGATGCTTTTAAATTGTTTAGGTGCCGTCCACCAGAAAACCAAGCTTAGCAACTCGAAGCAATTTTAATCCATTATGATAAACATAACCTTTTAAACCAGTACAAATTACTAACGTAATATTAACATTTATTTTTCCTCTTGACCTTGTCCCTCTTCTCGAGGGGTCGGCCATGTTGATGTCGCAAATAGGCTTGGGGCGTTTTACAACCGGCCGCCTCTGTCTACTTATATACTCAACTATTTAACTCTCATATATTATTAAAATTTAATCGAAAATCTTACGGCCGTCAAATAACGTTGCAAACTGTGCCACTGCAACTCAAACCCACGCCGAAGAAGCTCACGTTGCATCAGTGTCGGCAAACTAATCACGGCTTGTTCCCAACCTAACCCCATTTCCGAGTCGGTAGGTGAGAGTTGGTTAGATTAGGTAGATGTATGACTCTGGGATGGAGGCGTCCTATCGGCCGGCATTGACGGGTTCGTGCTCTATGGGGACGTTCATTAATCAAGTGACGGTTTATATAGCAAAAAAATGCTGATAGTGAAAACAAAATTACTTAATTTTGTAGAATGTTTAACGGAAAATAAAAAAATTGAAAATCGGAAAAATGATAATGACAACGCTAGTACTGGCAATAAAGGTAGCGATAATGACCACCAATTAACTAAATCCAAAGTGAACAATTAGATAATATTTTCATTTTGGCAAACTGATTTTCTAAAAGTGCAAAATAATAAAGTTTAAAAGTTGGCCACATTTGTATTTGTTTTTTTTCCACTAAAATGTATGGTTTGAACATCTAGTTTCAGTTTTCGGGGTGGTCTTTAAACACCACGTATAAATAGATAGATTATATATTGCCACATCCTCAAGTTTCTAGGCTCCACATCTTACTAACTTACCGTGTTTCTGGTGAAATGAGCACGCGACCTAATTCAATAGGTTTCTCTAATGTTGGTGTGAAAGCCAACACTGCTGAAGTAAGTGTGGTTTTGATAAAATTTTACTTTTCTACCTAGAACATAGATATAGATCTAGACATTCAAGTACCAATTTTCGGCATTAAGTACGAATCTTTCAAACTGTAAAAGTATTTCAGTATATAAGATTGTTCATGAAAGGAGCTACAAGGAAACCTTAACGCCGTTGGTTGCCGTCGACCCTTTTCAAAGATGAAAATAAGAAATAGAAACAAAAGAAAAAATAGACAAAGGTTTTTATAAAGGTGTACCTAAGGTATTTGAATACCTAAGAGTATTAAGATAGTAGGTACCTACGTTCTATTATTTTAGCGTAAAGTAATAATATATTTAGATGCAATCAATGAAACAAATGAATAAACAATTGCAAATGTTAGAAGACATAAATAAATAATAGAAAACTAGCTGTCCCGATAGACGTTGTCTTGTAAAATTTCAATAATCCCTTAGAAAAAAAGCACTTTCAGTGTTTCCCGCATTTTAAAATCTAACTTTAAGGATTTTTTCAAATTTTCTTTCATAACAACCTTGTCTTGACAATAACGAACACACTTTTTAATCCAATTTATTAGTGCTGTCTTTCTCAAGATATAGCGTGACCAAGGGAAATAGGGATTCATTTTTATATTAGGTTCTTATAGATTAAATAAAATATTTATTAAACTTTGCTTTACCCAAGGGCCTCGTTATATACTCAATCAGTCGCAAGTTTAACGAATGACTGACCGTGAACCTATCGTATTTGATTCATTTGTGGGCAGATGAAGTCAACTGATAGTTATTTCAATATTTAGATTTCAATGTCATTCAAGTAAATTGAGAGACTTTGTTTTAGCATTATTTCAATTATCGGTCAGTCACTGTGCGAATAGCGAGCTTTTTGAGTTAAATATTAGTATAACTGATCAATGAATCGTTTTAATGTCAATAATATGACAAATATAATTTATTTTACAATTGTTTTTTTTTTGTTTTCTTTCTAAGAGCGTCTGCATGAGTTAAACAACTTAACTTCTAAACATTTAATAAAATAATCGGGCTGTCTGTTTGTATGACTGCAATTATCTAGAAAAGTATTGCCCCAAGTTTTTTTTTTAAATCAAATATCTAATACTAGTACCTAACTTAGAATCTAAGCTATAAACGGAATTATAATTCATTTTCTACATCTAGTTATCACATAATGCAAGCTATCGTAACCGTTAACTGTTTTACGCAAAACAAAGTCACGCCCAGACATAGCTAGTCTATTGCGAGTACATACAATTACGTAAGGAATATAGAGCTATTGATAGTCTGTTACAAAAGACCTCCATAGAAAACCCATAATAGCAACCAGCCAATAACAGCTATTAGTTATTAGAATCCGTACAATTCGTCTCATAGCAATTCGCTCAGTCGTGAGTCTTGAGTCGTGGCCTAGTTGCGAACAATGTTGGTGCTAAACTAAACGAATCAAATGCCGCAGCAAAACTTATTAGACTATTAAAGGGCGAACCTACAAGTACTTATGCAACAACACTTATGTACGAAAATTAGTTTTTTATTGAAAAATATATTTGCAGAGAGCTTTTGTAAAATCATTAAAACCATCGAGCACCAGCGCGCTTTCACCCGTCATATTGTCATCGGGACTCTTTAGTTCTGGTAGCAATACATTATTTATAGTACTCAATATGAAATTTATTTTTGACTAGCTGTCCCGACAGACGTTGTCCTGTCAAATTACAAATATCCCATAGAAAAAAAGCAGTTCAGTTTTTCCCGAATTTCACAATTTCCAGGCAGCTTATCGCATTTTTCTTTAATAAAAATAACCACCTCTGTATCAATGCGAACGAAACAAAAAAATAAATATTCAAATCGGTCAAGCCGTTTTTGAGTTTTAGCGAGACTAACGAACAGCAATCCATTTTTATATATAAGATTTCTTACCATCGGATACCAACAATAGGTTGTAAAATGGTTTGTAAATCATGACTGACAACTTACAAACAAACATACGAACGAAATAAAAGCTTGTAAAAATACGTAAATGATGATACCCGTGACTGTAGAACGAATAGTCCAAAGCATGTACTTCTATAATAGTACTTCGCACTAATTGAAAATGCGAAAGTTTGCGAGTTAGTGAGTTTGTAGGTTTATGTTTCAATTACGGCGTAACGGCTGAACCGACTTGGATGAAAATTGGAATAGTTATACTTGGTCCGTGACTTGAATAGTATGTAGGCTACTTTTTTATCAGAGTAACACGCTAATAAAGCCAATCTGTACAATATCGTTTTGTGAATATTTCTATGCTTGAATATTTGTGGTTCGACCGATTTGGATGACACTTGAAATAGATACTCGTAGATAGTGATCAAGTATGACATATGGATCATATACAGTGTGATTAAACTCAATATTAAATCTCTTGGATTTCAAGACAAGACGAGTCATTTAAGTCTTTTTGTAACGTTTCCTCACATTGACACCAGACTGAAACTATTTATAACGCTGTCAAATGCAATTATTTTTCATTATTTTCCCTACCGTCAACTAAAATACATGCATAGTTACTATACATTTTTTCTTTTCTTTTGCTTGGTGTATCTTATTTGTGTGTAGTTTATAAAAATGAAAGGTATACTTGCGAACCTCATTACTCGCATTCCAATAATCCTCTAGAATAGAATACCCTAAAACATGACCAATGTGTCACTGTATGTCAATTTTGAAGATTTTCTGATGCCAAACATGATGACAATAACCCCACTAGACATCTTCAAAGGATCTATGCGTCTGAAGATCTGAGAGGATGTCTACCGTTCTTGGGGATTACAGTCGTGATCCTATTTATTTTTATTATTTTTTTGATGACACAGAAATTCAATAAAAGTTATTTGAAATATTAGATTTAAATTACAATAAACTAAGACAACGGTCCACCAAACGATAATAGTCGAGCGTTTTTTACTTTCTATTCTTTCTTCTTCTTCACCTTATCCCTCGTAATCGTGGGGTCGGCATAACATTTTTTTGTAACTTTTATATAGAATAAATTGTTTCATGATAATATGACCTTCTAATGGCGATTTAACATGGGCTGATTCGAAAGGAGGGCGCGTAGGGCGCGTAGGGCGAGTAGGGCGGGCGGCTGGGGCTCATCTGAATGTCTATCCGATCCCATCACATTCCGCACTAAACACAAATTACAATCCGATTATGACATAGGGTTGTCAACTATAAAATAACATTTTAGTGGTCATTTTTTTACACAGCGCCATCTAGCCCTAAACTAAGCACAGCTTGTACTATAGGAACCAGATAACTGATAGAATACTTAAATATATTTTTTGGCAAATACATACTTATTATACATATAACACCCATACGCAGAACAAATATCTATGTTCATCACACAAATGTTTGTATAGTGTAGGTGAAGATCAAACCCACAACCTACAGCGCAGAAGGCAGAGTTACTACCAACTGTACAGTCTACTCAGACCACTTAGGATGTTTTTGAATCTCTTGCGAGTCGTGAAAGTTTATACCGACGGCGACCTTCACGTCGAAGGATTTCTAACGCAGAAATTTTCATTAATTAAAACTTACTTTCTTTTACTAAAATAAAAATTAAAACTTCAAAGGTTCAAACTTTGTCATAGTTAATTTTATTCAACAACTTTAATGTATAAATTATGAAATAAACCAGTTGATACACATCCAATTAGCTACCATCAAAATAAACTTTGAATTTGAAAACACTAGACGGCAGGCTAAAAAAAGATACTCATTTCCAAAAGAAAGTCGGAATAACGTAATAAAATTAGCCACAAAGTATTAGTGAACTTCTACTGTGGGCTTGGCGTCGACAGCCCTTATAAAATAAAATAAAAAGGAAATAAACCTCTCGCCAGTTACCAAGTTTTTGCTAATACAGCTTTTTGAATGGTTACCCTCGGCTTTGGCCGGGAAGTGCCAGAAAACTTTCATAGTTCTTTGGAAACTGGCTATTGCCAGGCGATTTGGAATTATGAATATTTTATACGATCGTTAAATCCTAATGGAGGTAGGGTTTAAGGTTTGCCCAGTCTAGCGTCTCGTCATATCCCATCTTGTACATATAATTGCTGGTTTTACACGTAGAACTTCTTGGCGTAACTGGCTTTCCATGCAAAATCTGTTTTTTTTTATAGTAAAGTGCGATTGCAATGCGACGCGGCGCTAGTGAAGACCAACACTTAATCGGATTTAGGAGAGTTATAATCTATTGAATGGTTTTAATAATTTTGTTTTTAGAACTGTGGAAAAACTTCCAAGCAAGCCACAGTGCTAATATTATTATACATAAGTGATTGTAACGAACATTTTAAGCATCGCCAATTTCAATCACAGATTTTACAAGTACCTAATTTACATAATTGTTTACCGAAACCTATTTACAATCAGGTCATATTACGAGTACGTTCATTTAATAACCCCTTTATATTTTTGTCATAGGTTGTCATATTTTATGGACACTTTCATTTTATGAAGGTCATTAGACTCAGATTCGGGGGGCGAGCTTAAATGTTTGCGCCATGTGTGTCGATCATCGACCACATAGCCCAATAGACGTCTAATGGCTTCATTTATTCTAACAAACAATTCTGTCAAAGCATTGAGGTGTGGGGGAGCGGTAAAAAATGCATTCTGATTGACTGGCTCAAAGTCACAGTCCGCCGCGAGGTGCGTCGTGAATCGCGTTTGGTGGTTTACAGAGGATCTGTAGCCCATATGTGTTGTCTAACAGTGTTTGCCTTGTATGAGGAGTCTAGGCTGTGTGGTCGATGGTGTCGATAAGCCTCCACTTGTCGCTAATGTTTATGGATGTTATCATATTATTATGTTGGTACTGGAGCTTCCTGAATCGTTGAAAGGAGAGGTGAGGAGGAAATTAAATAATAATGAAGATAAAAGAGTTACATGACTGATTTCAGGCTGCAATGACGAACGATATGGGAGTATGGAAGAGAGAAACGTTTTGAATGGACCCCACTTAAGTGGGTTAAGGGCAGGCAGATGATGATTAAAAAGAGTTACATAACAAATTTTTCTATGTGTTATATTATGGTAGGTAGTCAGTATTCTAAACTAATAGTTATTCAAATTCAATTCAAATTCAAAAATCATTTATTTCAATAAAATCACAAGGATCACTTTGAAACGTCTTATTCTACTATTCTAACTATTCTATTGAATAGAGTATTCCTCGAGCGCGTTCGCCATTTTCATCAATGTCGAAATAACGAACGTTTTAAACTTAATCGTCACTTGACTTTTGCATTTTTCAAGTTATTTTTACGATTACGCTATTCAACAAGTTGTTAATTACAACTTTCGGAATTTTAGAATCAAATTTCATAGAAGTAGATTTATTTGGGTATTTAAAAAGGTAATTAAACGAGCTGTTCAACGCACGTCTCGGCACTTTTCACTGTGAAAATCTCATTGAAGCAGACGCGCTTGCTCGTACGCGCGATCTATTTATATTGCTACTTACACTTACAAGTTAGCTCACGCGAGCGTGCTTAGCTTTGATACGCGTGCACGCGCTTTAAGTTGCAATTTAACGGCAATTTGCTCTCGTAAATACAAACCAAAATGGCAATTAAAAAAAAAAAATAGGATCACGACTGTAATCCCCAAGTACGGTAGGCATCTACTCAGACCGAGAAGAGGGTAGTCAGAGGCACGTCCAAATATTACATTTAGAATATGCCCACATTCGCAGTAGTTAGCATTCCACACGTGACAGGTTGCAAGCCCGTCGCCGTTTACAAGAATACTAACTGGTTTCCTCACGACGTTTTCCTTCACTGTTATAAACACGTGCTATCTGTTCAAATTAATTGATGCTCGACCTTCTGATTGAAAGTCGAGGTACCTCCCACTCGGTCAACATGGCTTTTTTTTCTGTGTGCCCAAAATCATAGTTGTTGATGACATTTATTATTTTGATCACTATTGGTCTATTTTGAGCCAGTCGCGTGACAGGCGTGACATACGTGAACGTAAAATACCTCGACTCGAATATATTGACCGCGGCTGTATGTTATCACTCTTCCAAATGAGTTGGTAGGTGGCTGCACATTCAAGGTAATAAGTAGGTCATCGCTTCCATTCATAAATTTATAAAAGTTAGTTAAAATAAAAAAAATACCTGCCTGCCTAAACGCACACTGACTGTAGCTAATGATTTGTACATATTGTAGGACTGTAAATATGATTGTGTCTACACTTTATTGTATTAGTTATAAGTATTTGTATTCATTTGTTACGTGATATTTATTTATTAATCGAGAACTTAAATAAATACATATTGGTGGACTCTACACACAGCGCCATCTAGCACTAAACTAAGCAAAACTTGTACTATGGGAACCAGATAACTGATGGAATACTTAAATACGTTTTTTTTTTGTAAATCACAAGTACATATATTAACACCCAGACATAGAGTAAACATCAATGTTCAGCACATCAATGTATATTCTGAGTGGGAATCGAACCCACAACCTACAGCGCAGAAGGCAGAGTTACTACCAACTGAGCTGCGGAGCCAGTTTAGTTAGACAAACCTTACATAATTTTTTTTCAAACTATCGTGATTTGTAGACATAACTATAGATAAAGACTCGTGTCAAAATGACACAATTTAATCGTGTTTGGTGATTTTTGAATGTTATCTTTCGTCATCGTACTAATAAGGCTTAATCGAATATGTAATTTGTGGGTAACAGCTTCAGACAGCTTCCAGCGTCTGCACTCTACGGTCATTTAATGACGGTTGTCACTTGTAAGTAAACTGTAGCTTTAGGAAAGCTTCAGTGAAGGGTGCTCAATGTCAGACAACTCGTTATTTTGTATGTGTAATAATGTTCGCTCATTTCACATAAAGCTTACCGACCCTTTAAATTGTATAGTTTTTAGCCCAAAATTCACCAACACATTGTCAAAAAAAGTATATTCAATTTGGTATTTTAGTAAATTTATATTGTTTTTAAAACTGAACGTGTTAAACCCATTTTTTTTATTTCGTATTCCTCAAGTCTACTTAGAATAATTATGCAATAAATACAGCTTGGTTGAGTAGTTTGTCGAATCAATATTTATTTTTTGTTCATTCTACCAACACAGGGTTTAAACAATTATTAAAGAAAGCAACTTTGGTGTAAATAACGCCAGACTGCTGTCAGTGCAAAGTGATAAAAAAATACACTCGTCTTTAAATACGGAAGTTAAATTGAACATCCTCTAAAAAATAAATAATTTTGAAAACTTGTGCCTGTCACATGAAAGATTGCGCCTCCCAGCTCGTTTCATTAACGACATTGATAGATGTTTTAATTGATTTTCTGCCTTCTAATCATTGGTTAATCAGCACGTCAAGTTTGGTGAACTTTGTCCATATCTGTCATAAGTTATTCAGAAAACATCCACTAAGGTTATGTTCTGACGGTCAAGCAGAAGTCTCGCGAGCATCGTATGTTCATAGAATTAAAACAAACTCATGTCAGACCGGAATCAGTAATGATTGAATGGATGTGCAGGATTTACTAGTGGATTTTTACAAAAGGCTTGAACGTCGTCTAAAATTAAGATGATACCAGGTAGATGCTTGCTAAATAATTTAAAAATATTTTTTACCATTATGTATTTTGTAAATATTCTGTAAAATATTAGTATTAGATGTTATTTGTTTTATCTATAATATAAAAATAAGTCGGGTTTTCCTTCCTAACGCTATAACTCCAGAACGCACGAACCGATTTCCACGGTTTTGCATGCAACGGGAACGGGAACGGGAACGGGAACGGGAACGGGAACGGGAACGGGAACGGGAACGGGAACGGGAACGGGAACGGGAACGGGAACGGGAACGGGAACGGGAACGGGAACGGGAACGGGAACGGGAACGGGAACGGGAACGGGAACGGGAACGGGAACGGGAACGGGAACGGGAACGGGAACGGGAACGGGAACGGGAACGGGAACGGGAACGGGAACGGGAACGGGAACGGGAACGGGAACGGGAACGGGAACGGGAACGGGAACGGGAACGGGAACGGGAACGGGAACGGGAACGGGAACGGGAACGGGAACGGGAACGGGAACGGGAACGGGAACGGGAACGGGAACGGGAACGGGAACGGGAACGGGAACGGGAACGGGAACGGGAACGGGAACGGGAACGGGAACGGGAACGGGAACGGGAACGGGAACGGGAACGGGAACGGGAACGGGAACGGGAACGGGAACGGGAACGGGAACGGGATCGGGAACGGGAACGGGAACGGGAACGGGAACGGGAACGGGAACGGGAACGGGAACGGGAACGGGAACGGGAACGGGAACGGGAACGGGAACGGGAACGGGAACGGGAACGGGAACGGGAACGGGAACGGGAACGGGAACGGGAACGGGAACGGGAACGGGAACGGGAACGGGAACGAGAACGGGAACGGGAACGGGAACGGGAACGGGAACGGGAACGGGAATGGGAACGGGAACTTAACACAGCATTTGTTAATTCTAAAGCGATACGAAGTTCGCCGGGTCAGCTTTTACGAAGTATAAATAAAAGCTTTTTAGTTAAAAGCTAAAGTTTAAAGATTTCGGTCACATCACTATAATATGAGTTGATCTATTAGATAGATAGATAGAAAATTCTTTATTGCACAATACAAGAACATGTACATAGGCGAACTTAATGCTAGTTAGCATTTTCTTCCAGCTAACCTTTGTGTAATTTGGAAAGGGAATGGTAGTGCTTTGTAAGAGAGAAATCATTGAATTTATTATATTTATACACATACTTACTAAAAAATACATAAACTTACATATATACCATACAATAATACCTAGTATCTACAAAAAAATATATATAGGTGCTCAAATTGGATGAGTATTTTGCAGAGAGAGATAATGTTGGTATAATTTGGACTTGAAGATTCCCATGGATGAGGCTTTGCGTATGTCTACAGGGAGAGAGTTCCATAGGCGGATCGCAGTAACCGTGAAAGAGTCGGTGTAAAAGTTTGTGTTATGTTGAGGCGTCATGAGAAGAAGGTGTTGAGAGGAGCGAGAAGGACGGTCTGGAGGGATGAGGGGAGTGAAACGTTCTTTAAGATAGTGAGGTGAGAGGGGATGATGGAGGATGTTGTAAAGGAGGCAGAGAATATGGGTGTTCCGACGATGGCGGATGTTAAGCCACTTCAGTTGTGTCCGATAGTGTGAGATGTGGTCGTACTTACGCAGACCGAACATGTACCTAATACAGAGATTCAACAACCGTTCCAGCTTGTTAAGTTGCTCTTCAGTGGCGTCGGGATAACACACATCAGCGTAATCTAGAATGGGGAGTAGAATGGAGTTGACAAGGGTGGATTTAGCGGAAAAAGGCAGAAAGTTTTGCATACACTTCAAGGCATGCATAGCACCATACATTTTCCTGCTGACTTCAGTTATGTGATGTTGCAAGGATAGGTTTTCAGTGATGATGAGGCCAAGATTCTTTACCTCGGAGCAGTAACCCAAGGGAACATCATTATATTTTACAGAGGGGAGAGAATTTAGGTCAAGCCTAGAGATAAAGGCATCTATTCATTATTAGTCAAAAATAGATACATTATAAATGTAAAATCCAGGAAACTGATAGCGGCATGCTGTTCTTTATTGACCTGAAATACTGACACTATCTAGACCAGCTTGCACAACAAACACTAAAAGTGTTTAGCGACAAATTTTACTCTTTAAATCTAAATACATTTAGGAATTGTTGTGCAAACCGCCCCAATTATCTATATTTATGAACTTGGGACATCTATAAAATTGGATATGTAGGCGCCATAACAATACATTTTGTTTTGTTCGCAACAAACCCCTTTATATCAAGTGTTGTCAGTATAGCTACTCATAATCAAACTTCCTAAGTCTTTCATAGACTTCTCAGTCTGAAAAAGACTACCAGTAAAAAAAGCATAAAAAAACACAATTCTCTATAATTTTGAGATGATTGAATAACAGTTTCATCGATCAATTATCAATTTATAAGGCTCAATTTAGTGTGACCAATAATTACCTAAATAATATTACAGTGAAATGTTTCAAATGTCCTATAAATAATAACTAGCTTCCGCCAGCAGCTTCGCCCGCATGGTACCTGGATAAAAAGTAGCCTATGTTATTCTGATGTATAAACTATACTACTATAAAGTTTCATTTTAATCTGTTCAGAATGTTTTGCGTGAAAGAGTAACAAACACACACATACACACTCACAAACTTTCGCATTTATAATCTACTATAATGTTAGCTATTTTGCATCTCTATACCTATAGGTATCTATAAATAACGTGACGTGTGAACCTAGCCTAAACTCAAAGCCCACTTTAACAGTGATGGATTTGCCTTAAAAGAAACATTTTTACGATAAAGATTTACATTAATAATAAATGCCCTAAGGGAAGCAAATTGTTTGACGTTTTCAGATTTTTCAACATCAATGGTTTTCGCGTTTTGATCAATATTTAGGTCTATTTTTATTAAGCTCTACATCACACAGAATTTTCTATTTTAGCCTAAATAATAAAAAGATTTAGATTAAAATCAAAAAATTGCACAGATTTTACATTTGTTTTCGTTTTTGATTTTATTTGTTTACAGATGATTTCCTGGTAATTTACTGTTGAATACGGCGGACATTTTTACAGGAGTATTTCCTGGTAATATTTTGTTGAATACAGCTGATATTTTCACAGAATGTTGTGAATGAATCTTTTGATCTTGACGACATCCAATCACCGGGCCCTGAAAGGGATTGACAAGGGAATGAGGCCTTGAGATCACTTGTCTTTTATTTTCTTTGCACCAGAATTGTATATGTTATCCGAAAATACCTTATTAAGAAACATTGTCTTTAATATTTAATATACTCGTACCTTTGTATGTTTTTTTCTTTACTTATGATACGCATAACTATAGATTTTGATACGCAATTAACTTAGCTTAGAATTTCATAGAAATATTTACTAGTTCTTAATACTCTCACGATGATTTCCTTCACCATAATGCATTAATGCACATTTTTTTTTTCTAACTCACTACTTTCGAATCGAATGTCGAATCACCACTACGGTTCTGGACCCCATTTTTAGTGGAGAGTATTTTTACTACCCTGACATCAAACTGGCATTATTTTCATTGCGATTGCTGTCTTTGACGAGACTCTCTGGTTTGACGACTAAGAATACGGGGGTAAAGCTTTAAATCGAGACCTCCTGACACGATGCCTTCCATTCTCCACATGGAGAAGTGGACTTTATAAACCGTTCGAGCGTTCAACTTAATTCCATCTGGCGACGCTCTTAAACTGGACATCAAAATTAAAACTAAAACGACAAGGAAACCTACTTAATGGCTTTTATAGTCTATGCTGAATAAAGCTGTGCGCTGAGTTTTTATGTCATCGTGATGCTCGTGAGTGTGCTACTTGTTTAAGTGCTACCAACAGTATTGTAGTGTGACGTTCTTTACAATCAAATATACCATTTCAGAAACAGTTGGTAGCGTAAATAGGCAACTTTTAGGTAGGTTCTACGGTAGGTTTTCGGTAGTATTAAATAAACAAAATCCATTATGAAATGTCGTGTTGTCTGTGTCTAGATGCAACTATTTTCCGTGAAACGTAGACTAGGCCCTCTGTAGGTCCATTACTTGTAGCGCAAGTTATCAACATGACAGTCGGAACATTGTTCGTGAGCCACTATGAATGTAGGCACTTGGCGATGCTGCCAAGGCATAACTCAGATAGCAATGCAGCCGGCTTTGCCCGTTATTGCGGCAGCAATATGGCGCAATTAGGCCATGTTAATTGCCGTTTTTATCTGTTTTATCTAGCATGACTACTGTTATAACACTGCAGTTTAAATTATAGCAATGTTCTCTGAGATAAAAGTCAGACGTCAGACTTTGATTTGTTACGGTGGTACAATATTTCAAAACCAAAATTTATTATAGGTACACTGGACTTATAAGCCTTTAAGTCATGGTAAAACAATTGGTCACGTATATGGCCTGGACTAGTCTTGTTTTTGACCCCTAAAGTGAATGACAAAATAAAATGGATAAAAAGTATACACAACCACATAGCGGAGTACCCTATAAAGAACTAAAATGGCCGGAAACGCAATAGGTTTGGGTAAACTATCGAAATAACTATCAAGGATCGGAAAATAAGCGAGCTCAGATATCGAATCGGATTAACATACGAACTGAAATACAATAGCTGTTTGGAAGCGAATCGGGTAGAGTAGGAGATAGTGCCACGAAATTTACATTAAAAAGTAAGTAACTATTCGTTTGCTTGTGAACTATAACCACTTACAAACATATTTACATTATGCACAAACTTATACGAGTATTTTATCTAGAACAACTGAGTTATTTATTCATTTAAAAAGGTAGAAATGGTTTAGTTATTTTTAGAAAGACTGATACTCTTAATCATGAATATATTTTTATAAATCTAGCTCCTGCACTCGGAGTTATAAGAACTAAGCAGACACAGGTTCATATAATGCACCCAATCGTGTTTGGCGAACAAATGCGTTTGTATCTACATATTAATCGAACTTTCCGTAGGTCAGTAGCGTCACAGAGAACCCCTTGTCAGTGGGTAAAGATTATGCTGAGTATAATATTCAAGTACTTAGGTTTGAAAACTATTTTCTCATCGACGAAGCAATGCCAACCAACCTTGGTAACAGAGTTTTGACCATGGCCTGGCCACCCAAATGTCTCCGGTATACTTAACTTTTGTAACTTTACGAAATACTGCCTAGAACCGTATTGTAGCCCTATTATGAGATTTCAAAACTACAGTAACTTGTAAGTATTATTAGCTATTTGTATTTAAGATTTTAGTTCAGTGTAGTTACCGCTAGAGGCGCTGTGCCATACAAATAGCTATTGATACTCGATAGCGACTGTAGTTTGGAAATCTCATATTATGGTTGCTGATTTATAAATATCGAGATGCATGCAAATAAGCATAGTATATGAATAAAGTAGTCTTGAATTCCATCTTGTTATTTTATCACATTTTCCTGGTACAAAAACTTTACAAAGGTCAAAATTAGTATTATTTGTGAAGGCGTTCATAAAAACACGTAGATTTCTGAGAATATCCTTGCCCTTCTGTTATACTCATTGGTTTTACTTACCTACGCTGTGTAAACAATAGAAATAGCTACGAAGTCAATCATAACTTGGATTGCGGTTAGCAGATCCTAGTTCAGTAGTTCTGCAACTGTAGCCTAACTAAGGCCACGCACAGACAATACAAATATATTCAGCAATTTAAATAATTACGATTAATAACAAAACCGACTTCATGCATGTTGTTATAAATTGAATTGAATAAGTCCAATACAAAATGTCATTCCCTATTTTTTCACCCTTAAAAGTGGTATTTTTTATTCAAATTTAAATGGCATAAAAAAAGAATCATCAAAATCGGTTCACCTAGTCGAAAGTTCTTCTATAGAAGAATAGGGTTCCGATTCTACCCTTTAGGTACGGAACCCTAAAAAATATCGAATTGTGCACCTCCTCCTTTTTTTGAAATTTTGCAATTAATAAAACAATCATATATTTCAAAAAAAAAAAAAAAAAAACCATCTTTTTGGATTTCATTTTTAATCCTGTTTCATGAAATATATTATTTGGGATTCGTGAAATCTATAGATTCATTTCATTTGGCTTACTCAAATTCTAATCAGTATTGTTCACTACATAGCAGCATGAATGAACATTCCATAATTAATCTAAAGTCAGTGCAATAAAGTTAATTTTGCATTGCAAGCTGATATAAAGTGACACACGCTCACTATGGCCAGTAGAGGCTATTTCCAGTCTGAGCTGTGTCTAGTGTAAACAAACTTGTAAACAACTGTGCTCTGAATAAGCACCAAACTGAGCTAGGAGTTAATAGTATTGCGTTTAAGTTTTCAGATAAATTTTGAAATGAAAACGATGGAAAATATTAAACTACGTTTGAGCGTTTCTGCAATGAGCTTGCTACCTGTAACTACAGCAAAATGTGCGAAATGTAATGTTCGGACTTGCCTCTGACTACACCTATTAGGCATATTCAATCGCAGTGCCTGGATATTTGAGAGGAGGTCTACTACACTTAGTCGTCATCGCGGTATTGATTTGTATGCGAACTGTTATGTCTGTCATTCCAAATAATGACAAATAATCCTCATAATTTTAAATTTGAAAACATTTGCGATGAAAATAACATCCATTTGATAGTAGCGAATGTGGAACGTCTATGTTTAAAGTCAGTATTAGTTCGAGCAGAAAATAGGTAACAATTTAGAATAGGGAATACTTTTGCAATTCCAAATCGTACAAAGTGGTGTAACTTAACCAAAAGTGTTTTGGTGTTACTGAAATTCAGAGTTGAAATAAGTTTTTAGGACACAGCAGAAAATACTTGGAAGAAAGTTGAGGCAATGAAATCAATTATCAAGAGTTACTTTTGGTGTACAAAAGTTTTAGGAAACAACAATGAACTAAATCTTATCTTTCTTTTATTATTTCTTATCTTATCTTTAAGGTAATGTGCTCAGGAAATTATGGGTTCACTTTCAGTCTACATATAGATATGTCTAGGTAGCTAGTGAGCCTAATTCGCATTGATTACCTACGTTTCAATATCTAAAAAATACCTTCACGGTATATATATTTATTGAAATGTATTAATATTACCGTACAAGTATTCTAGGAAGTCTTAAAATAAAATATACCAACAACAAAAGCTATCCGAAAAATAATGCCCTCCTTAAGACGCTGCCAGTCGACGATTATTTTTGTTCGAAACGAAAAAAGAAATACTTGTGAACAAGCCACATCTCCTATTTTATAATGTATAGTATATGTGAATAAAGTGTACCCATCTTTAATCACTTCGATAAATAATCCTACCGACCGCTGCAATGATGACAAACACACGTCCGCGAGTGGTCCGTCCGCCTTAGCTTTTCGAATAAATTAATGATATAAATTATGTATAATTACTTATCAAAAATCTATCCTAATAGAAATCTAGATCTATCTTTAACAATAAATCACAAGTTGATTTTAATAGTAGGTATATAAAATATTTCGATCTTAAATTCTAAAACGTATCATTTTGAAATAATATTTTTATCGTGAAAAGTTTCTGCTATTATGTTTTCAGCTTAATAGAAATCTAGGTAGGAACCTGAAGTAATATACTTATAAAAATAGGAGATGTGGCTTGTTCAGAAGTATTTCTTTTTTCGTTTCGAAAAAGAGCAATCAGCGGCTGGCAGCCTTTTAAAGAATTATTTTTGGACAATCGAAAAACAAAATCGAACTAGCCAATACAGAATATTCGTTATTATTATAAAAAGTTTTTTTCTCATGTTTGACGTAGGTAAAAATACAGCTTTCAGTAAAATTATGAGTAAGTAGAGCGGACAGAAGGGAATAAAAAATATGAAACCCTTGTTCAGCTTCACCACACTCTAACATAACAAGTAAAGGAAAATATTCTGTATTTTCCCTCCCGTTTCGAACGGTGTTCTATTTGAAATAATAGACAGGAAAATGATCATTTTATGTGTTCCTGTTACTCCGAAGTTTGTATGTACCTACGCCACTAACATCAACTTAGCAGAAAGGCTGGCCTAGCCTAGCTAGGATTGACATAATAAAATACAATATTCTATCGAATAAGAGGCAGAGCCCTTACTCTGCAAAACGATTTCGACATTATCTACGACAGTGACAGTGCTTCGACATATTCGGCCAAACCAATCGTCGTCTGTCGTAGCAGAATGTATGTTGTCAAAATTGACAATAATGATGTCGCTCGTTCTTTCTTTCAAAATATAGTTGAACACGTATAACGATATGACGTTTGTCCCAATATAATAGTTGATCGTTTTCAAGAGTAGACCCCAGGTATTAAATTTAATACACGCAATTAACGGAGTAGTTACGTAAATACCTATTCTATTCCCACATAAACAAATAATGTGTTTGTCTATAATGTAGTTGATACACGTCGAATTGAGAACGCCTGCTTTTTTTCGATTAAAAAAACATAGATTATTTTATATAGCACAAGCTGACCCGGCGAACTTCGTATCGCTTTAGAATTAACAAATGCTGTGTTAAGTTCCCGTTCCCGTTCCCGTTCCCGTTCCCGTTCCCGTTCCCGTTCCCGTTCCCGTTCCCGTTCCCGTTCCTGCTTTTCTCTTGAAATTTTTCCTGAATTTTCTTTGCTATAAACCTCACGGAGCCCGAGACCTTTCAAAAACCGCAAAACCTGCAAAACCGTGGAAATCAGTTCGTGCGTTTTGGAGTTATAGCGTCAGGAAGGAAAACCCGACTTATTTTTATATTATAGATTAGAACGCACATGAGTTAGTCAAATGCCCAGTTTTATTACTTTTACATTACGTGAAGTTTAAAATTCGCCGTCTTGTGACATACATATGTGGCAAGTCTCATAACTTTAAGGCGCATCGCCCTCACGAGTTAGAGTCGAGGCGGCGTCGAGGCGCAGTCGCGGCACAGGCGGAGCGGAGGCGGCTAGGAGAAGAAGCGGGGCTCGCAAACGGCGCGACGCCTACTTTTTCGATTCTGCCGAGTCGTGGCTCAGGCGAGGCTGAGGCGGCTCGGAATCGAGGCGAGGGCCTCGACTCTAGCTCGTGTGGGCGATGCGCCTTAAGGTCTATCTTTATGGACTACACGTTTTTGGTTGTTCACAGATACTTACTGGAACGACTCCCGGTGCGTGGTCAGGGTTAGAACTATCTATAAACTATCACTGCGTCAAATCAAATGGATAAAAAAGTATTTATTTCGCCAACAAACTAAAACCAATCAAAAACTCAACCAATACAAACAAAACTTGAATTTAAAATAGGTACAATTTATATTCGCGCATCGGTATTGTTTTTTAAAGTTTTTTATTCTAAATTATTGCAATTAGAAATTAGAAAATATATCTTTTTGTTTATTTTGCTTTTAACCTTCTCGTCATTTAGTCCAATCACATTGATATAAGACACATCATTAGTAATTTTATCCACAAAGACTGAATACCAGCATAAAAAACTAAAACATATTTTAAGCTCGAAATGCTTTATTTTCAACATTAAAAAATAATATCCATGTAAAGAGTACCATTAGGCGGTTTGAAAAGTTAACTGGTATAACTTCGAAGAACATTTTCAGAGCAATTTGATTTGGCATAATTTAGGTAATTTCTAAAGCCATCGTTTAATTTAATTCCCACATTTACTTGCGTTTTTGTCTTAAAAGCCTTATTTCTTAAAAAACAGAAGCCGTATTATGACGGATGTAAGCAACAAAAACGTACTTAATTTGAATTAGGTAAATTCGAAAGAAATGAAAGGCCGCGTTTATTTCTTGGTTTGGGTAAGTGATCCTTGTGATTTGATATAAGAAAAGTCAAATAATTATTAAAGATCTTCGAGTTGTACTGATCTTAAGACTTCAAACTGTAATAAATAAAACTGTAAATATATTATTAACAAAAAAAACATTTGTAATCGTCATAAATCCAATAATTTACGCCTATTCTTCGTGGCTATAGTTTATTGGCTTTATCAGGTTAGAAATCACGTTCACACCCTTATTTTACGGCTACCATATGTCAGCTATCCTTCATAGGGTGTATTATTATTGGGAAGACAATTAAAACTTAGCAATCTACCTCCACATCCATTGTTTACGAGCTCGAATATTTTTGACGCTGATAACATACGGTGTAATGTTCGCGTAAAATGTTATGAGTTTAATACACCTTTAATAAAATTAACTGCGAAATCAGGAAGTTGATGGAGTGTTGGCCATTCTTTAATAAATAAATATTGGTGGACTTTACTCACAGCGCCATCTAGCCACAAACTAAGCTATAGCTCTTGTACTATGGGAACCAGATAACTGAATAATATACATATATATTTTTTTGGAAATATATACCTAACATACATATTAACACCCATACACAGAACAAACATCTATGTTCATCACACAAATGTTTGTTCTGGGTGGGGATCGAACCCACAACCTACAGCGCAGAAGGCAGAGTTACTACCAACTTTGCTGTGAGGCCAGTCAAGCTTGTTAACTTGTGTGCTATAGCTGATTTTTAGTTACATACAAGTACTGGGTCCAATCCACAAGATTCTAAAGCAATATCAAAACAATATGAATCGCGGTGCGAAAGTGACAAAGATATACGAGTTCATATTGAGCTATCACTTTCGCACCATGAGTGTTTTTATATTACTTTTGAGCTTGTGGTACGGCCCCTTCTAATTCAACTAGGTCGGAAAAGCCTAATAATGGCTGTTCCAAATTGAAAGCTGGTTTTAAATTTCGCATAATTTTTTAGCAGGCTATTCTGATTTTATTAAAGATGTCACATTTTATAGTTATTTAAAATGAAACGCTACATAAAAAGCAACGAACTATTACTATTAAAACTTACCTATAACAAAAACAATAAAAATTCTACTAAGTTCGTGTACCAAATGAGTCATTTGTTCGGCGGTTAACAAATAAATGTAGAATACGAACATTCATGGAAAATAAAAATTCATTCATACATTATTGCATTCATAAAAGAGCCCTAAAGAGTCAAGTTTTCTCATAAAAACTACTAAATATCTATCATATTTTAGTCTAAAAATCTATATGATGTCTGAACATAAAAATAAAACACACCGGCATGCAATGGTGGAATTGTAGAATATTCTTGAAAAGGTAAAACTGCGAGGTATTATCGGGGACCTATTACGATGGTGCATATGAGAATAGTTCACAAGTTCACATGTTTGTGAGAAGGTGAAAGACGAAATTTTATCTAGGTTTTTTAAAGTGCCATAAATATATACTACAAACCAAGTCATAGTCACCAAGAAAACCAACGTCTCACCGCGCTTCGCCTACTCCATAGGTTCGGTGCTGTGCGGCTCAAAGCTGAGACGGGGACCTATTTGCCCCCACATGGCACAATCTACTGTCCATTTTACTTATTATTGTTCTTTTTTTTAATAATTATTTTATGCTTATTGTAGAGGAGATAAAAGTGTCTGTGGAAATTCGCAAGGAATAACATACTGAGCGAGTTCAGAAACTAATTAAAATTCAAATAGCTTTTTTGTTTCTGATTTTGTTATCCACTATTTATGGCACATCCTTCATAAGTTTTGTATTTTATTATACTTAATAATCTAATAATAATGCTTAAAAATCTTATAAAAACTAGAAGACTCAGACCCGCTACAGACGTTGTCCAAATTTCAATAATCTCATAAATAAATGCACGTTGCTATAACGACTGATGTCAGATTTTTTGTACAATAGCGCTTATCTATACCTAAATCATCCCTTTTGTGTCCTTTTGTCTTTTCGGGGATGTTTTTCGGATTATAAACACCCTTATTTTTAATTCAGGTGACATTCTACACCAACAGTATTATTTTTTACCGTTTAGTCGTTTAGGCCTAATTGGCTATCAAAAATACAAATATATCCTCACAAACTTTCGCATCTATAATATACTCGTAGGATTAGGATAACTATATATAATCCATTCTGATTAGACTTTTGAACTTTGATAAAATTTGCAAAAAAACTGCTATTATTAACTTATAACACTTATGAGCTTGTAACTTTGATAAATAGCACTCATTGAACGCTGAGAAACTTTGCATCGTTAAAACTTTTGTTGAGTTCTTTTTGCAACAAACTTTCAACCACTTTTTTTAATTTACACAATGTTTCAATGTGCGTGTAAAGGGTCGCTCCAGATCGTCTCAAATGAGAATGCACTTATAGATTGCAATAGGTACTTTTATTGAACTGTGTCTACAAGGCGATTATACATTTTTGACCGGGAGATATTGACTGCAAGTGCAAAACGCAACGATAGCGCGATCTAGCATTGGACATAATTTTGCAGTGACATCTAGTTTGATTTTGCGTAAACTTGCTTACAATACTATGGGCTGGTATTGAGTACTGCTCTAACTTGGCTTATAAATACAAAAATCCTGACAATAAATGTCCTGACTCAAACATACCGCCCACAAAGAACATCTGTTTGTGTTCTTCACTAATCAAAGTTTAACAAAGCAACTACTATATTTAGATTGACTGTATAAACCTAACAATAACAATTAACTTCAATGAATTCAGCTACTAAAACAGTGGACTGTATAAAAAACAAAACTAGAACAAACTAAATTTGTATTGAACAAACAAAACTTATTTATTACTTACAACTAACTCTTAATTTTAACCAATATACATGTAACTAATTAGTCACAGGCAAAACACATAGCCTGGACACGGGACGTTTACATAATGAACCGTTGCACTTCAGAGTTACAACTCGTGTAACATTGTCCAAACCAGCGTGCTTTTCTACTACTCTACCTAACAACCAACGAGCAGGAGGCACATTATCCTCTTTTATTAAAACTACATCTCCAATATTTGGTTCTGGAACCTGCTTGTTCCATTTGTAACGCTGTAACAGGTGAACCAAATATTCTTCAGACCATCGCCGCCAGAATTCTTGCAGCATGCGCTGAGCTAGCTGCCAACGCTTCAAGGTACTTAAATTACACCCTTCATAATTGCGATCAGGCACCGTTATCAGAGGTTCTCCTACAAGAAAATGGCCGGGTGTTAAAGGAGCAGGATCATTCGGACTGTCAGGCATCATCGACAAAGGACGTGAATTGAGACATGCCTCTACTTGACTCAAAACGGTGGACATCTCTTCATAGGTGAGAGTTGAATTGCCTATGACTCGTTTTAAGTGAAACTTAGTGGACTTCACTCCCGCCTCCCAAAGCCCTCCAAAATTTGGCGCATGAGGTGGAATGAAGTGCCACTTGGTACCGTTGTTGCTTAGCCACTCTCTGATGTCTACAGCTACAGATGATTTTTCTGCAGCAACAAGATGACAAAGCTCCTTAGAAGCGCCAACGAAATTAGTGCCGTTGTCGCTCCACATATCAGTGACTAAACCCCTACGTCCTACAAATCGTTTGAAGCCTGCGATAAAACCTTGAGCCGACAAATCACTTACAGCTTCTAGGTGTATGGCCTTTGTTACCATACAAACAAATAGGCAAACATATCCCTTATAAGATTGATGACCCCTACCTTTAGACGCTCGTATGTTAATAGGACCGGCAAAATCGACCCCACTATGACAAAACGGTCTTGCCGGTGTTACCCTACTCGACGGTAACTGGCCCATCAACTGGGTTTGAGCCGCTCTAGAATATCGCTTGCACGTGACACATTTGCGTACAAATGTCTTTACCAGAGCTTTAGCTGAAATTACCCAATACTTGGTACGCAAATGGTTTAAGACCAACATGGGTCCTCCATGCATGGTTTTCTTGTGAGCTTCACTAATCACTAAATTGGTAAAGTGATTATCTTGTGGTAAAATGATGGGATGTTTTACATCTTCATCCAACTTGGCGTTTTGAATGCGTCCGCTAACACGCAAGATACCATCACTATCCATCGTCGGGCAAAGAGATTTCAGTTTGCTTCTTGCTTTAACTGTTCCTGTCTTTCGAATGTCTTCAATCTCTTCCCAAAAAACTTCTCTTTGACTATGTCTTATACACACCTTTGTGGCTTCTTCAATCTCCTCTTTCGTTAAATAAGCTTCATATCTTTTACCACCACGTCCCAGCTTCTTCCATCTTAAAACTCTCCGGCAATAAGCCACAACTCTCACTAATTTCTGCAGTGTTGAATACTTAGTCCACAAAGGATCTACTTGTGTGTTCTCAGTTACAACATGGACCTTGATCGATCTCTGTTCCATATTTGTAGATATGGCCTTCGGTCTCGTGTATTCTATGGCTTCATTTCGTAGCCACTGTGGTCCCTGAGCCCACAATACACTGCAAGAAAGTTCGTGGGGAGTTAATCCTCTTGAAGCAATGTCTGCTGGGTTTTGCGAAGACTGGACATGAGCCCAATGTGTATTATCGAACTGAGTGAGAATAGCGGAAACTCTGTTCGCCACAAAGGTGGTCCATCGGCTAGGGTGGCTGCTAAGCCACGCTAAAACGACGGATGAATCGGTCCAAGCATGAACGTGAGTGAGCGGGATCTTCATAACTCCGGACACTTCTGAAATCAACTCAGCCAAAAGTGCTGCTCCCATCAATTCAAGTCTGGGAATTGATTGCTGCTTGACTGGGGCAACCTTTGTTCGGGCAGTAATCAAACTTGTTGTGATGGAGTTATCTGTATGTATAACTCTGACATATACGACCGCAGCATAAGCAGCTATAGAAGCATCGGAAAAGCCGTGTATCTCTACGCACAAGTTATCAGCTGCTGTACCAACCCATCTTGGAATACTGAAATTACGCGTCTCTACAAGATTTTGTCGGTAAGTTTGCCACTCTACCATCAATTCAGATGGCAACTCTTCATCCCAGCCTATTCCCGAAAGCCAAAGCTTTTGAATAAATATCTTTGATGTGACAACACATGGTGCTGCCCATCCTAACGGGTCGAATAGGCGAGAGATCTCCGAAATAACTCGTCGCTTTGTGATAGGACTTTGCTGTAATGAAAACGTCACCGAGTATTTGAATTCATCACAATCGCGATCCCAAGAAATTCCCAAAATCTTCATAACCTCGTCCATCTTAATGTCCTTTTCCTTTCTTCCTTGATCTTGATCCATAACGCTATCTTTTTCATCACTCGTCAATAAATTGTTGAGTTCTTTGCAGCTACTAACCCATTTTTGTAACTGGAAGCCACCTTTGGTTAGTACTTCTGAAATTTTATCTTTCAACATTAATCCTTCTGAAATTTTCTGACACCCTGTCATCAAATCATCAACGTAAAATTCATTTTTGATTTTTTCAGCTATTTCAGGAGCACATGAACATTCATCGACTGCTATTTGCTGTAACGTCTTCACCGCGAGGTAAGGAGCCGCCGACGTTCCAAAAGTAACTCTTAATATGCGGTATTCTTCTAGTTTATCATTGGGATCATTGCGCCATACTACTCTCTGAAAATCTGTATGTTCAGGTAGGATCTTTACTTGTCTGTACATTTTAATTATGTCAGCGCAAATGCTTATGGGGTACATCCTCCATTTCATAATCAAGTGACGCAATGGCGGTTGTAAGGTGGGGCCAACCATGAGGTCGTCATTCAGAGAAACCCCATTCAACCCTTTCATTGAAGCGTCGAACACAATTCGAACCTTGGTTGTGGACTTGTCCTCGCGTACAACAGCGTGATGTGGTAAGTAAACCGCTGTCGATCTTTTCGGATCATCACCGTGTATGCGTTCTATATGGCCAAGGTCTATGTATTCGTGGAACACCTCAGAGTATCGCTTTTTAACTTCTGGTTGCTTCTTGAACTTATTTTCAAGAAGTTGAAATCTCTTTACAGCAAGATCTCTGGATTTGCCATACCGACACTGTGGATCTTCAGTGCGAAATGGAAGGTGAACAACATATCTACCACTTTCATCCTTGGAAGTTGTTTGAGAATAGATATCTTCACACTGCTGCTCATCTACAGAAAGGATCTTTGGAGATCCGGGAACTACAGACTCGATTTCCCAAAACTGCCTTAGCAGTTTGTTGTCATCAGCCTGATCTGACATGCTTATAATGACATGATGACAATGAATGTTCGAGTCGGACTTGGATGGAATTTGTCCAGACAAAATCCACCCGAAAGCTGTGTTTTGGGCTACTGGAAAGCCTGGGGAACCTTGACTTAACCCTTCTCTAAGAACCTGGCCATACACTTCAGCGCCAAGTAAGATATTAATCTTGTTTGGTGTATGATACTCTGGATCAGCTAAAGTGAGCTCTATCTCTGGCCAGTTGAATTCGGCAAGTTTCTCGGAAGGTAAAAGCGAAGTAATGGTACCTAGCACGAATGCATCTACTTGGACACTAAAGTTGGGATCAAATCGAGATTGAATTGTTACTGAGACTGTAAACCTGGAAGCAAAACTACTATTCTCCCCACCTATCCCTGAAATGACCGTTCTGGTCGCTGTCTTTTTTAGTCCAAGAAGCTGTACTGCTGATTCGGTTATGAACGATGCCTGGGATCCTTGATCCAATAACACCCTCAACAGTTGTGTAGACCCGTATCTTGTCTGTGCTTCGACAAGAGCTGGCCAACAAAACTTGTGTAGGTACTGACCTTTGAGAAAAGTGCGAAGTTAAATTACTTGACGAAGCTGTTTCGCCCTCTGGTAACGATGTCTGAATAGCCGACACCGCTGATTTGACTTCAGCCGTTGTGTTAGAACTCAAATTTGATACGGCTGAATTTGAAATTGATCTGGGATGCAATAGCGAATGATGTCTTCGCTTGCACACACGACAACAAGAACTTTGACGGCAAAATTTAATGGAGTGGTTGGAACCTAAACAGTTAAAACATAGTCTGTTGGTTTGAACAAAGTTGTGACGAGATTCGTAACCCTGTTTTGCAAACTGCTTGCAATTTGCAATTTTATGGCTCTCCTTACAATAGGGACATGACTCATTTACATTGGCATTGTTGTCAGTGTTAACAATATGATGAACCTTTGGCTTATTGAACAATGGTCTGGGCCTACTTTCCTTAGAGTCTAAGAATTCTAAAGCTCGTGATCTAGCTTCTAAAAAGTCTCTAAACTCTATAAGAGAGGGAAGTTTATCATGTGAGCTTATTTTTGTTTCCCATTGTTTGCGTGATTCAACATCTAATTTTAAGCTAACAATGTGTATTACTATGATATCCCACGACTGCACATCTACCCCTAGATTCTTTAGACCGTTCAAACATTCCATTGTAGTATCTAAAAGACCTTTAATAGCACTTGAGTTTTCAGCCACATTTGTTTGGCTCATCAACCGTTTCAATAAACAATTAGAAATAAATCTCTTATTATCAAACCGGCTGCTAAGAATTGACCAACATTCACTATAATTGACTGATGTAATCGGAATATTTCGGACCAATTGTTCAGCTTCACCTGACAACAAGCCCTTTAAGTAGTGCATCTTTTGTACATTATCCAAACATTCATTTTGGTGAATTAACGACACAAATAAATCTTTAAAGGTGGGCCACTGAGCGTAATTGCCCGTAAATGTGGGAATTGATATTTTCGGCAGTTTAATACTATCATTTTTAGATTTTACATTATGATTAGAACCTGATGGCGCTATAGCTTCTTTTTTAAACTCTGACATAACTTCTCTTAATTCACTTTTATATTTTATGTACAATTCTTCTGTGTTTTCATATAGCTCATTTTTGAAATATTTATCATCCTTATTTAATTCTGACACTCTTTGCACAATGTCTTCATGACTCTTTATAAAACTATCCCATGCACTTTCTAACGACTCTAATCTGACTTCAGCGTAAGAAAACGTTATACGTTCCTTAGGCGATTTCTTAAAGTTACTTCTCGCTTTCTCTATACGCAACCTCGTATCATTTTGTAACTTGTACAAGGATTCCATTTTTTATAAATTTATTTCCTAAATTTTACAAGTGTTTGAGAAATAACATTAATTTTACAAAATTGGGCATGGATTCCCCGTCTCAACAGAGTTTGGTTTACTTAAACTAACATGCACAAGAACTTAAATATACAAAATTTTCCAAGTTCAATAAATAATAATCAGTAAAAAGTTAAAGTCCAATAATGTGTCTACCGAAAACTCTTTCTTCCTAATTGATTGTAATTTCACCACACAGCTCCATTTTTCAAGTAATTTAAATTGTACTCACGATTGCACTTCACAAACCACTTTCTACTCCATCCAGTAATTTGCCTGTGTTTGGCTCCGTCAATCAGCTGGCTGCAGCAGCGCCCTCTAGCGCGCTCGTTATCCTTGCAACTTAGCTGCCCAGCTAACTCGACGACACGACGACACGATACGTCGCGATGACTCGACGCGACGACACGACGACACGACACGACGTGACGACACGACGTCACGACACGACACGACACGACACGACACGACGTCACGACACGACACGACGACACGACACGACGTCACGACACGACGCGACGCGCGATACGACGTCACGAGGCACTTCAGTGACAATCCGCCACTGGTTTCTATGCCTCCAAAAATCTAGAACTCTCTATATAGAGGAGAACTAGTGTAGGTATATCCGCTCGTAAGGACCATGTAAAGGGTCGCTCCAGATCGTCTCAAATGAGAATGCACTTATAGATTGCAATAGGTACTTTTATTGAACTGTGTCTACAAGGCGATTATACATTTTTGACCGGGAGATATTGACTGCAAGTGCAAAACGCAACGATAGCGCGATCTAGCATTGGACATAATTTTGCAGTGACATCTAGTTTGATTTTGCGTAAACTTGCTTACAATACTATGGGCTGGTATTGAGTACTGCTCTAACTTGGCTTATAAATACAAAAATCCTGACAATAAATGTCCTGACTCAAACAGTGCGAGACTGTGAATTTATATCAATGAGTATGTTAATATAGATATACTGATAGAACTAGATATTTATGAAGGAAGTGTTACTAGCAATACGACATTCAGGCATTCAGCGGGAAAGACTGCCACCATCAAAAACATAACTTGTAAAAAAAGCCAAGTCTCGCAACGCAACTCAGTTCTTCTACCGTAAAAAGTTGTGAGATCCATGTAATGCCAAGTCGGTTAATTTATTCAGTCCCTACTTTAAGGATCCTTCTGTCTTAAGTTATTACGTAAAGGTTAGCTAATTACGTAATAACATACAGACCGCACAACTGTATGTTAATAAATATATATGGTATTATGCCATCATCTGAGCATAAAGTCTTAATTCACGGAAAAAGTATAATTTGACATTTCTCTGTGTTGCCGCTTGGTTAACTTTCGGAAGATGCCCAGGAGTCACGGAATAAAGATTATAAACGATTCAGACTTCATCATGCAAGAAAATGCTCAAGAACAGCCACAAACGAAGACGTCTAACATACACTTTTCTATACTTCAGACCCATACATAACAAGTTTGAGAAAACCTTATCATAAGAAGACTATGGAACTTCTGAATGAAGCTTTAAAACTTGTGGACGGGTTTTAATTGTATTTCTCTTTTTTTTTCTTGATTAATTCACTTTTAGCTGAAGTAGGTATACATAAAAATCAGTCATAATGTTTCTATGTAATCTTACTTTCATAATTTTTATCATAAGCTATTTAAATATAACTGGAATATATTGAATTACTTTACCTTTAATTTCAAATATTTTTTATAATTATTAAAAATACATATATACCTATGCTGTATATCTTATTTAAAAGCCTATTAACACAAGATAATAATTTAAAAAAAATCATGTGTATATCTTTGCTAACATGAAAGTTATAGATTTATGACCTGAAAATGACCCGATCTTCCCATAGTCCGTCTGTCCGTCTGTCCGTCTGTCCGTCTGTCCGTCTGTCCGTCTGTCCGTCTGTCCGTCTGTCCGTCTGTCCGTCTGTCCGTCTGTCCGTCTGTCCGTCTGTCCGTCTGTCCGTCTGTCCGTCTGTCCGTCTGTCCGTCTGTCCGTCTGTCCGTCTGTCCGTCTGTCCGTCTGTCCGTCTGAAATTTTCACAGATGATGTATTTCTGTTGCCGCTATAACAACAAATACTAAAAACAGAATAAAATAAATATTTAAGTGGGGCTCCCATACAACAAACGTGATTTATAGATAATGGTACGGAACTCGACGTGCGCGAGTCCGACTCGCACTTGGCAGGTTTTTTTAGGATTTTTACACTAAACACTAATTGTGTTTCAAATTTGAAGCTTCTATGTCTGCTAGAAGCGCCTTAAACTTTTGATGATCGGTCAGTCAGTCAGTGTGTGAGTGAGCGAGTGAGTGACAAAATAGAAAACTTTGACTAGTTATAATTCTTAATCTACTGGTTCAAATTGAATGAAATTTGAAACATACCGTGTTTATATAGTGACTGCTTGGTTACTGAAAATTCAGTATTCTAGTTTTATTCATAACGAAGTTATAGGGGGTCGAAAATGGCCTGAACTGCTTCGAGAAAAGGATAGTACAGCCGTGCCGCTTTATTGCTTGACTTGGCGGGGGCACTGTCGTGCCCCCAGATAAAATAAAAGCGTGGGCGATGCGCCATGCCATATATAGGGTGTTTAAAACGACTCTCGAAAATAGTAGGTATAAGCACACCTACCAACCAACGCTCTTAGTACATATAAACAAACTGCAGGATGTTCATCTCGTGACTGTTTTTACATCGATTCGAAATGTCGAAAAAATATTTTTTTTCTATAATGGAATGATAATAGCAATGCTAAAGGCAACCCGATTTTAGAAAAGTCCCAAATTATAAAGTTGAAAACTATAATAAATAATAAATATTTAAACAGATTCTATTAGTAATCACAACAGTCGGATAGAATATGAGATCTCACTTTCAAAACTTTCGTGAGTTGTACTACACATTATTACAACGGGAAATTACTCACGTAAATGATACTTTTAATTATTATTCTTGTTTGAGCCTTCACCTTGTTCGATTGGCACCACACTGGAGCTCTACATAGCATTAAGGAAAGGATCATAAAAAAAAAGGTAGACCCCAAGCCGTGTTTGTTGCCTGATTCTTCTAGGCTTGGTCGCGTGGAATCGGCGTAGCTTCACCTAGTTCCTAAGACGTTTCAAAGTGATCCTTGTGATTTTATTGAAATAAATGATTTTTGAATTTGAATTTGAATTTGAATGAGGACACCGACAATGTTTCGATTCATCTAGAGAATCTTCTTCAGGGTGAGTGGACCATTAAACGCGCGCGCTACCCTACACTCACCCTGAAGAAGATTCTCTAGATGAATCGAAACATTGTCGGTGTCCTCATTGACAATTTATCATTTACGTGAGTAATTTCCCGTTGTTGTAATAATGTGGAGAATATGAGATTTCCAAAAAATGTTCAATATTCTGTTAGCAGAATATGGATCTATTTTTAGCACGCTTAAAGCCAGGTGCAGTACAAAACTGCGCACCAGGGTATGGAAAAAAAGGTTGTAGTTAACTTAATAATTTGAACTAAAATTCAATTTAATTCTTTGACCTGTGTATTACGGGTATAGTTTTTTAAAGTTTTCTTTCTCAACTTTACCTACAATGTTCAACATCATCAACGTTTAGAGAATGAGGATAGATAGTGTTGCAAGATCTCCTTGTGCAAGGTCTACTGCTAAACATAGGCCTTCTCCGTAAATATCCAGAGCGACCGATCTTGTGTGGACTGGTGCATGTTCAAGAACAAAGAGCTTTGACGCTCGACTGGATGTTCGGGAAGTCTGTGAATCGTCTGAAAGCCTTCGCACCAATCGTCCGGTACGTTATCGAATGTCATTGTGCGCAACGCCATCTTAAGCTATGCTGGGACCTTTGGGGGACCCTTGGGCACACAAGAGTTTGGGGTCCTTTTGGAAAGTAAAGAAAGCAAATTATACAAAAAAAAATCTACCTTAAATTATGTACTTCTATTTATTACTATGTAATCAAATATATAATACTAGCTGACCCGTGCCCGCTTCGCTGGGCGACAGACATTTCTAAATGTGATTATTTTGAATAGGTATGGCTATGGTATGGCTTAAATGGCAATAGGTATCCGCGGATATACTCAAGTGGTCCCGCTGCCGGCCCCGTGAGTATAGTCATTTGATAGCCACGATTTTAGTATCCCGCACCTTTTAAATCAGTACTTATGACTTACCCATTAAGGAGTAAACCCGCTGCAGAGCATGCTGTGCATGGCACGCAACGCATCTTAGCTGCGTGGGTTAATTTGTTTGACAACGTGAGTCTACATTTCCACAGCTGCACACGCTATACACGAATATGAATTTACAATCACAACTATGTAAAACTGTAGCGCAGCATAGTTTTGAATTTTGATTTTGAGCTACCTGAGCATTATATTTGAACAAGACATGCGTGCCCCAATGACGACAAATAATGCGTAGCGTGTCCGTGGGTTGCAATGGACACAATTAAATCTGTCATCGCCATGCTCGCTGTGTACGCGATACACGCAGACGTGATGAACGTATGATTCAAAACTGTGCTGCGCTATAGTTGTACATAGTTGTGAGTTAATATTCCTGTATAGCGTGTGCAGCAGTGGAAATTTAGACTCAAACAAATCAAATCATCGTTATCAAACAAATGAACCCACGCAGCTAAAATGCGTCGCGTGCTGGTGTACAGTATGCTCCGCGGTGGGTTTACGGCTTAAAGCGAAACTTGTCGCACGTGAGTCACCTCTCTGTGCGCCGTGGTGGGTTTGCGCCTTTACACTAATCACATGCTGAAAGGGCTCGAGTTTCCTAACAGGACGATAGGAATATCGCGACAGCTTTCATTTTGTTTTACTCATCATAACTTCAAAACGAATCGACCGATTTGAACAACTCAAAAAGTGGTTTACTCCTAAACTTATAGCCTTAATTGCTAATTAGTTAAGTTGGATAAGTAATATCATGATATGGATAGAAACAAAAACGGTTATTATATCTAACTATCGTAATATTTAGATAATATACCTCCTCGCAGACTTTCTTATGCGCAATAATTAGGACATTCAATAATGTATCATTATTTGTTTACGTACTATCAATAGTTTTTGCAGCACACGCGAAAATAGCAAAAAAAAATGAGTTTATCCATTACAAACATAAAACAAACAATACAGACAACAAAAAATCAAATTTTTCCTTCTTTATAATATTAGTAAGTATACCAACTAAAATAACCCATAATGGTGTAGCAAGCCTTCACATACACAAATATAAAGAATGTTTGCGCCTATTATTATATAGGTAGGTTAGTAGTAGTTAGGTAGGTACACATGTGCTGCTATCTGTTGAGTTTTTTATGAATTAATGTATAATTCGTAATTCTTTTTTAGGGTTCCGTACCCAAAGGGTAAAAACGGGACCCTATTACTAAGACTTTGCTGTCCGCTTGTCCGTCTGTCTGTCACAGAGCTGTATCTTATGAACCGTGATAGCTAGACAGCTGAAATTTTCATAAATTATGTACATATTTCTGTTGCCGCTATAACAACAAATACTAAAAACAGAATATAATAAATATTTAAGTGGAGCTCCCATACAACAAACGTGTTTTTTTGCCGTTAATATTAATTAATATTTATTTATAGATAATGGTACGGAACCCTTCGTGCGCGAGTCCGACTCGCACTTGGCCGGTTTTATTTTATTCCTTTGCTTTCGGTTGTCGACAGCATGTTGACCAACTTTGCCTAAAGCAGTATATCAATATCTCTTATAGATTACCCAAACCCAGACCGCTATAGTTCCACATCTGGTATTCCGATCTTCCAAAATTATAGTCTATAAGTTGCCTAGGACTAATAGCTATATAACAAAAAAGTTTCATCAAAATCCGTTCAGTAGTTTTTGCGTGAAAGCCTGACAACAGACAGACAGACAGACAGACAGACAATAATTTCAAAATGTTTTTTTTTTGCTTGTGTTACTTGTATGAAGACCCCTAGGAGTATTTTTTATCGTTTTTATTCAATGTACAGAATTGAACTCTTCTACAGCTTTATTATATGTATAGATAATATGTCACTATTAATAATAATAATCAATATAAGTTTAGACGGTGTCAAAAAGCGAAACTGTTATTTCCTACGCTTTACGCTATTATTTTTTACTGTAAAAAAATACGAAGTAAAATTAGGAAGTATTTCGATTTTTCTTTTTGATACGTAACTTTTTTTGTGAAAAAAGTATAATGTGCCCGATGAGAATAAATCTTCTTTAAAATTGTCGGTTTTGGGGCCCCCGTGAGGATAGCCCCCTATCCACACGGTGCCCCAGGCACAGGCAACGTGTGCCCGTGTTATGGTAAAGATCGCATTGATTGTGCGTTGTTCTTCAACACACCCCTGCAACTAAAGCAACCTTTATTAGGACGTCTAGAGGGTTGTCCTACGCTGGGCAATTCTATAGCAAAAAAAATCTGCACGACACTCTCAATATAAGAATAGTTAATTTAAAGGTTCATCTCAAAGATGAATCAAATGCAACTGAAGCGTAAACAATAATGAGATGAACACAGCTAAGCCGCTCGTGTTCAGTAGACTGCATAAGTATAACGAGCATATAACGAGCATGTCAAACAAATCATAGTTTTAGATTCTTGGAAGAGTACACAAGAATTATATAGTTTTATTACAATATTTTGACTAGTGTATCTAGATTCAAACTCAAACTCAAATAGTATTTATTTCAATATAATCACAAGGATCACTTTGAAACGTATTAGGAGACAGGTGAAGCTACGCTTGTTCCTCGCAACCAAGCCTAGAAGAATCAAGCAACAAACACGGCTTGGGGCCTAATAATTTTTTTCAATGATCCTTTCCTTAATGCTATGTAGAGCTCCAGTATGGTGCCGATCGAAAATAGTGAATGCTCGAATAAGACAAATAAAGTTACAAAGCAAGTAGGTAATAAATTATATAAAAAGCTTCAGCAAAAGTTCTAAAGTTTTGACTATAATATTTTACTGAATTCATAATGATAAATTTTTAGGGTTCCGTACCCAAAGGAAAAAAAGGGACCCTATTTCTAAGACTTTGCTGTCCGTCTGTCCGTCTGTCCGTTAGTCCGTCTTCTGTCACAGGACTGTATCTCATGAACCGTGATAGCTAAACAGTTGAACTTTTCACAGATGATGTATTTCTGTTGCTGCTATAACAAAAAATACTAAAAACAGAATAAAATAAATATTTAACTGACGCTCCCATAAAACAAACGTGTTTTTTATAGATAATGATACGGAACCCTTCGTGCGCGAGTCCAACTCGCACTTGGCCGGTTTATTAAAGTTTTTATGGCAAGTGAAAAGCGTGCCTAAAGATATACCTACTGCTCTGTATGCATTCCTCTGTAGGCAAACGCGCGGAGTGGCAGGCAATAAACGGATAAGAGAATGGATTTTATTTTCAGAATTGATCAATTTAACAGAACGAAATTGGTGGTTTAAAAAAGGCCTGCAGCGGTCAAGTTGGTGATGATATTGACACGAGTATCTAGGCTTTTGGCATTTTACATTTTGGCAGTCAATAACTAAGCATAGCAAACAAACCGTTTACTTGAAAATTAAAATGTTGTTAAAGTGCCCACAACCAGCGCCCTTACCCTATATTCAACTTATTTAAAGGTTCCCTATAATTTCAACAAACTTACTCTAAACAGGCTCTAACTTAACTAAAAATACGACCGCAACAGTGCCAAGAAATAAATCTTACTTAAGTTAATGTGTTCGCAGTTAGAGATAGCTAACTGTATATTATTGTGCACTTGGCAACGAGGCATTCGGCAACTTCGTTCGCCAAAGTGCATTAAGAACGGCAGCCAACTGGAATCAGGAGCCATTTTTAATCGGCCCATAGGCCCAATCTTCGAGACAGCCCACTATTTATAATCAAGTGTGTAGTGTTTGTAATAAATGTATGTATCTACTAAGTCGATACGATTCCCTGTCTCACGGCCACAAGATGTTAGGCATCTGTCAATATCTATGACATGCAGCTGTCAATGTCGGTCAACTGTCAATATTCACCAGGCGGGCTGGACTCAGCGGTATACGACAGAAGAGGACGACAACGAAGATTAAGGAAACTGGAGGTTGAAGACAGGAAAGGTAAATAATACTCTTGACCTGTGGTGAGCCAGATATTGAATTACAGGATAAAAGTATATTTTCACGCATCTCACATCGACCGACATTATATCTATCGCATTGTTTTCTACTCATTTCTATTCAAAATTACCCTCACGATTACTAAGAATACAAGTCACAAGACCCATACTTGAATATTCATAAGAATCGGTGAAGCGCGCTTCGGACTCGCAAAATTAGGGCCAACACGACCTAATTATTGCCGAACGTAAAAGTTTCAGTTTTCTACTCGTTATAACTCTGAATCAAAAAATGTAGACAACAAAAAATAGATAAAAAGTCATGCAAGAGCGTACCGTAGAAGTAAAAAGACGTAAGTCACTTACACTAGGCTTTGCGTAACGTGTGATATGCCAGTCAAAAAGTTTACTGAGAAATTTAAAAACCAACCCAGTCTAATCCTGTAACTCTACAAAAATGTCCTTTTGAAATTACTCTCGTAGCGAGCCACGCAAAAGCAGTCTACGGCGTAGCAAGTGCTACGGGCTGTACGCTTCTATAAAAAGTCACAAGTGACATGCAAAAGCTGCATTACCAGATCTAAAAAAAATCTACGTGAACTCTACGAAAAAGTTTTTGACAAAATATTAGATGATATTTGAATGAAAAATTAAAAAAAACCTGGGATGTTGCCACTTTATTATTTTTTCCTATTGCATAAATCCTATGAATCTAGGCAACCAAAAGTGCATACATATATATGTTTTTATATAAGTTTTGCGGGTTTTGCATATAGTACAACATATGTCTAGTTTGGGGCTAGATTGCTGCTATTTATGTCCACCAATATTTATTTTTACCCAAGCCACTTCTCTGTTTAATTACCTGCACCAAATACCTATACTTGCTTCGTTTCACGATTAAACTAACCCAAATAAAAAAAATCATTTACGCAAATAAGCATTGCATTTTTATAAATTGAAATACGTGTACCCATCTTTTGTAGACCTACATACATATGCAACGCACGGACATGTGATTTGTTTATTTTGACGACCTTCGTTACGGCGAACGTGTTTCCCACATTAAAATTTACATTCTAAGAGAAGATTACCTTTTTTCAACCGACTACCTATAAGGGTCATGAATTTATAATTATTTATAAATATGAAAATATGGAGCATAATATTTATGCCGTAATTTTGTATTTATAAAATGTTAAAACAATTTTTTACCAACGATCGTGTTCTAGGCTCATGAAAACAGTTTTATGAATTTATCTGTCTACCTATTTTTGGCCGTGTTGGCCGAGTGGGAGGTACCTCGACTTTCATTTCGAAGGTCGTGGGTTCGAATTCTGGCCTTTAAAACAGGCACCAAAACACGTGCTCAAAACGGTGAAGGAAAACATCGTGAGGAAACCAGTTAGTATTCTTATAAGCGGCGATGGGCTTGCAACCTGTCACGTATGGAATGCTAACTATTGCTAAATGTGGGCATGTGCCAAATATAATGTTTGGACGTGCCTCTGACTATCCCCACTAGACATTTTCAAAGGATCTAAGTGTCTGGAGATCTGAGAGGATGTCTACCGTAATTAGGTAGACATCCTATCATAGACATAATCTGCAGTCGTGATTTTTATTTTTTTACAAGATCCATTTTATAGTAGGCGTCTATTTAATCTTGTATATTATTCTTATCAATCCTTGTAAGTACTTTGATGTACAAAAAATAATACACCGTTTTATAAAGTTGCTAATCATGTCCAAAAAAACTCTTAATGGAAGAAAATATAATGTAAATATCACAAGAATATCTCAAGTTGTTTCTTAATTTGCTGTTAAATCTTGGATTTTTTGTAACATTTATAACAGTAACAAATTTACAATTTGCGTCGCTTATTTTTCCTGTAAAATCTTTATCAACTACGAAGCTCGAGTTTCAAAACAAAGTTATATTTGTCTTGTATAAATAACAAAATCTGTGATTTCCGTGTTTCTTCAATAAATACTTGGAACAAGAACACAAAAAATACGACAGTTTATACCTTTGAATGTTTAGCCAATATCGCTCATAGCTACATTATTATAACCAATCAAATCGATTAAACTGAACTCTAGCCTAACGGTTTTCGTCTATATTTAACTGTCCCTCTCTGAGCTAAACCTATCTAATTATGCAAAGTGTGATCGCTTCCCGCGCAGACAACAATTATTATATTTAGAAGCCATTGAGGCGTCTGGCTCGTTTGTGCCTTTATACACTGAGCGTATTTTTCAGGGCACATAACCTCGTTTTTGAGCTTTTTTTTTAGGATACACCCGTCACTGTGACACAAATTATATGGCCACGCCCGATAACACGCATGCACGCGCGTTCTGTTGTGGTAAAATGCAAATAGCAAATGTACGTGTGTATTAGAGTGAGTTTAGCTTTAGTTTTCCGCGTAGGTGGAAACTGACCCTAATACAAGTGTGAAAAAACGAGCTTATATGCGTCAAAAATATTCTCAATCTGTAATGGCGCTGGAATGAAGTTAAATCACTGTAAAGGTTTATTAATGTCTGTATGATTTCGCTGAAACCACGCGAACAAATCAAATGCAACACGATAAAACTAGGAGGTACGGGACACGTTGAGTTACTCGTGAATCCGTCGCTGATCGATCATAAATATTGACTAGCGACTTCAGATTGAATGGAAATGGACATGGAAAAGAAAAAAATTGACGGCCTTAGCTAATCTAAGCATCAACTATTGTTTATAACAAAACACCACCTCTCTTAGGCCACGAACATCACACACAATCTGAAATCTAGCTTTAGAAATGAAGATCTAACTAAGTCTCACTCTAAATCGTACTAAGTAGATAGAGAAGATAAGCCTTTTTCCATCGCGTTTATGCTAAGTGGACGTGCCTGTACAGACTGACGATGATGGACGTCCACGTGAGGTGCACTAATCGCACAGTGCCAGTGGCCCAACAGGCGCCTGTCAAAGCTGTCACCAACATCCCTGTTGCGCCTTGAGCCAATCGTGGTGTGTGGGCGGATTTGTAGCGAGTTATACTATCTATTAATCCTATCAGTTCTACTGATAAAAGCGAAAGTGTGAGAGAATGTTTGTATGTTTGTGATTCATTACTGTGAAAGTTGGGACAGGTGTAGGTTTAGTAATAGGCAATTTTTCAACCGAGTACCAAGCAAGTCAAGCCGGAACAAATTGTTAATATAAATTGAAAAATTATTCGAATAATTAATTGGTATGATATGAAAAGCTAGTAGCATATTTTCACAATCTTTTAAGGGGTAATTCAAAGGTCAAATCGGAACCTAACAAGGTTACTTAATGCGTCTGTCTGTCTATTTGTAACAAATATTTTAGTTTAAAACAAAAAGACGTAGATATTTATATAGAATCGCTTACAGTAAGACTCACCACACCTGCTTGAGACGGCCCGCATTATAATGTAATTATCTCAGTCGAATAGCCAATCTATTCGCAATATGCGTGAGTAGTTGTAGCATTGTAATATATGAATACATGAATAACCAGTAGTTCGCTCCAAATAAAGGTCTTGCGATGTTTGTGCTCTGCTTATGACATGTTTTTTTGATTGTCTGACATTTCTAGTAATCAAATCATAATCAGTCTTATGGGGCCTTTTGATCCACTTTGTAAACCAAGATCAAACACCAATAAATTAAACATACCTCAAAAATAAAAAACCAAAAACATATTATAAGCTAGATATTATAAAAAAACAGACGTCAAATAATTTTGTTCTTCCGAAATCTTAACCAAACCCGCACTCAAAATTTATTGGAATTATCCTGCAGGTACGAGTATGTTCATCACCAAAAATTATAAAAAATACGGGTTCGATTTCCGCAGATAATGCAAACATGTCTGTTACGGGTCTGAGTGTTGTGGTACTATAGCACTCGTAGTTTCTGATACCCACGACACGGAACCTAGTGTGTAGTCAGGACTATGTGACTGCTTTTATTTGTATTTGATGGTTGAAAAGCTAGCTCTAAAGTCTGTCCTTCCGACAGTGGAGGCCCCGAGGCTGTTTGCATTCCGCAAATATGAAAACAAAGTGTAACAAACAAAGCGGATAACTGGAGATGACGATAAAGGAATGGAGTTGAGTGCGCCGTTCAATCGACCAGAATAAAACGCGATAAGGATTCACAAGTAAATACTATAGCTTGGAATATGACTTCAGAATCTCAACTCGGAGATATATTATTACTTTATTATGCTTACTCCAGGTTCTATCTGAGTGAAAATAACGTGACGGTTTAGCCGTGTGGGCCCATTGGGAGATGTCTCGACTTTCAACTTTAGGTTGTGGGTTATTAAAATCCTGGTCACGTTTCAATTCTTCTATTCGAAAAAGTTATGCTCGCATAAACACGTACCAACCCTCATAGACATCTTCAAGGATCTCAGAAGTTCTGAGAGGATATCTACTATGTTTGGGAGTTATAGTTGTGAGAATGTTCTTAATTTTTTTTAAGGTTGTACAAGTAGCGGGCCGTATATGTATACGTATTTTATATAAAGTTTCAAGTGGCGATGGGCTTGCAACCTGTCACGTATGGAATGCTTAATACTGCAGATCGTAGGCACCCGCCAAATAAATGTTTGGACGTGCCTCTGACTACCATCATCAGATGTATTCAAGGATCTGAGTGCCAAGAGATTTGTGTCAATAATTTTCGAACTTTATTTGATTTTCTCATTCTTAAGATCGGTGTGTACCTAATGTTAACTGTCTGGTACTTACTATACAAATCTGTACTTCTCGTACTTTTTATGTTTTTAGTATTAAAAACGAAAAAAACAATACAAATGTCTCGTATTCCTATTAAATTGGTATCATTTCTCGCTATATGATATTAGTATCGTTCATAGTGTCACAAACATTTCCTTTAACCAACAGGAAATTAAACGAGAATTTACTCTTGAATAGGCGTCGAGTTAGCTGTTTATAAACAGGTTGACACTATAACAGACGTAGCTTGAAATCTTTCTAACTTTATTTTCTAAAATAAAACGTGTCGTTTTCGACGGATATGTCCGACAGGTATTTTTAAACTCGTGCTGAGGGCAGTTTGTATTAAAGATTTTCATTCTCTAGTTGCATTTTGTTTTGGAGCTCTAAAGACATCCGATGTCTACACGTCTGAGGTCTAACCGTGATGTAACAAAGAGGTTTTAAGCTAAAATAATATATGTTTATAACTCTTACTCTTAGTCCTAGCCCAATTATCTACATGTTAAAAATATACCAATGCTAGTTACCCGCGACTTTATCCGCGTAGTGTTCGAAGCATCGACTGCTATGTAGTCGATGGTTCGAAGTAACTTTAGTCTATCTTCTATCTAAATTGTATGAGAAATCTGATCAGTGGTTCAGGCGTGAAGGTATCAATTCAGACAAACAAAGTTACTTTGTTACTTCTAAGTTACGTTATTCTTACCTAATTAAATCATAGAATTTATTTGCTCAGTAGTTCTTTAAGAGCTACTACTAGCTTTTATGATAATATTAAAAAATGTATCTTGAAGACCGTTGTGGAAGTTGACTCGTTTTTAATAGTGATATCAAAACAATATTACATGAAAAACGTGCGAAGTCACATTCGCACCGCGAGTAAAATAGTTTTGATAATATTATTTTAGAACCTTGTGGTATGGCCCCCCTGTTATAAACCGAGGGACCCATTGCATAAACCGACCTTTCCGATTTGCTAAGCTTATGATAGGGAGTGACAAGTGAGCAAGTTTGTTACTCCGTAGGGCGTGAGATGTGTGAAAGATGACGAAAAAATTTTAGGTTCTTTTTTCGACGCGTATAAGTAATACTACATATATTTTATCAGCGGCTTCGTTCACGTGGTATCTGGATAAATAGTAACCTATATACTATTTTGGGGCATAGCCTTTGTATGTAGTTATATTCCAAGATTTATCCAAATCCGTTTTGATAAAACTGGTGGGCGTGATTTTCATAAACCACAAACATTTTCATAAACTTTCGGATTTATAATATTAGTCGGATTGACTGTCCAAAAGCAAATAATCAGTTTTGGCCTAGCATTTTAGGTAGGTACTCGTACATACATCTGTTCACCATCAACTTTCTAAGATATTTGTGTGGTATGGCATTCCTTTCATGGAACTTTTCTTATTTAGATTTATTTATCAGACAAGATACAATCCCAAAAGGTCAAATTCCGCAGTAAAAATGTACCTAATTTTTCATCGTCTTCGTCAGAAAAGCTCAACCAATGGAATTTATGTGTCATAAAAGTATTTCTTGAAGACGACATTGAGAGCCCATCGCCCTCGTAAGTTAGGCGAAAGGAAAAAACAATGCCGTAATTTGAAAACATATCGTTGTCTATTTCCTTTGGCGGTTTGTTTATTAGAAGTATCCTTTGTTTTGTTTAAGAACTTATTGCTGAAATTCGTTCTTAGTTTTATGGCGTGCGGACACTAAACTTCTAAAAATATCCTTTAATCGAGTTGGACTTATCTAATAAACTAACTTTATTACACATAAACCCTATTATTATTTTGTACGACATATTCAAAACCATTAGCTTTATTAAAACTAGTAACTAAATCACCTATTTTAATCCAACAATTATGAATGTTTCTAAAAACGACCAAACGACGGAAATTACTTTTGACAATCATCGATGTTCGTAATCTTACATACAAATCAGTTCAAACTATAGTAGAAACGATGTAACTTTGAAAGGAATTAAAAAAAAATAGGATCACTACTGCAATCCTCTCACGGTAGACATCCTTAGATGAATCCTAGATCTCCAGGCGCTGAGATCTTTGATGGTGTCTAAAATAATAATAATAATAATAATAATAATAATCTTTATTTGGAACATTAAACAAAAGTGTACAGTACAAAAAGGGAAACGATGATACCTGCATGAGTTAAAAACTGTGTCGCAGATAGCAACGCCCTCCTCCGCGTCAAAGAGACAGAGTTCCAGTGGAGGTGGTATGACAAAAGGTAAAAAGGAATTGGAAATACATTAAAAAACAAAACAAAAGAAAAGACTTACTAAAACAAAAATTAGGTAAATAAAAAAAATAAAAACTGGAAAGTTTGAATTAAACCTATGGTTATTTTAGTAAAAATTGTGAAACAGTAATGTAATGTGTGCGAGTGTATGAGTTGTGTATTATTAAGTGTGGTGTGTGTGTGTGCGTGTGTTTGTGTGTGTGTGAGTGTGTGTGTGGGTGTTTGTGTGTGTGTGTTTTGTATTTATTTAGGTTAAGGAGTTTAGTATTATAATTTATTTAGAAACCTCTAAAAGACTTTCAGTGTCTTCATACGACAGAGTTTGTAACCATACGAGACATTTTTCCTTGCACTTGAAGAGAGTCAATGGGTATATATTTAATAGCTTATTAATCCTATTATATAGATGGGAGCCGATGTAGTAAAAGTGACGGTTTGCAGCAGCAGTACGTCGAGATTCTATTTTACAAATCCGGTCAGATCTACGTTTGAGGTTAATAAGATTGTGGTCATAGTACAACTGGGAATCTTTTCGAAGAACAGAATTAAGGATAAAAAGTTGACGGACTGTTGGGACTTGACAGAGTGAATAAAGATTAGTGGTGGGGAAAAATGGAGGTTTATTTATGAGAACTTTAAGTACAGCTCGCTGGGCTCTTTCCACTCTAAGCAAAAGGGATTTGACTGCGCCACCCCAGGAGGTGATGCAATATGACAAAATAGACTGGGCCAAAGCATAGTAGACAGTTTTTAGGCTGTTAAAATCTAGTGATGTTCTTAGGTTCCTGAAAACAAACAACAATTTTCTGATGCGAGAAACCAGTGTATCGATATGGGGTTTCCAGGACAAGGCACTATCAAGCATCACTCCAAGGTATTTAATGCAAGCTGTCCGTTCAATTGATATACAATTGCATGTCAATGGGGCTGTATCAAAAGAACAGACATGAGCACTAATGGAGAAAGAAGGCGGAGGGAGTGAGGTTTTATTAAGGGAAAAGGTAACGTATTTCGTTTTGGAGACGTTTAGAGTGAGGAGGTTGGTTTGTAGCCAACTCATGATAGCCTTTATAGAGTTTTCAGAGTTTATGCGAGCCTCTGTCCAAGTTCAAAAGGGTCAGTCAGAGGCACGTCCAAACATTACATTTGGCACATGCCCACATTTTGCAGTAATTAGCATTCTACACGTGACAGGTTGCAAGCCCGTCGCCGCTACGAATACAATATGACATTAAGAATATTATTACGATATTTCGTTTTCGGTTCGTGAGTAGACCCTCTGCTTCTTCCTATTTGCGTATTATTATTTATTATTTACGTTAACAAAAACCAAAATCAACGAAGATAACGATCAATCAAATTGTAAGTTTTAATGAGCACCAAATAAACCATCCGAGGAGTAGGTACCTAGGAATTCCGGTCGTGTACAGTAAACAGCACAAGTTAATTATGATTTGCGACGAATGTATCATTGTGAGTGAGATGAGGAAAAAACAGTAGAACCAATTAACGTAAAAGAAAATTTTTAATTCAAAATATTAATTGTAAATGTAAAGGAATTTCTCAAGATTCCATTTTAATGGAATTATCTTTTATGCAAGTAAATTAGGTTTTTAATGGAATGTCTGAAAAGGAAAACTTAGAAGCGTTTCAGTGTTGAAAGTATAAAATAAAATATTACAACAATTAGAAAAAATAAAAGAAAAACTGAACCTGACTCGAGAAAGCCTTTGTATTCCGATTCTAACTAAGAGAAAATAAATACACATGTAACCATGAATGGTAGTTTATTTTTACTTGGGTATTAATTTATTGTTCATTTTAATAAAATGTGTATAATTACTATTAATAATAATTATTAATACTACTTTGTTCTCTATTTTCTTTGTATATTTTCTTATTTAGTAAGTTTGTATTAGTGGCCAACCCACAGACTAAGTAAACCACTATGTCGGTGAACTAAGAACCATTTTGTAACAATAACTCAATTATTTATCACTTTTTATTGTTATTAGGTATCATTGTAATGTACCCACAACACATAAACACATATTTTAATAACTTACCTAGTCTAAATCCTAATAACATATTCTACTGTAGATAAATTGCATAGGTAATGTCTACCAACGTATCTTTCCTTTTTATGTCATCACATTAAAAACCCAGATGCCTGTCTACAACATTTATCTTCCTACGAATAGTTAACGCAGTCAGAAAAGTAAATGCTTCCTTGTAACAAATATTTTGAAAGGTTTTTTGTCAGCAAGTCCTTCAGTGAGTGGCGGACCCTCATCACACGGTGGAACCTTAGTCAGGAGGTAACCAAGGTCTGTCAAAACTTAATTCAGAGAAATAGCTGTTACAGATCACACCTCTACCTGCATAGATACTTGCTTTCGCTTACAGATTCGCTAGTTTGATACTCGAAATAAAAATGAAAAAAAAAAAAAAAACAAATATACTTACGTCCAAACATTATATTTGGCACATGCCCACATTTTGCAGTAGTTAGCATGTCAAAATTAAACACAAATGGTGCCAAACAGAAGATCACTTAATTCCTTCAAGACAGGTGTGCGAATGTATCCATTGGTCTCCACACTAGGCAAGCCTGTATCGTGGACACTTAGGTAAAAGTTAAGTTAAGATAAAAGCAGCTTATGTACTAATCCGGTCACGAGCTACATCTATTCCAAGTTGCAACTAAATCGGCTCATTTTTTATCTATAGTGTGATTGAAACAAATATCCACACATTCGCACAGAATTTCTCATTTATGAAACGATGAGTATGAGCAGGATTTTAGTGTTTATATCGTCTCCTAATCTGGGGGCACAACAGTGCCCCCGCCAAGTCAAGCATTTGATATTTACTACTCAAAACACTCTTTGTGGATTTTTGCTCATCAGTCAAATTAAATAGGCATAAATAGCTATTAACGAAAAATGCTTTAGACAATTGCTTCATACCATACCATACAGTAACTATACGTAAGACTAGTACACTCTTAATGTAAATTATTGAATCAAGCGAGCTCTGAGTAGGTCTGATACATTACCAATGACTTGTAACCTCATATATCCCTATTGACGAAGGTACAACGAAGGTTTGGTTCTCTCCAAGTGACACAGTTGGAACCTACTGGGAAATGATTTTACCTAAACTATACCTGTAGGTACATGTAAACTGACAGACTAGCCAGCCTCGCGTTGAATGCTTGCTTGGCCAGTGATGATGAAGATAAAAGGTTGAACTCTTAATATTGATCTAAGACTAAGACAGACGATCTCATCAAACACAGAAAACATACTAAGTACATGTTTTTCAATCTTACGCGGTCGGCATAAAAACCGCCATTATTTACCTACGACATGCGGGCCAAACTTCATCTTATTTAATAAAACTTTTCCTTTCTTCGAGGAGGCATAAATATATCCCTGCTATTAGTATTCATGACCAGACAGACTGACATACTTTCACTATTTCGCGGAGTTTAGGAAAAATGACGCAACGCACATTAAACATTTTAAAAGCCCTTGTAAGAAATATCCTAAGTATGTCAATCGTTTTAGTAGCTTTTATTTTAGTCACAATAGGTAAGCGCATATCGCGCTCCTACTACATATTTGTTTTGATTTATGCATTTTGCCAACAACTAATCTTAATGCTAAATGCTTAATGCTTAATGCTTAATACATAATATGTACCTCTCACAAGGTATTTAGTGTGGCATTAGCATTCCCGTGACGAATCCTATATTATAGGATTCGTCACGGGATATTCAAAGACGCAAAACGTAAAAATCCTGATAATTTAGCCTCAAATGATGATATAAGAGCTCACTAGGACTTCCTGGGTCGTGGGTACAAGAATCTACGAGTACCATAGTATCTACCACTCTAGGGCAAATACATATTTACAGTTAAGGCAAATATGTTTCCTACAACGGGGATCGAACCCACATCTTTTGCGTCTCGTTTGGTAACTCGCCGACCACGCTTCATCGTCAGGAGAGAAAATGAAAGTATCCACCTAAATAAGTAATTTGAGTAGGAGGATCATTTTCATCATCCCAATTTGGAGCGTTACCGAGTTTCTTTAAGATAATATCATTTACCCGAATTATTTTCGTCGGGAATATGAAATATCACTTAAACAAGAAATATAAATAATGCTTGTTTCTTTGTATGCGTATCTTATTGTACAATCAAATTACTTTATTTCAGTAAAAGCTGCAAGATACGCTTTTAGCTCGTCAGAACAAAGTGAAAACTTAGTAATGATTTGCGTTTTTCATTTACGTCTTTCTGACGCATGTGGAAACATTTTTTATGACAGAGGATCCAGGGGTTGTGGCCAGAGTCTGGCTTTATGTAAATTGCGTGGTAGTTTAGCCCGACGTCGTAAAATAGCCTTGATAAGTTGCTCTGCATATATCCACGTTCTTAGAAAACATTTAGGTACCACTATTTGTCAGTTTAATATAAGTAACAACTATCTTTCTCCAGCGACTTGGCTCTCGTAGTACGTAATACATAGACAAAAGTAGCCTAAAACGTACATCTGTTCCTAACACGTTATTCGTTAGCTGATTTTCATTGTCACAACTTGCCTACTTAGAAAATAGTAACTGTTATAGAATCTTAGAATGGAGTGAATGATTATATAATAGTTAATATAAAAATGGTAGGTATTTTATTATAGAATAAACCAGCTGAGCTCAGCCGTCGCGACGTGATTCAAACACAAATATCCCAAACTCCTCACAAACTTTCTCATTTTTAATATTGTAAGTATAAATTGTCTGCCACTGCTTCTTTCTAAGGTTTTATTTCATATAAGTAGTACAAACAAAAAATAGGATTATTTGTAAGATGGCATGACGCGACACCATAATAAACATTTTTCTATTTGTCACACAATTTCAAAGCACTTATGTTTATTTCTAGGAATATTATGTTTCGACTATTTTATCGTATATTTGTGTTTACACCGAAGTCGTGTTAAACCTTTCAAGTTCATAAAAACTAAACTCTACTAATATCCTACTAAAATCTGTCTTTCTATTTATTCTAGATAATTGATTATCACGTTTCAATATATATTGCTGAGCTGACATTTTGAGACTATTCAGACTACTCTTCATCGTGAGCGACGGTAGATCGGCGAACACTGAGATATTTATTACAAAAAATAGCTTATTTAAAATATAAAAAACAAAAATAGTGTAGTGCAGGAAAATGATAAAGTAATGAAGTCTGTAGCGACTTAATTAAAAACTTATACAGACTAATAGGAAGACAGCATATACATGATACGCAGTAGTGAAAGCATACATGATGAAGCTCGATCCATAATCGGCATGCAGCGGCAAGCGAGCGACGTTATCACCGGCCGCAGTTGACCCGCGATGAGTTATAGACGTACACACCGGGTAGCTGTGATACACACAGCCCACCAAGATGTACAACATCCATATGTATAGCTGGTAATAAGGGGCTAACAATAACGACTTGGCGCTGATCAAAAAGGAATCCTATAAATGAAACATGATGATAGCTATAAATATAAGAGCTAACATTAAATAAACAGAATAATAAGGATAATAAGAAGGAAAATATGGATTTCTCAATCTCCACAACCAAGAAATATTACAATAAAAAAAAAATTAAAAGTATTGTTGGTGTCTCGCTGTCCCCATCGATAGGGACATCGGGAATACACTAATATCCACTCTTCTGTAGACCAAACAATTTCTCGGGAGCTAAAATTACTAATACTTGTCGATAACAGTCAAAAATCTAAATCCAAAACAGCTGTCCAGTCTATTGCGGTGGCCGTAGAGCTACGGCGTATCCTCGTAGGCGCCTACGCCGTAGTACATCTATAGATATCAAATAGTTTCTTTATTTCATTTAGGTACGAATTACGCAGTTGTTGTAATAAATCATGATAATTAAAAAAAAATATTCGGAAACCTAATCAGTAGCTAACTAAGTATTGCTCTATTTTTATGTCTGTAGTAACGCGCGACTTCGTTCGCGTTTCAATTTCTAGACTCTTTTTTTTATTAAAAACGTTTATTCACTTCTTAGGTGTTCTTGTTAACCTACAAGTAAGTAAGCATTGTAACGTCACAACAAATTCCGTAAAATATATTTTTTCATAAAAATTAAGGAAAAGCCGAAACAGGTGTAAATAATTTAGCAGAAGAATTCACGTGAAGTTTTGATTGTGTTGTAACAATGGTTCCCAAATACAAAGCATTAATTTGTATTTTTCCCTATTTTTTTCAAAAGTTTATGTAATCTTTAAGTCTCTGCGACCAGCGGTACTGTACGTTGTCTATTATCATCATCATCATTATCAACGTCTGTCTATTCCTATTCCTCTTAAGTGGGGTCAGCACAACATGTTCCTTTTTTCCATACTCCCCTATCGCTCCCTATCCCATCCACCATTCCCTTCGTTGTCTATTATATCAGTCAGTAATTCAGTGAGTCCGTCTGACTTTGTTTCTTATGTGATATAAATATAGGTTGTTTATAGAAAATACAAAATCATAAAATAAATGTTCGCACATTCCTGAGCCACTCATTAGTTAGAACTAATTAATGATAATACTAAGCGGGATATCCTGTCCAAGACAGACATCCTGCGAAAGATTAATAATAAACAGATAATTCTTCTAGTTTTATATTGCTCTAATAAACAACAACCGGATGGCAATGTTATAACCGGATGTGCGATTCGTTGTGACAGAATACCTTATTCCCTTTTCTCGGAAAATCTAAGAACTAAACTGGAATAGATTCGAGTTCGTAATTAACGAACGTGTACACATCGGATACATAGGTATACTAGGAACCATGAACGAACAGTTTGCAAAAGAAAATTGGTAATATTCTAGAAAGTAAATGTCATAAAGGTTTGTGATGCAGTTTCATAAACGAAGCGAATAATGTTCGTTCGTTTTGAACACACTAAGCGATATTAGTTTTTATGAAAATGTATTAAAGAGAGATGTAGCATGTGTTTTAAAAGTAAGACGTCTGTCTTACTTTTAAAACACATGCTTAATCGTAATAAGCAAATAAATATAGATTCAAAGTCAAAACTGAGAGCCAATAAATGTTGATACCTACATACCATCTAAATTATTGATGAAACAAACCAATAAAGGGGATGGTAGACTTGCTACCAAAACAGGTTAGGTAGGTACATTCCATTTTGTTGTTTGTACTGATTTTAAAAATGTCGTGTGTAGTGGTCATAGAGACCCATCGGGGACCCCGTCGCCGGTCATTCACCCCGCACGTTTCCATGTGTTTCTAATGTTTTAATACGTAGCTGAGAAAGATAAGTAAACTTTACGGTACATATTTGGCTGCACTAAATGCAAAAATGATATGAAATAGAATCACGACTGTGATCCCCAAGTACTAATCCAAGTACCATCCTTAAAGATGTCTAAAGGGGGTAGTCAGAGGCACATCCAAAATGCCATTTTCTCAACGACAAAAACGTTTTTTACTAGGGTCCGTATCACAAGCTCGAAAGTAAATTGTTTATTTAGAGCATCGTGGTACGGACCCTGAACGTGTTTATTGCAATCTGACTTCAGTTATGAAAAAATTGCGAAAATTACAAAACGTGATTGATGACCAACCGCTATATCACGAGGTTGGTGAAGGCTTCTGTCGCCGCTCATGAATAAATATCGAACTGTGGATCATCGATCACATGTCTCTACTATGCCTATGGCCGAAAGATTACTGGACAAACTTACCGAAATTGAAATTTGATTGGGTGTACCTACTTGTAAGCCCTTTAACAATCTACAAGTTTATTGAAAAGCTTTAATGAATGGGAAAACATTTACTTCACGTCAAAAATCATAAAATCTTACTTTTGATGATATTAGCTTTTACCCCGACTTCGTCCGTGTAGAATATTATGGAAATCGTTTTCATGAGCCAAATCGAAGGCATAGGTTCAAATCCCACTCAATAACGTTTTGGGATGTTACATGAATATCTATCATCCGTAGGTACTAAATAAATAACAATCATTATTCGTAACCCAACATCCACTGTTGCTAAGGTTTAAATCGATTTCAAAGTGCCGAAGACAAGTAGAGCATTAAACCTTTATAGGTAGGTTTAATTACCATTAGATAAATTACTTTTATTTTTATATTATCTATTCATTTTTTCATTTATTTGTTCGTTATTCGTTTTTTTCCTAATTATTCGATCTTGTCTCACCAAGCCTTACTCGCAATCTAAAGGCCTGATTAATTAATACAGGTAGGTACGCTAATACCGCTGTTGTAGAAATTTATATTCGCGGTAAATGAAGTAAGTAATGAAGTTTCGAGGTTACAAAATTGAACAAATTTTCACCTCGGTAGGTATGCGGTAGGTATTTGAAAAATCCAAGCCGAATTCGCGTACATGAAAAAATTAAAGTGGTTGATCAGAGGCACGTCCATACATTTAATTTGGCACATGCCCACATTTTGCAGTAGTTAGCATTTCACACGTGACTTGTTGCAAGCCCATCGCCGCTTACTTACTGGTGTCTTAGTTGAGGCTGTAGTTTCTGTTCAATAATCACTTATTTTTTATCCTAGGTCTATGACCAGCTTAGGTACGGCCTGAGCCTACATAAAGCTTTATTAAAACGAGATGGTTTGTTTGCTGCAACGCGAAGGCTTAGCCGCTTAGATCCCAACACATTAATCAAACCTACGCTTTTGTACTCTGGGCACTGCTACTTATTCTGTGGCTCTAATGGATGGTAGGTACCTAATGGATACCTAGCTAAGTACAAAGAATCAGGTAGATGGTAGATACCTACCTATGTCAGGTTAAAATCGTAATTTATGGAGGGTTAGGTATGCGCTTTCTTATTTACGAGTGGCTATGGAAGACCAATCTTTTGAAATCATTGTTATAATGAAATACTATGTAGCCTACCAACAATACGTTAATGGTAGGCAGAGAACAGCCATACAAAACAGCCCAACCGCTATTAAGTTTGAGTTTGCTATTAAAAAAATTGATTAGGTAGGTTGGATTTATTTTTAATATAATAATAATAATAATAGGATTAATTAATAGGATTAATTTTCATAAGTATAAGTATAGTAGTCTATAAAAATTATAGGTAAGGTGCCTGCCTAGTTACGAAAGATACAGAAAAACATGTTGAATCATCATATTTTTGGATGATCATTTCAATTCCTACGCGTAGGTATTATAATTTCTGGAATTCGCCGCACTGAGCAACATCTGAACTGCTATCAATCAATCAATATAAAATGCTGACCTCAGCATCTGGGTGTGTTTGAAATGTAATTAAGTAGTTTGGTAGTAACAGTATAGTTAGGTTTATTTAGTAGGTACAAAAGCAAGGCAGGCACAGTTTACTAAACAAGAACATCAGGGCTCTTTCAAGCTTATTAACGTTTCAATTTAAGTTTTCAGCTATTTTTAGACTTTTACCTACCTACCTTTTTTTTGCGATTTTCATAGTTCTAAATAAGTAGGTAAATTCATAGGTACCTATTACATTATACCTACTCACTAAGTTACTTCGAAGCTAAAATCCTCGCAATGTTTTATTCAGTTTATTTTAACGCCATCTATGTTATAATGAAAGAACTAAATATTTTTCCTTAGGAACTTGGACTTTTTAGTGCAGTGTGTGGTGAGAATAGAAAACAGTAGAGCATTGTCAGTCAGTCAATAGATGGAGCAATATACTTATATGCACTTTGGAGCAACAGTTGATTTATTACTTGAATTATGTTGTAATGAAATAGTATTTTATACATATTTTTTTAGTTACCAAATGAGATTTGTGGAGATATATTTTAATACATCTTTATTAAATTGTAATATTTAATTGAGAGCATTTATTTTATGTCTGTGTTTTTGTCTATGACTTTTAAGAAAAAGTAAAAGTGAGTGAGCGACGGCACTATGGTTTTTTATTTGTGTCGGATGGAAATACGTCGAAGTTACATTGCCGGTGGACAATTTATTTCAATTACCATGAATAAGCGCGCCGGAGACGCTGCGTGCTGTCACTCGTTGTAGAGAAATATCCCTACTTTGCCGTTTGATGTAAAAAACGCTTCAAACCAGTGTCGTGCATCAAATAATGGTTTTGGAACAACTGTCAGTGACGTCTCGCAATTCAGCCTTGGATATTGGTTACGAGAAAAAGTGTATTTTGAAAATATATCGAGTGTTTTCTTGTTGAAACCTTTGTTGGGTGTCGGGTGGACAGTGTTGTGGATTGTTTAGTTGGTGCGGTGCTGTCGGATCGGTGTTATGTCGGGGGGTAGAAGCATCGACAAGGAGCGCAAGTCGCCTCGGGAGAGTGGTGAGGATTCCGAGGATGAGAGCGAGATCCTGGAGGAAAGTCCCTGTGGCCGTTGGCTGAAGCGACGTGAAGAGGTAAGTTGCTCCCTTAAGTACCTACTACCCACTCCACCCTAAAGCTAGGCCCCAAATGTAGGCCGAACCACTCCAGACAAAGATAATCGTCAGCTGATTCACAAGGTTAGCTGATGTTACACAAATAAGACGCAGTAGAAACACTGTTTATTACGGAAAATAACGATTTTTTTCGTTATTTCCAATCATAAAGACAGCAGAGTATCAACATTTTGTGGAATATGACCTTCCACTTTGAATTTGATCTAGCCTTGATAATGAAATACTACTGAACTTGAATCTTGATGTTGTTATTGTATGTATCTTATTTTGAGTATTTTTTTTGTAAATAAAACTCAATGGCATTATTAAGGGGGCTACTCAAAAAATTTTCAAGGGATATAAAGTAAAATTTATATTTTTCTTAGTTATTGTTGTCTTGTTAGTTTTCAAGTTTTGTATAATTTAATCTGTGCCAATTTTGACTAGGTTTTTCCATTAATAGGTCTTATTCCGGGAACACTTTTATATTGTAAGTAAACTAGAGGTTTAATCAAAATGCACCCTTACTTTATTATATTACACAATTATATTAATTGTAAGTTGTTTTAACTTAATTTACTATATTTAGGACAGTTTGTAAAGTCACATTTTGTATTTTTATGTGTCATTTCATTATTGCATACATTTTTTTACTTCCATCTTATTATTAGGTAGAGACATACCTACTAAGCAATTTTTTTTCAACTTGTAGAGGTACCAATTAAGCACCTATCACAACTAAAATTCTTGTTGATATACTTCTCTAAGATTAACAGTATTTTCGATGGTAATTTTACACGAGTTAGAAAAGCATCATAAGTAAGAAAATGTAGAATTGACCAGTTGTAAAATTCAGCAAAATATATTGTCATATTTTGCTGATAGTCTAACAAAGTTACATCGAACCAACTTTACTGACAGAAGGCTTCTGTTTTTAATCTAATCTCTTGTTTCAAGACCCTTAACTAACTTAAATAATTTCCCTGTGGTAAAATTGTTGGTGTTGTTGTAGCGATCCTTAATATCTAATCTAAAAATAAGGAATGGCAAAAATTTTAGTGCTGTCAAAAAAGTTACACAACAATAGAATCAACACAACTAATACAGTCGGCAAATTATTAGCAAATACTACAAACAGTATGAGCTGATTTGTAAGTTTATTATGATGGGCTAGTGGTCAACTTTGGTAGTTTATGGAATTTTGTGACCTGCTAAAGAAGTCTACAGTAGTGATATTTAAATTACACAAAAAGCGTTTGCTTATTGGCCAGTAAATGTAGCATTTAGGTGCTAACTGGAAAGAACTCTGTCACCAACAACTTTATTGTAAAACAATTTAACTATAAATGCTTTTCTACTTCTCATTAGAAGAAAGGCTGGCGCTAAAGACACAGTTTTACCAATAATTTTATACCAAATTTGATAACATACCAAAATACCTAAAAAAAATAACTACTGCAAAATGTGGGCATGTGTTAAATGTTTGGACGTGCCTCTGACTACTACCCCCTTTAGACATCTTCAAGGATCTGAGGATGTCTACCGTACTTGGGGATTACAGATGTGATCCTGTTTAATTTCTTTTCAAAACAAGTCATCGAACCAGCACCCATTCATAAGACAAGCTGTAAGCTACCACTCTCATTCGATGATATTCGATACAATCGGAGCTAATTAACCGCTGTCAGTGTATAGTATACCTACCACATCATACGCTACTTTCCCCGGCGGCGCCGGTCAACGAACTGCGATTCGGCGCTTGCGCAACTAATCACTGTCGCTTTCTAGGCCTAGGGATCGGGGTTTGGAGATAGATTGCTGTTAAATAATCCTATCTATACCTAAGCCAGCAGTACGCCGGCTACTTTCAAATCAGAGCTAAAAGGAAAAATAGTCAATGATAATAATTGACGATGTTTAAAATATGATTGATGCAGATTGACGCGACCATTTAATTCGTTTAGGAGGCGATTGAAGTATATTTTAATTGCAGCTATCTATTTCAATTGATCATTTCGCTGTAGGATTGACAATCTATCGCTGACAATCAAATCGGAAATGACGCGGCGCTTAAAACTCGATATTTGTGCATCAATCGAAATTCAATCTTAGCCATCAAACACCCGTTTACAACCGTTGTCGTTTTACAGTTCAGAAGCACTTAAAAAGTTTCCGAAAAGCGAAAATGTTGTTTTTTATTGTTTTTGTTTGTTGCATCAACTTGTGGTAATCCTCTTTACCAACGTAAAAATGGTCGATATCGTCGGCGTATAGTGAATAGGTACCTCGTATGTCAGTTAAAGTAAACTTTTCAGGACAACGAAAAAACGAACGAAATTGATCAAAAATTGACCCACGAGGTTTTCACACTACGCCGACGATATGTAGATAGGTACCTAGGTACATTACATTTGTATACATGTGTGAAATTATATGATAATTTGGCGCCAACAGATAGACAATCCTCTTAGACACCCTCAAGGATCTGAGCGCCTGGAAGTCTGAGAGGGCTTGGAGATTAAAGTCGTGATTCTATTCTTTACTGCTCTTTCTTGCGGTCTACCTGCTGGATCAAAACCGACTGAACCGTTCGAGTCTAGGCTACAAATGAGCATGAGCGTGTATGTTGTGTATTTTATGTGCATGCATTGGTAAGACGCGCATCTATCGCCTGGAAGATGAATCGAACATCAATCCGTCGAGCAATGCGTATGAGTAGGTAGGTACCTAGGTACGTCGTACGAGCCCATAACTGCTTTCATTGTGGCGAATATTAGGTGATGCTCGCTTTATTATTCCTTCCTGTTAGGGGACAATGACTTCGTCATCATGTAAGTCTGGTCTCGTTCTTAGAACACGTAATGGCGATATTTCTGGACAGTTCGCGTTACTGGAATATGCGATTATTGCCTGCGGATTCGGTGAATAGGATGAGGTAATACCTACTACCTACGTAAAATGAAGACGTGATTTTTTTCCTTCTAGTTGAGATTTGACTTTTATACCAAATTAGCTGAAAACAAAACAGTTGCTACGGATTGATTTAAATAGAAATAAAATGTTTCGTCTATAACAAGAATAGGTGATTAATGTGATACTATTAAAAATAGCAACAGCTGTAAATATAGACATAAGACAATATAAAAGTTCATTATTTATAGATTCTGCTAATAAAAATGTTCGCCGATAATGAGAATAGACGAGCGTTCACTGTGAACGCGAGAAATTTTAATTTGCGGATGGCACGACCCTTGTCTTTGATTATTTGAACAAACTAATAGGAAATGGAATAGAGTTTTTGTAAAACTTAAACTAACGTAAACTTTCAGCAAAATAAAGCATCGAAGAAATTAAACAGGTAGGTACCTTACCTACTGCATATGCATACTAAGGAATTTCTAACTGGAAAACACTTAGAAGATTCAGACCTACGCCATTTTTGTTTTAAAACACCTAAAATAAAAACCGTAAAAACCTTATACTTTCGGAATCGAAAGCAACTGACAAAGTAAATATCATCATGTCGATGGGCCCACCCGGCCAGTTTCAACCAGCCTCTTCTGAGGGAATTAAATGCCTTCGTGTCTCGCAGTTTCGTTTGTCACTCTGTTGATAATGAGTTCGGAGATTGCAGGTGGCAGGTGGCTATTCCTGACGCGGCCTCGTCTCTCCAAAGGTCACCCAATGTCTCGTTAGTTGTCGAATTTACACAGCCGTGTTTCAATGTCGAATTTGTTATTAGCTTCCTACGGTCAAGTAGGTAAACATGAAACTTTGCCGAGTTACTTGGTAAGGGTCCAAGCGAGCTTGTTAACCGTCTACGAGATATTTCTACTGTCCAATTCCCTTCTGTGGAAACGAAGCTGTTTACTCCAAGAAATGTTGTTGATTTAGCGAGCTTCATTTACCTACACTTTATCATGATGGGCCGTCTGCCAGTTCGTCAATTGATTGCATGGCGTTATTTCATCACAAAAGCTATTTCGGTGTAGCAATAACTATAATTTTTGCGTCATTTGGGCAAGAAAAACTCCGAGAACCAACTTAGATTTAGCTTAGTTTACGACGATATAAATGAATCAGAGATTGAAGGCGATTATGCTATAATATGGCGTAAGATGCCGATCTATACATTACTCATACTGCCAATTATGCCGTAAGGTAAGTGAATAAGGTATAGTATTGCTCCAATCTTTTATTGCATGCCTAGTTCAACCAGACCTTGTTTCTTACCAGATAAGTAACATGAACACGCAAGTTATTTAATGCTGCTTTGTTACCAATTGTCACAATATGAATCATGTCATTAGTTATTCTCCCCCGATATCTACTCGTAGATAGGTACCTACTACGAGTACATGCTTGTTACTTGGCTTAAGAAACTACGTATTATCTCAAGCGGATTAGATACTCGTTTACCGTGAATGTAATTATAAGGCGTATGTAAATATTAGATACGCTAGGGTTAATAATCTTTACTTACGACATTTCTAAACTCTTTCGTTCCTAGAATTCTCAGCACTAAGTAATTTCAAAGTGCATGCTTCCTTTCAAAGAATAATATATTTTATTGGATAAAGCATCTCCTTTCTACCGCACTTAGCCCGTAGATCGACAATGCGGAACAGTCTGACTCATTCATCATCATAAAATATCGTGTCTCATTTTTACAAGCTAATTTTTTATCTGCTCACCCAACTGAACTATCTGCTGTTGTCATGTATATGGATATGGGATCATAGACCGTATTCCGACGTCAAAAGTGTCATAATTTTATTACGATCCCATTGTGTTTAGTTGGTTTTGAGCACTTTCAACGCAGGTCATCGACACAGATATTGTATGGTGTTTTTTTGTTAGTTTTTTTATTGGAAAGTGAAAATTACCCTGTATGATCTCCGTCAGCGCGGGCGCTGGGGGCATTTGCGTTGGCGTCTATTTACTCGTATTTCGGTACTCACTGAGTGAAAGTGATTGTACCGTCTTATGGTTATTAGAGCTTCCGTACATTACACTCTGTTTCGCGTCATTATTACGAAGACTATGACTGTGTAATTTTATGACTTTTGATGTAAGTACCTACCTACCAACTAACTTATACAAAGGATTTTAATAAAGGTAGTCAAATGATATGCAAAATTACCGTTAAATATTTCGTATAATCACTATTAATTTGAAGTGTGGATATTTTTGCTATATTTTAAAATATTTTTTAGGGACCCGTCTGCTTTTAGCAAATTAATTCGTATTGTACCTATTTCAAGAAAGCAATTAAGAACTTGAAATGAGGCAATCCACCGTAAAAAAATATGCCAAGCCTCGAGGCCGTATAAAATCCGGTTTGTAAAAAAGTATATTCATGAGCTGATGACGTTCTGTTAAAAGCGGAATGTGTCATATTATGCTCTGAATAATTGAATATCTTATGAATTGTTATTTCACGGTTGTCTTCGTGCAATTCCTTTGAGAGCAGATTAAATGTGTATATAAAGCGATAGCTGTGCGGTTTTCATATTAATACTTATTTGATAGTAAGCCTTAGGTCCGATCGTCTAGCTAGACGGAATTTGTGGTCTACCACGGTCCACGGCACAATAATAACTTAATGGAATGGATCGAATGGAAACCCTTTAAGATATCAATCGATCTGGACTAGAACAAAAATAGCCTTCTGAAATGAATACACTGCTGGCCGTATCGTGTAGAAAGGACCTAGTTTGTAACTGGAACATTAGACTCACTAGTTCCTATGAAATCTTAACAAGTACTGCGTTTTATCTAGTGTGAAATCCAATTTCAATACTATTTACGGTACACGGTAAACTGCTTTTCTTATGATAAACTAGTGGGACTCGCGCTACTCCACCTTTTGGATTAAATTTTGTGAATTTCACCTCTCGCACCTTTAGACTACAAAAATAAAATGGAAGGTTCCATAGATTAGCTTTGACTTTAGTTTTGTCTGATGAACAGTCAATAAGCAGCTCTCCACTGACATACAAAATATATTCGTACTGACTGTGATGTATATTATTTAGTTGGTAAAACCAGGTTCGGTGTCGTGATGTCTAGCTAGGTAATCGGAGAGGCGAGACCGCGGCTATTAGTCGTTCAAACAACGACCCGGTGACCTCTTCTTGCGGCTTATGGGATTTCAGCCGGAAAGTGGTGAATGCGTTATGATAGATACCGCTTACAATACCGAGTGTTGTATTAAAAAGAAGCAGAGCTACAAAACTCACTCCGCTCCTTGTCCTCTCTTAGTTTGTGCTATCCACATTTATTCAACGCTAGTCGCATCCATCTACGTCGACTTAAATTATAAAATGAATAAATCTACTTATAGCTACTTAGCTATGCAGAATCACGTGGCTACGAGCATATAGTTCTCTGAATATGGTGATTGTGATAAGTATCTGATTCGCTTCTGTGTAATTTCGATTGTTATAACGGCCTGTAAATCAATAATTTCTTTAATGGCTTTGTTCATTCTTCTTCGTGTCACGTGTTCTTTCTTAGTCGTCCTTGGTCAATTAAACTCGTTTTTCTAATGAATAATTTAAACTGACGAACAAAATTGAAAAGAGATTTAATGAATTTGTTGTCCTCTTATGCAACTTCCTCATTACAAATACCTACCCACTCAACAACCCACAGCGAATTAACGGCTCTTTCATCATCCACAATTTATCTTTCAGGGCCTCAAGCTGTTCTCTGACTAAACGTAGGGTAGCCAATATAATAGAATAACGACCACTACACCAACGAAACGATAACCAAATAGTAAGTTTACTTGTTGATCATGTCATACTAACATAAACGATTAGCAATAAAATATTGGAACCTGTTTCTCCGTTATGGAGTCCAGACTGTGCAGGTTCGGCCGGAGTTCAGTCGGTTATGTTTATCACCATCAGATTATCACAAGTGAGATCTAATTACAGACTTAATTAACCGGGTGTGTCTTATATTACCGCTTTGGAAAGCTACTTCAGTTCTGAGAAAGCGAATTCAACGAGTGTATTGAATTGGAGGCACTACAAGCGTAGGATTTCTCAAGTAATTCATGTGACAATCGAGGATTACGGAGAAACAAGATCCGAATAATGTTCCATGACCCGCTATCACAAGAGATGCTTATGAAGGTTTCGGGATTGTCCATAACCCGAAACTTCTGCGGCTTATTGAGATCATTGATTGAGATCATTCGAATTTATTAGTGTCCAGTTATGAGTGGTTCATATTGAACGTAGCGTTTGGTCTCTCAAATCGTTAGAGAATTTCTTCTTAGCATGGGTAAGAGTACTTTAAAAGAACTCCTAAAACTGTACTTACTAAATTGTATCGCTCGCTTCTCATCTCACATGAAATTTTTGCATTTTTAAGTACTTAGGTTACCTGAGCCTACGCTAATAATACCTACTCGTAGTATTAGTATTCTGTAAGCTGTTATACAATTCTATTACTGGCGTGTCGCGTCGTAAAAATAACATCATTGTTTGCAGACTGTGGATTACGACACAATCTGAAATGTCAGCGTGTGTTGGATACAGTAATGTTTGGCTGCAAAGAGTGCTGGTAAATGATTGCTGATAAGTTGTGTGAGAAGATCGTAGTAGCAGCGTGACTATTAGTACTAGTAGTAGTAGTTATCTGGGGGCACGGCAGTGCCCCCGCCAAGTCAAGCAATAAAGTGGCACGGCTGTACCATCCTTTTCTCGAAGCAGTTCAGGCCATTTTCGACCCCCTGTAACTTCGTTGTGGATAAAACTAGAAGCCTGATTTTTCAGTAACCAAGCAGTCACTATATAAACACGCTATATTTCAAATTTCATTCAATTTGAACCAGTAGATAAAGAATTATAACTAGTCAAAGTTTCCTATTTTGTCACTCACTCACTCACTCACTGACTGTCTGACCGATCATCAAAAGTTTAAGGCACTTCTAGCAGACATAGAAGCTTCAAATTTAAAACACAATTAGTGTTTAGTGTTAAAATCCTAAAAAAAACCTGCCAAGTGCGAGTCGGACTCGCGCACGTCGAGTTCCGTACCATTATCTATAAATCACGTTTGTTGTATGGGAGCCCCACTTAAATATTTATTTTATTCTGTTTTTAGTATTTGTTGTTATAGCGGTAACAGAAATACATCATCTGTGAAAATTTTAACTGTCTAGCTATCATGGTTCATGAGATACAGCCCTGTGATAGACAGACGGACAGACAGACCGACAGACCGACGGATAGACAGACGAACAGAGGGACAGACGTACAGATGGACAGACGGACGAACGGACAGTGGAGTATTAGTGACAGGGTTCCGTATTTACTCTTTAGGTACGGAACCCTAAAAAGTAGGTCTATCTACAAAAATAAATGAGATGCCATCAAAAACATAACTTGTAAAAAAAGCCAAGTCTCGCAACGCAACTCAGTTCTTCTACCGTAAAAGTTGTGAGATCCATGTAATACCAAGTCGGTTAATTTATTCAGTCCCTACTTTAAGGGTCCTTCTGTCTTAAGTTATTACGTAAAGCTAATTACGTAATAACATAAGTAAGAATCTCACAACTTTTTACGGTAGAAGAACTGAGTTGCGTTGCGAGACTTGGCTTTTTTTACAAGTTATGTTTTTGATGGCATTACTATTTTTGGTATCCATTCCCTCTTCAAGAAGTATTTTTGAAACCTGAAATGGAAAACAACCCAATCGAGGTCAAAAATGAAAGAGGAAAGAAACCTTTTTTTCCTGCAGACGTCAATCCCCCAGAATAATTCAAAATGTTACTAAAGTTAAACGAGTTATAATACAAAAGCAAACTTCCGCATGAATTACCTAATTTCGTATCTGCTCGGTCGAGCGTATCGGTGAGGCCAGACGCCCAGCAGACGAGAGAAAGGCAGTGATTCAGGTAACGCATTGGGGTGCATTGATCCCCGTGGGCTAGTTACGTCACTTGGGACAATGAGGAAGCCTAAAAGGTCTCTGAGGTCTCAAGATCGGCTGACGTTAAAGAAACTGACGTATTCATCATCGCGCGCAATGTTTGCTTTTACCTACATACGTTGAAGTTAAGATTTAGTGTTGTAAATTTGTCTGAGATAACGTAAAAGTTTTTGCACGCTTGTGAAGGATCAAAAGGAATGGATGAAATAAGAGACGATGATAATTTAATGAGCCGCATCGAGAAACTATCGCCAGCTGTGGTAAAGTAACGACAAATTGAAAATGCCGAGTAGGTATAGGTACCTGGTGCTTGAAGTATTGATCAGACGTGTGCAAAAGTAAAGCGTACGTAAAGGATTGGCAAACTGCCAGCCAGAAGAGGCTCTGCGTGCGACATTTCATAAATACTTTTCTGGGAGGTTTCTCTTATAGATTATTTACAAGTTTATCTTAAATATACCGTCCATCCAAGAATTCAGCGTTGTGTCATATGAAAACTTCGATTGTTATTCAGTTTAGTTTTCCAAACTATTGGCTGCAAAAATACTTTGCTCTTTATGATTGCTGTGGCATTGAATATATCCAATAGACCGTGACGATACTCCTATCCGTCTAAATAGTCTAGACTGTTCCATTAGCTCGAGTATTGTAAACAAATCAATTCAAAATGAATTGATATTGTCATATTCATAAAACTGAAACGTCTAATAACTACTTACAATAACATTTCTAAGAAAAATGTCATATCGACCTAAGTAAATACTAACTGCGTGCATAGTGCATATAATGCTAGCTTGTTTACCTTGACTTTACAAAAATCGACCCAACAAGTCGATGCAAAGATTCTGCAATTTAAATTTATCGAATTCGCGGCCAGAATACAAGCATTCGTCGCTCCATAACAGGCGATGGTAAAACGAAAAGTGCAGCTTTGCAGCGGTAAACGGCATGCCAGTAACTCAGCATTGCAATGCGAACCAGCCATGCTGTAAGAAATTTTGAAAAATAAACGTCAAAATTTACGAGTAACATCTGCCAAATTCAAATTAGATGCCAGCCAGAGTTATATCAACTCGTGTTGTGCGCTCAATGTAGATATACGTACCTACCTAATAGCTTATAATAAAAATCTCGCCCTAGGCATGGGCTAGGTTTTGCTGAATTCCGTCCCTCCAGATGTAAATAGTATCAGTGGAAATAAATTTGAATAGCATTCGTGATACTCTTGCTTTAATTTATAGCAAAGCCATGTCCTCGTAACTTACTGGTTTCCACGTTAATGTGGCTGTAAGTTCTGTGGGCGACAAGATGCTTGCAGAGATTAAGTTGAAGGAAAGCATAAATCGGTACTGCTGGTGCAAATTGCAGCGTGGGCCGATACAATGTTCTGACTGAAATCGATCTAAGCCTTAGATTCTAAGGGGACACGTTGCCGGATCTCTGCCAAACAACATTATCCATCGTTTTCATCATTGTGCATCGTCCGTCTCCACGTCATGATTCATGCATGTGGAGCATCATAAAGCTGAGATGGCCTGATTGACTCACGCAGTAGGTAGTCTGTTTTTTTATGTACCTATCTTTATTCTTATTGTTATGTATTACCCTATACCTATTTATCTGTGTGTGTGTGTCAAATAAATGTATTTCATTTCATTGTAGTTAGGGCCGTCTCTTCATCAGATGAAATGAAATTAAGCTCTTGTTTGAAAGTGAAAGTTTATTAGATTCGTTCACAGCACTAATTCATCCATTGCAGTCCTCGACCCACAGTCTAATTAGCCTCTCTTAAGAGAAAAGAAAGCTCGTTAAACAATTTAAAAATATACTAACCTAACTTATGAAAAGCTTTTGTTGCAAACCACAAGAGAAGCTTGTTTTATGAAAAGAGTTTCTAATTGCGAATATAAAAAAAAATTGGATCACGACTGTAATACCCAAGTACTGTAGAAACAGATCTGCAGCGCTTAGATTCTTTGAAAATGTCTGTCTTCCGTTAGTCAGGCACGTCCAAACATTACATTTGTCACATGCTTACATTTTGCAATAGTTAGCATTCCACACGTGACAGGTTGCATGCCTGTCGCCGCTTACAATAATACTAACTGGTTTCCTCGCGATGTTTTCCTTCATCGTAGTCCTTAGAACCCACGACCTTCAGATTGAAAATCGAAGTACCTACCACTCGGCCAACACGGCTGTATGTTGAGAATATGTATAATACTCATATGATCTGTATGAGTATATGTATTTATTGTACGCGCCATGACCAATGACCATATTTCTACAGAAGGTAACGGAATAAAAGTGATATTATAAATCACTTACCGGCTATTATTGAAAGTATACGATAACTGTTGTACAATCTGTTATTGTTGGTCAAAGTTCCAATTTGTACTATATCAATAGGATTGGCGCGCCCATCCATGTCGCTCCACGATAGCATTGTGTCTATATAGCATAACTATACTGGACAAGAAGTGGCAGCTAATATTCATCGTGTTATTTATCAATTAGGAATTAGGATTCTATCTATACTAATATCATGAATGCGAAAGTAACTCTTTCTGCCTGTCTGTGACATTATCACGGCCAAACCGCTTTTTTCCTCAAAATTTTCTCTTGTTTTTTTAGGAATTTTCAGTGTTTTACGATAAAATCGTCAAAATCGATTTAAGATTTCAGCACCGCCTACTATGAGTAAGAGTCTTTAAGAGGCTGCCAGTCGCTGATTGCTCTTTTTCGAAACGAAAAAAGAAATACTTCTGAACAAGCCACATCTCCTATTTTTATAAGTATATTACTTCAGGTTCCTACCTAGATTTCTATTAAGCTGAAAACATAATAGCAGAAACTTTTCACGATAAAAATATTATTTCAAAATGATACGTTTTACAATTTACGATCGAAATATTTTATATACCTACTATTAAAATCAACTTGTGATTTATTGTTAAAGATAGGTAATATGTAGATCTAGATTTCTGTTAGAATAGATTTTTGATAAGTAATTATACATAATTTATATCATTAATTTATTCGAAAAGCTAAGGCGGACCACGCGCGGACGTGTGTTTGTCATCATTGCAGCGGTCGGTAGGATTATTTATCGAAGTGATTAAAGATGGGTACATCTTTATTCACATATACTATACATTATAAAATAGAAGATGTGGCTTGTTCACAAGTATTTCTTTTTTCGTTTCGTACAAAAACAATCGTCGACTGGGAGCGCCTTAAGACTCGGTATTTCTCGCGAAAAATCTTTACAGTTAGTTACACATGACAGTCCGCCTGCAAGAGTCACCCTTCTCTAAACTTGCAACGATTAAAATACGAGTAGTATGTATCACGTATGCAGAATCCTAATTAAGGCAACACCGAGGAGTGATTTGTTGACTCAGTTCATTTGAACCTGGTTATTTATAGCATGTCGCCTTATAAGCAACAGCAATTTATTCTTTAGCCTTCCTAGCTCGGAACATGTAACTTTCAGCATCTGAAAACCAGACTCCGTTCGTACATTTGCTGAAACAGGATGAAATGAAATGTTGCTTTCAAAGCGGTATCTGAGATGCCTTAATTAATAAAACCGGCCAAGTGCGAGTCGGATTCGCGCATGAAGGGTTTCGTTCCATTATCGGCAAAAAAATCACGTTTGTTTTATGGAAGCCCCACTTAAATATATATTTTATTCTGTTTTTAGTATTTTTTGTTATAGCGGCAACAGAAATACATCATCTGTGAAAATTTCAACTGTATAGCTATCACGCTTCATGAGATACAGCCTTGTGACAGACGGACACACGGACAGCGGAGTCTTAGTAATAGGGTCCCGTTTTTACCTTTTGGGTACGGAATCCAAAAATAGCATGAAGAACATTCTGAACCTCTTCGTAGTTTATAAGCACAATTATTTGGTCAATAACCTTGACTTTTCTATTATTTACATTTAAGCAGCTAACAAGTATAAACATGTAAGTATAATTTTTTGCTCGTAAACTCGTTAGATAGACACCAAAATACCTCGAGTGCAAACACCTTTTGGCCGTGCGGTCTAACTTTTTGTCGTCTCTGTTTTTGTTCAGCTTATTGCCTTTTTGTTCGCTGACCTTTACTAAAAGGTAGGTCTAGTCTAGTAGGTGGTAAAAACTAAGGGTTCGCCTTACATGTAACGACTTGAAGAATTTAAAACAAAAGCTATCAAATCCTGATCATAGTAGTCATTCCTTCATCTCACAGTACTTTTAAATATTGCAAGATGACTTTTCACCAAGTTTAACATACTTACTAATTCAAAATATTTCTAAATCACCTTACTGTCTCGAATTCACTCGCGTAGTATGTACCAGAATACAAAGTTATCCTGGTCACGAACTACATCTGTTCCAAGTTTACTGTTCAGCCGTTACGAAGGGATTGAAATACGAACACCCAAACTGGCAAACTGGCATTTGTAATATTTATAAAATAGTAGAATTATTGTATGTATACCTCCTTGGAGCAAATTGAGCAAATTCTATGTATGTCGTCTATGTATTATACCTCTTAATTGTTCCCTAAGTATGGGATCCATTAAGCAGTTATCGCCCATGGACATGGACGCGCGAAGAATGCTAACTCGTTTACAGCAAGTTAATGTCGTCTTGTCGTGATTCACCGGCAACTGCCTCTGCCTATGGCGCGTTCGGTACGTGCTACATTGTATTGCGGTTTTTAATGTTCCGCCTATTTCTAAAATTTCCGTCGAAAGGTTTAAAGTAAGAAATAGGATCACGACTGTAATCCCCAAGTACCTCAGATCTCCAGGCACTCAGATCCTTGACGATGCGATGTCTAAAGAGGTTAGTCAGAAGCAAGTCCAAATATTACATTATTAGGCACATGCCCACGTTTTGCAGTAGTTAGCATTCCACACGTGACAGGTTGCAATCCCGTCGCTGCTTACGAGAATACTAACTGGTTTCCTCACGAAGATTTCCTTCACCATCATAAGCACGTGTTATTGCGCATATACATTTTTCGAACAGAAAAATCTTTTGAAGCACGGCTGGTAGCTTGGTAGAACTGGCTGAAGAAGCAGGAATAACCGAATGAACGAGCCGGCATGTATTATTATCAGTAGACGGTGAGTATTATGCCATCTGTGTTGGTGATAATGGATTACAGGGGGGTTGTTTGTGCATGGAAAGAAACCTTCTAACTGTATTATTAATTTTAAGGTTTATGATATAAAAGTTTTCATGAATGGTATTCGTATTTGTCGTTGTTTGCGAACTTTGTTATGCCGGGGTCCCACGGCCCGCGTTTACACGCGCCAGACCGCGCCAAGGCTGACGGACGCGCCGTGGGAACGATGCATCCGTGCTCGGAACGCTCTGTATCTGTACGCGACGCGCCGGACGCACTAAGGCGGAGCGTCGTCCGGCGCGGCCCGTCGTTTTACGCGCCGTGGGACCCCGGCTTTAGACAACTGAAAATCTTAATAGTTTCAGAGAATAGTTTTCATGACCCAATCAATATTTCGTCGAGAAATTAACTGACTAATGTTTTGGGAACTTATAATAAAAGAATATACGAGTAGGTACTGTCCGGGTATTTCCCTGAATTTTAATCTATCTAAAACGCTTGCGATAAGATTTCCAATTAACAACAACCGTCATTATCAATGTTATAAATAAATTATGAATCTATGTCTAGAATTATATCTACTAATGTTTTAAAGAGTAAACATTTGTATTTTTGTATATTACAAACAAACAAAATATAAACTACTGGACCAATTTCAAAAAATATTTCACCATTATAATGCTTCATTATCTCTGACTAGAAAAAATAGGGATCGCTTCTAAAACTTCAATAATAAATAACTTCTGGGTGATTGGGTCACCCAGGTTGACTGGACTTCTGGGTGATTGGAGTAAAAAAAATTGCCATAAAATCATTGCTAGTATATTAGGTCATATACATATTTTTTTTCTTGTTCGTTAGTGATGATTCGGCGATAGGCTACGAGTAGATGTGAAAAGAAACTCGTTTAATATGCAGTGATTCACAAGACGACCCTGACTGAGCATGCCCGTTGCGAATGATTCATAAGGATTAACTGTTATTGTATGGGTTAACTGGTAGAGACATGCTTACTATTGGTTATAAGGCTTTTTCTTGCCTGATAATTATGATCATTGTCATCTCATAAGAGAGATCCTTTATATAAACGCACCGACATGAATGCTCACTCTTTCATTTGCTTCGTGTCAGTTTGGTCTTTCTTTTGTCTTTTTGAGCATCTGAAAAAGTAGAATCTGGGACCACCTCGAAATCAGAGAAAAAAAAACAAAAATCGGACCAGCCGTTACGAAGGAATCAGTGTACAAATATGGTAAAGATGACACAGAATTGGGAACTTTCTTCTTTTTTGAATTTGATTAAAAAAGAGATTCTCTGTAATCAAACGATTGCAACGAACCGATAAGTTACACAATCAGTTCTTCAGCCAGCCGCCATTTATTGGATTACAAAACTGCTCGCAAAAGCGTTTTTCTTTCAGAGATTATCATTTTTAATAACACTATTTGTTAATTACACTATTTGCTTAGTACAAATGGATACTTATTACAGACTCTTGGCAAGCGGTCGCAAACATACGTTAAAAAACGCAAGCTTGGCCGGCGATCTTTTACAAAAACCGACGACTTAGCGAGTGAAGGCAGCCACTAGGGACCGTACCACAAGGTCCTAAAGTAATATTACTCGCGGTGCGAATGTGACAACACTATACGAGTTCTTATGTACCGTGAGTAATATTGTTTTGATATTACTTTTGAGCTTGTGGTACGGTAGTACAGCCCCAGTGTATTTTTCCTTGACATGCACAAAAACGCCGCGACGCCCGGCGCCGGCGCCCGCGCTGGCATTGAGCTAACGTTTCATTAGAACGGCTCTGACGTGAAACATTAATCATAATCATTTTGATCGACGGGTTAGAAACGTTTGTTAATCTTTCTCTTCGGATTTATCTAACGGAATGACGCGTTTGAAGGGGAAAGTTTTAAATCCCGGTTGATTTAGTGAACGATATTCCTTATGCGATAGTTAGTGGCGATTGCTTTCAAGGAATTTCTGGAATATAGACTAAATTGTCAGCAGTTAGAAATTTGATTACCATATATGCTAAAAGCAATGTTATTATCTATACAGATATTCATGATATACAAAATACTAAAGCCGTATCTCCTAATGTAGGCGATGGCACTTTGATATCGGGTCTAAGATCGGAAATAGGATAGACACGAGGACTCGTTTGAATTATGCATTCTGGAAGATTGCAAGACCTTCACATATTTATTAGATTCGTTCCTTAGGTGACTCATGAAAGAAAGCGAAAGATGGGAATTGTATAGTAGTTTCCAGCTTTCCAGTAAAAAGTATCTGTTACTTATGCCACGACTGTAATCCCCAAGTACGGTAGACATCCTCTCAGATCTCCAGGCACTTAGATCCTTGAAGATGTCTAGAGGGAGTAGTCAGAGCAGGCACGTCCAAATATATTTGGCACATGCCCACAGTTTGCAGTAGTTAGCATTCCATTCGTGACAGGTTGCAAACCCATCACCGCTTATAAGAATACTAACTGGTTGCCTCACGATGTTTTCCTTCACCGTTATAAGCACGTGTTTTGATGCGCATATAAATCCCACGTCTCTGTATCTAAAAGCGCTTTATCGAGATTACGTTGATTTATGCAGTACGATGGAGCCAGATTGGCGCTGACCCGAGTTATCGGCATCTGTCACGCTTCCAGCAAAGTTGTTGACAGTTGCGAACATGTAAGCTTGCTAAGGAGCAAACTTCTTACTTTCGCAAATTCGCTCTGCCTGAGTAAGTAAGCACCCGTCTGGACCATACTTTGAGTTCGTGCCTAACTTTCTAGATCTCGCTCAGCAGTGATATTTTCATACAAATGTGCGTACCAAAGGAGGCATAGCCATGGTGTAGTTTGGGTTATTTTACAATTTGATTGTTGGTGTGCAGAAATTTAATATCCTAAAATTATCTCCAAACCAGCTGACCCAACAGACGTTGTCTTGTCCAAAAATCCTATAGAATAAAGTAAATATTTATAAATGTTTTGTGGAATTTCGTTCATAGCCTCTTTGTTTAATCTTATTCCCAAGTGTGCGTAAAAGTGACTTTGAAACGCACTATGTAATCGTAACTCCCCCATTCGATTGTCACTTCGACTGATAGTGACAAATGATGCACGATAGGGAGCGTCCTGTCGCCACGGGATGGGACTCGGGTTCATGGGATACGTGACTCCGTCCACGGAGTCTGATCTCCTTCTATTGTGTATAGAGTAAAAGAGACGGCAATTATTTTTGAGACGTCTAAATAAATAGTTTTTGCACAGTTTGGTGCCAACACAATTGACACTAATATATCTATCCTAAAACAACTTTAAATCTATAATAACTTTTAAAATTACATACGTTATGGTTGTTAAATCATCACTTTATAGTAAGTCATACACAAATTGCACAAATCAATTCTAATATTATATTGATTTGTGCAATTTGTGTATAATTTGTGTATGTTCGCAATACTAATGCGAAAGTAACTCTGGGGAGATAGATTGTGATGAAATTTCATAGAGATTTAAAGTCTTGGGATGAACATAGACTAGGTACTTTTATATTTAGATTTTTAGGAATTTCAATATTATACGATAAAGTAAAGTTTATTGCCAAAAAGAGAAAACGTTTACAAGACGTGCTACGAGTTGATAAATGAGGATACTAACATATTAAATAGATACTAGCGATGACCAAAAGTAAAGTCGATTTCCTGAATCTACGCTGACCAAGTCGCGGGTAAAAGCTAGTCTAATATAAATCGGTACCCATAACAGTAAGTACCTAATAGGTATGAATAGAGCTTACGAAGTTACAAAAACAAGTTAAGGTCGCTCATATACGCCTGCCGCGATTAAATTTGAATTATTCGCGCAGAAGAATTCTTCGACAAGCTTCATTAACTAAGTAACTGATTTGAACCCAAGAGATATTTTCACTTTGTGTTTTTCATTGAAAAATATAGAATTTTCAAAAATATAATACAAATTTTGTTAACACCCTTTAGGTGAATAGTCATGCCAGAGTTCAGAGATCTAGAAATACGTGATATATCTGTCATTACACTAAATTACACGATCATAAATACCACACTGTTTAGTAAATCTATGGACCACAATATTTACTTTACGTGTATGCCCGTTTTATCTGAATCGGCTGTAATCAATTGGCATTTCAAAGAATGCTGCGATATGCATTCCAATCTTATCGTATCGTTTTCATCTGGTAGATAAGTTTAAATGACGCTATTGTTGTTATTCGTGCAATGATCCTGTTGTCAACCTGATCTTATATCGTTATCGTCTGATAAACATGCACGTCAATTTTGTCTAGGGATTTTTAATAAATTAATTACGAGGACTGGCCTCACAGCTCAGTTGGGGTAGATCCCCACCCGGGGCAAACATTTGTGTAATTAACACATCTAGTGTGTTCTGCGTTTGGGTATTACCATGTATAAAAACTGTCTTTATACAAAGTATGTATTTACAAAAAAAAAAGTATAGAAGTATTCTTTCAGTTATCTGGTTCCCATAGTACAAGCTATGCTTAGTTTTGGGCTAGATGGTGATGTGTGTAAAGTCTGCCAATATTTATTTATTTATTATATTATTAATTAACAGAGTTGTTCTATAGTTATAAAATGATAAGAGGAGGGTTGGCTAACGCAGGCTTCGGCAAAAATTTGCAATAAAGGGCGTGCGATTCAAATTTCCGACATAACTCTATTAAACTAAAGCTGAAATTGGCTCTCGCTTCGCGTATTGTTTATGAAAGCCGCGTGGCCAAAATGTGCAGAAAAAAAAATATTTACGCATCAAAAAAGTGATTTTGTAGGATTTTTTAGAAAATTTGTTGTAACATATTTTGTTGAACTAGCTAGAGTGAATATTTGGGAAAAAACACGAATATTTCAGTTCACTCTGGGTCTTAAGGTAAACCTCTACGGCGTGTCATTTTTATTGGTCATACAATGATAAGATATGAGTTCCAATTCATTATCTGTTCACAACAATAAAGCTTCGAACTTGAGGTTTATCTCTCACAATAAAGTATCAAATATTGACAGGAATATATTTTAGGAAATCCAATAACTATTATTTGACAATATTATGGCTGGTAATATGTATTTTAAAATAATTTATGGCCAATTTAGATTTTGTTCAATATCGGGCCAATATTGCCTCCTCTGTTGCCTGTAGCATTGTCATTTTTAAAAAGAATTTCTGAGAAATCTTTTTATCTTTATGCAGCGATACAAACAGTCAGTAGTTAAACATCCTTCAGTACCACAAGCTCAAACGCAATATTAAAACAATATTACTCATGGTGCGAAAGTGACAACGCAATACAAACTCGTATAGCGTTGTCCTTGTGGTACGGCCCCTGGATGAAGCAATTTTGTATTCACTAGGAGCATTGTACTTGTGTCTTCAGTTTTCGAGGGTAGTCAGACACCCCATATCGTAGACATAGACAGGCTGTTACAAATAATAAATGGCGATAGTCTTACTACCGGCTTACTAATTTCTGTAGTACTTAAACTTCAAGCCTTTAGTTAGTTTATATAATTCACTAATGCTCTTCCTTAGTTAAGGCATACGTTAATATTTTCTAATCGTATAAAAACCATTAAATAAAAATTGGTGGGCATTTCAAATTTATATATATACTTTACGGCGCTTAGTCGTGATTAAACGGTAATAAAGAATATTTATTGACTTCGGAGACGTGATAAAGCCATTTAGTCGAGACGAACCTATCATGTGACCCTGGTTCAAAATTCATCAGCTTTGTAATTTCAGTGACTATTACGAGTATATATCAGACTTTCCAGAGTCATAAAATTAGTAGTTTAACGTTACTCGTTATATCCCATTGTCGTACATCTTTAAACTTTGTAGTTATTTTTTGTAGTTTTATACTGTTGTGTTTTATGCTGGAAAGCGCGACACAGCTTTTACACTAATGCATTTTCCAGTGTTCATTCGTTTTTATCACATGTACTTTTGTTCACTGAAATAAATAAATCTTCTAATATAAAAAAATTCTCGTGTCACGTGTTTGTAACCAAACTCCTCCGAAACGGCTTGACCGATTTTTATGTTTTTTTGTGTATATTCGTTAGGTATGAGAATAGGTTGTAAAGTATATTTTGTAACGCTTCTTAAAAATTTCAACTTATAGTTCAAGAAAAATTAAAAGTGTTTTTTTCTGTGGGATTATTAAAATTTGACAGGACAACGTCTGTCGGAACTGCTAGTAAATAAATATATTGTCTTGATTTTAAATAGTATTTTTCGACACTAAAATACTTTACTTCGAGGAGTTTTTATTTAACTTTACTAGTATGTTTGGATCAAATCAGGCAACTGATTAACCAGTTTCCGCAACCATTTACCTGAAATTTAGCATACATACCTTAATAGGTATTCTAAATTTCAGGTATGTACTTCGGTGACAATATCACTACATAGTTTAAAGCAAAGTCGCTTTCCGCTTCCCGTGTTTGTATGTATGTATGTATGTATGTATGTATGTATGTATGTATGTATGTTTGCTTATATCTTTAAAACTACACAACGGAGTTTGATGCGGTTTTTTTAATAAATAGAGTGATTCAAGAGGAAGGTTTATATGTATAATACATGCATAATATAGTAGAGAAACACTGATAATTTTTGAGGTTTCTAATGTGATGTTGTAAATAAACACATTTTTTTGCGCTTACATTGCAAATGCTGGCTGAACCCCACGAGATATATCAAAATAATGTACTACAGTATTGTACACCTTAAAAACGTCTACAAAAAAGTCAACGATGGTATTAGAAATGTCTTACGCACAGCGAAGCGGGCACGGGTCAGCTAGTGTATAATAATACAAGCTGACCCGGCGAACTTCGTATCGCTTTAGAATTATCAAATGCTGTGTTAAGTTCCCGTTTCCGTTCCTGTTTTCCTGCTTTTCTCTTGAAATTGTTCCTGTATTTTCTTTGCTATAAACCTCACGGAGCCCGAGACCTTTCCAACGAACGCAAAACCGTGGAAATCGGTTCGTGCGTTCTGGAGTTATAGCGTCAGAAAGGAAAAGACGACTTTTTTTTATATTATAGAAGATGACGTCGTGCTAATCTGACGATAGAGTCAGGAGCTGGTCAAATGTACTTCTCATTACATTTATATATATATATAACTAGCTGTTACCCGCGACTTCGTCCGCGTAGATTCAGGGTCTTTGGCATCTTTATCGTAAAACATTGAAATTCCTAAAAACAAAATGTCAATTTTGGGGAAAATAATAATAAAAGTATAATAATAAGTATGTCCGTCGAAAATCATCCATCCCAACACTTTAAACTATCTCTGTATCAGATTTCATCACAATCGGCTCAGCGGTTTGGCCGAGATAACGTCATAGATAGACAGAGTTACTTTCGCATTTATAACATTAGTATAGTATAGATTGAGTTAAAACTTCGTATACTTGTCAAGTTTCTACGCTCAATCTCGCTATGATAAAAGAAATGCAGTTCGCTGTTCACGTTAGATAAGAATTGTTACCGCATTTATTTTCAGCCACAAAATGCAATAATACCAATCATGACCATTGACGTCATAATTCATAACACTTGCGCACATAAACGCTGACATACTGTCACACAAAGATGAAAGTTTAGTGTGATCACGTCCAACCCATTTTAACAATTGAAATTCATCATATTTCTCGATGAAAAAAGTATTGCTTCATTACTTATTTTTATTTCTCAAGGATGTGATATTTTATGATTCACAATAGGAAATTTCGTAATAAATTCCACTGTAAAACGTTCTTTTGTATGTGCATCATCTAGTTCACATTTTTGTATAGCGTCGATGGTCTTGCATCCTTTCACGTATAGAATTCTAACTACTGCAAAATGTGGGTATTGTGCCAAACATAATATTTGGGCATGTCTCTGACTACCCCTTTTAAACATCTTCAAGGATCTAATCGCCTTGAGATCTGAGTGTATGTCTACCGTACTTGGGGATTTAGACCCTATTAATTTATATATTTTTTTGTGTAACTTAAAAACCTCATCTATCTTTTAAACTTACTCTTTTGTAATTCTTGTAGCTTAGTTTTATTTGGTTCAGATTCTTGATAACTTGTAATACGTACCTTTAATTCTATTATTCGCTACTCTGTCAGCCCTCTGCACAGTATCACATAGAAAGTCATTCACCTCGCAATAAGTTACGTCAACGCTTACATAAATGCCAGGAGAATGTTCATTAATAATATTATTGCTGCTGATGATTACACGGTACAAGTTATAAATCACATTGTTTCTATTATTGATCTTTCTAATGCCAGACAATTTCACTTCAAGAGGCAGAGAAATGGTTTTAAACCTCTTGCGTCTTAGCCGGTACTCGCCCAATACGCAAACCAGGGGCCATACCACAAATTCAAAAGTAATATTAAAACAAACTCACGGTGCGAAATTGACAACGCAATACGAACTCGTCGAGCGTTGTCACTTTTGCACCGCGAGTAATGTTGTTTTGATATTACTTTAGGTGAGTGTGGTATGGCCTCAGATGGTTTGTATTTTATACGTTATTTTTTAACTTCCTTGTTGTACTACTTGGATGGACTCACTAAATGTTTACACTTTCTCGTAAAGCTTGCCTGTATAGACTCTCTTCATGTCCAGACTGCAGTTTCATAAATGAGTCGTCCACTCCTCTGATTCGCATGCCCAAAATGTTGTCTGATTCGCAAATGTTCTTCTATTCATGGAAATTCGCCACTAGTTGTAAAAAACAATGTTTGTTTGGTTTAGGATTTCGAAAATTTCTCCTTATTCTGAAATTATTTTCTTAAGTCTTTATTTTTTCTTCTTTCAGGCTTACTATCTAAATAGGCATATATGATTAATGTAAGCAGTCAATTAGACATAAATCTTTCAAGTGACCGGTTGCCTCAATTAATTAGTTCAATCAGTCGGTCCATTAGACCTACTCCTACTTCAGGAAATTAAGACTCTGATGATCCTTATTGCATTAGGAATCCTCGCCCGAGCTATTTACATATTTCATGCTACGTTTGAAATGGAATTTTAAAGCATTCCCTAGGCGAAGAAAAAGTAAGAAGGTTTAAAGTTAAATGTTTAAAAAGAGATTGCAGCATTTTTTAATTTCTAGAACACTGGGTTCTTTCACCATACTGGTTCCTCTTACGCCATACCTCACTTAGTCATGCAATGTAGCTAAAATGAACTTTTGACACGACTATCGATACGAATTACGCCAATTTGTAACTTCAAAGTGTCTGTGACAATGAACATACGAATGTTCTGTCGCACACAGATGCAGGTGTTACCAATAGCTTGATAAAACACGTCATATTTGCCGCGCTGTTTTACAAACACGCTACGGGTGACAGGTCAGGGCAAATGTATTGTATCTGTCTGATATAGCTGTTCTACGTTGCCTGTGATCAATTAGAACCTTAAAGTAGGTTTAAACAAAACGAATAAAGAGCTAGAGCTAGAACAAGAGCGTTCTCTCTTAATCTTTAAGTGTAAATAAAAGCTTGTTTTCAGCGTTTACACCAAAATATCAAACAGCAAGAATTATCGCACAATATCAAGGCCAATTTACACTAGACGAGCGAATGCTCATTGCTCATTCATGTCATTAATAGATATTTTTCTTGAGACCAATTCATAATTCAATCGATAATGTATGTATTCAAATCGCTAGAACACAAGAACGCTCTAAGCAACTGTTCGCACGCTCTAGTGCCGTTTACATAAAGCAAGCGAGCATTCTTAGAATATTCCATAGAATCTTTGTGAGCGCAGACAGAACAACGAAATAATGTTCTACGTTGGTTTACACTAAAATAATTTAATATAGAGGGGATAGAATGAGCATTCGCTCGTCTGGTGTAAATCGACCTTTATATAAAGGCTCTATGTGTTTGTGAACTAATAGACTGGAAGAATTGTGCACTTTCAATGCCGGAACCATGTCCATAATGTTAATCTCAAAAACATATGATTAATGGTCTTATTGGTATTGTCTCGCGTATGCGCATGCCGTAATAATACGTGTGCTTAGCATTGTATCACTTGGGAGGTTCTGCGCCATTGCGAGATCCGTTCATGTCTAAAACAAATGCCTAACTAATATTTCCACAAAACATATATTTTAACTCCATTCATACATATCGCGGAGCCATAAAGTCAAACTAGGCGTTGAATAGTTCTCTATTTGTCCTACATACTCGTAGGTAGACTTGCTCTGAAGTTACCCTAGGTAGAGCGGCTAGCTATTGAAACACAATACCTGTAAGTGCGTGTTTGTGTATTGTTCGCTGCGGTCGAGATCGCGGTCGACCGATCGGATCGAATGCCTGATACGCAGGTTACATGGAAGGATTACTTCTGGACGCTTATTGCACATGCTGTACTACCATCATAACCACTAGGGTAAAACCTAACATAAACATATGTTAATAATAAACACATTAGTTAATAAGTTCAATAAAATCGCTGATGTCACTATACGGCTACGACAAGGATAGATGCCTATCTATCTCTATCCTCATAGCCGTATGTACAACATACCCTATCTGTCTATGTTTTGTATTATGCATGATGTAATAAGGTAATGGGAGGCTTTCTCAGCTCAGCAATTTACCTGAAAAACATCTCTCGCATTCGTCTTTGCGGTTTAAAAGGTTCGGCGGTCACGGTTTTTACCCTCTGGCAAGACAAGTAAAAGTACTTTAACGCTAAGGGGTGACGCAACGACAGAACAGGAATCAACCCTAACGTATTTTAAAACTTTTTACAAACCAGCCTGTATTTCAGGTTACGCGCACGAGAAAAGCTTTGTCCATGGATTAGTTTATTTGTGGCATATTTCAATGCATTGCTGTTGTTGTGGAGTAACCATGGGTGGCAGCCAGCAGTTCACGATATTAAACATGTTTTATTCATGTAGAATTGCTCTAACTGTGGTAGGTCTACCCCATCGACCATACAGCCTAGACTCCTCATGAAGGCGAACACTGGTGGCGATTCTGTTGTGTCCAAGCTAAACTTAAAATTTCGTAAAAAAACGATCGATCTTATTCCTTTTATATTAAAGTCTAAATTAGAGTCACATCAAAATGACAGTCCTAAAAATTGGGATATTTTAGCCGTTTCTCTATTTTATTTCGCATATTTGACACAACCAAGTGTCATCTTAGTCAACACCAATTTACATGTCGCTTAAATTTAGCTTGACGTTTTCTAAATCTATTACAAAAATCGTAAATTTATTTAAAACTATTCTGTTTTAGAACTGTAACTTTAAGGTTACGCTATTTTAAACTTTAACTTAAAAGAAATAAGATCGATAGTTTTTAGGAATTTTAACTTAAGCGTGGACACAACAGAATCGCCACCATTGTCAGACGACACATATGGGCTAGATATCCTGTGTAAACCACCGAGCGCGGTGCACGACGCGCCTCGCGGCGGGCTGTGACGTTAAACCGGCCAATCAAAATGCAATTTTTACCGCTCCCCCTGACCCGCACACCTCAACGTTTTACCAGAATTGTTTGTTTGAAGAAATGAAGCCATTAGGCGTCTATTGGGCTATGTGGTCGATGGTCTGCCCGGTTTGGCCTAAGCAGTGCCCTTGTCTAGTTAGTTATCTAGATGAAGAGTTTATCCTCCATCCATTAGGACCAGACAAGGCCATGATTGTATTCACGTGCTCTTTTATGGACATCTTACATTTTATTACCTTTACCTAGAAAACCATTGCACATTGCTAGTGTGACTGTGACAAGTTTTAAAACGAAATTGGCCTGTGCCTTTTCTAGCTGGTTATCACTACATAGAAAGCAAAGTCGCTTTCCGCTTCCCGCGTATGTATGTATGTTTGCTTATATCTTTAAAACTACACAACGGATTTTGATGCGGTTTTTTTTTAATAGATAGAGTGATTCAGGAGGAAGGTTTATACAGTCGTGGTCAACTAATTAGGGACATGCAAGATAGTGAAGAACAATAACCGGTTATGTACATACAAATATAAAACCCTATTGATTTCTCAGTAACTATTATTTGCATAATTTGGTCCGATTATTATGCTTTAAATGGCTGTAAATAAAAGAATAAATAAATAGAAAAAAGTATTTAATATCAAAGGTTGAACATGTATTCAATTTTAAGGTATAATTCTGTAGCTGGACATTTAATTAAGGACAGTAAACTATAATGAAAAATAGAGTTAAACAAAACTAATAATCTGCAGTATTATAATATCTTTAACAGCTCCATTTTATTACGTGTAAAATCAGTACCCAGTAGCAAAACCTTTGTTAGTAATTACCGCTTGACACCGATGTGGCATAGACATTATCAGTTTCTGTCATGTTTCGACAGGAATGTTTGCCCATGCCTCACAAAAAGCTTCATTAAGTTCATCTAAAGTTGTGGTACGATAAGTGGCTACTTTTTTCTTGATTTCGTGCCAAAGGTGCTCGATTGGGTTAAGGTCCGGGCTATTTGCTGGCCAATCTAGCACCGATACTGACTGACTGGTAAGAAACGACTTGACTGAACGGGCGGTATGTTTCGGGTCGTTATCATGCTGAAACGTCCATATAATAGGGAGATGCTCCTCAGCATAGGGAAGCATCGTTTCCTCCAATATTGCCTTGTATTGATGTTGGTCTAAGTTACCCTGAACTTTCCTCACAGGTCCCACTCCACGTCCAGAAAATGAACCCCACATTTTAATGTTTCCACCGCCATGTTTCACCTGCTTTTTTGTGAATCTTGGATTCATTTCCGCTTTTACTGGACGCCGTACGTATTGCCTTCCATCTGAAGAAATCAAATTAACCTTGGTCTCGTCAGAGAATAATACATGTTGCCATTGGGCGTAGGTCCAATGTCCATATTTACGTGCAAACGCCAAACGAGCATTTCTATGTTCTTTCTTCAACAACGGTACTTTGCGAGCCACTCTTCCGAACAACCCTGCTTCTACCAGACGTCGTCGAACGGACCTCGCTGAGACACCAGCTCTTTCGTCTGTCCCAAACACTTCGTGTTTAATTAAAATAGAGCCTAGAAACGGATCTTTCTTAGCTAACCTGGTTATCATTCTATCTTCTTGCGGAGTTGTTTTTCTCGATCTTTTTGTTCTGGGCACATTTAAATCTGTGTTATTGCGTCTGACATGTTGCACTGCATTGTATACCATAGTTTTTGAACAATTTAAATGTTCTGCTATCCTTCGGTATGGCCAACCATGCCCGACAACAAACTTCATGATAATTTTTCGTAGTGTTGGATCGCAACTTTTATTTTTACCCATTTTTCTTCAAAATATTTTTCAAAATTTAAAATAAATATCGGGATTGCCGCCAAAACTACCACGAAACAATAAGAGAAGAAGTAAAAAAGTATTGAGATTCAAATTTTGAAAATAGAACGCAATATCTCAGTGTCCCTAATTAAATGGCCAGCCAGCATTATTTGAACAAATAGCACTACGATAATCTATCAGCTATACTGTAAAGAGGTTTAATGTTTAAGAAGTTGTTATTGTTTGTATAATCGGGCACATAAATGACTAATTATACTTACATGTAAGAGATATGGAATATGGTTTAGACTCGTTGGAAAATAAAAAATAAATTCACAATTCGGTTTAACCAAAGAGTGTCCCTAATTAGTTGACCACGACTGTATGTATAATAACATGCTACCCGTGCGAAGCCGGGGCGGGTTGCTAGTTTATTCTATACTACAAAATTTTACTTGTGACATTCAGCAGCGAGCTGGATCGCTTTTTAAAAAACTTAAAAAAATAAAGTAATATCTTCATTATGTTGAAGTATTGGTATTGGATCAGCAATTACAGAGTAATATAACCGCTAATTCAAAATCTTCACTACCACCACTATCTTTCACATAAAATTCCATATAAAATGCGTAAAAACCTGTACAAAATTTCATTACATTTTTTATTGATTAACAAACAAACATCAAAAACTTCCGCATTTATGAAATTAGCGAATATGAAGGGCGGAAATCATTAATGAATGACATGTAGAGATCGCTCACTGTTCATGTACACTCATCTTTACAATATAAAAACCAAGCATTTTAACTTCTACAAATATTTACAATCTAGCACGCTAGCTTTCGTACAAAAAACACAAACAAACTTGTTTTAACCCGAATACAAGAAAAACAAAGCGACCACAAGCAAACGAAGTGGTCCAATCGCGTTTCCACCGTGGGAAACATTATTTTCCCAGGCCGGATTCCCGTTGCCCGGATATCGGGAAAAATAACAATGGCAAAGAATCAATAGGTACCTGCATTTGTACAGGCTTTGTTAATGCCACTATAAGTACACAAGTACCTTCTCATCAGGAGTAATGGGCATCTCGATAAAAACAGTATTTATTCAGCAAATTGGAATACCAGGAAAACAAGACCAAAGGGCAATTAATAAAAAAGCAAAATACGTATAATAAAATAAATAGGTTCACGACTGTAATCTCCAAGTACGTTAGACATCGGTGAAGGTGTCTAGAAGGGGGTAGTCAGAGGCACGTCCAAACCTTATATGTATATGGCACATGCCCACATTTTGTAGTAGTTAGCATTCCATACGTGACAGGTTGCAAGCCTATCGCCGTTTAAATAAAGGTGTACTTCATTATTCGCATCAAACTACTAATAAAAATGTAATACACAAGTCCGGTAGACATCCTCTAAGAACTTTCGGGGTTCAGATCTTTGAGTATGTATAAAGACGGTAAAGACACGTCCATTACATTAGGCCCTTGCCCACATTTTGCAGCATTCCATACGTGACAGGTTGCAATCCCATCGCAGCTCATAATAATACTAACTGGTTTCCTCACGATGTTTTCTTTCTAAAAGCCAACATAAAATGCAAATTAAACAATTAAAAATTGTGATAATTAAGCAAGCAATTAACTCATTACTACCAATTCGGGCAAGGTTCATTAATTTGTTCCAGAACAATAAGTAATCGTAGTTGTTCGTGATAGAATATTTGCGGCTCATTATTAGCAATTTCCATATTAAACTGTGGATAATTAATTTGGTTGCTATCAATGTGTAAATGGAACAGTAATAACGGAACGATAGATAAGATCTAGCATTTGAAACGAACGCCCTGGCGTGGAAATGTCTGTGCACATTTTCGCAGTGCGTTGTTTCTTTTCAACCCCCGACGCAAAAAAGGGGTGTTATCTATGTTTCTGTTTGTGGCATCATAGCTTCTAAACGAATGGACCGATTTTACTTATATAAGTTTTCTGTTGAAAAATATTTTTCAATAGCTTTTGTAAAACCATCGAGCTTCAGCGCGCTATCACCTGTTAACACTAACATTCTCATCGTAACATGACAAGAGTGACTGTTGAACAGCTCCTGACGCCATTATCAGATCAGCTCGCTGCTCACCATATTATTGTATTGCCACCAAAATTAAAGGTGTATGTATGAATGTAACTGCTTCAAAATTGAGTTGCAAGATTCCACCCTTACAAACATAATTACATACTTATATACATACAATACATACTTTGCAAGTTAAAAAAAAGCTTGTAAAATACGAGTACATCCATACAAATGTTATAAATGCGAATGTTAAAACTGCTAGTATAACTTATTACATAACCGAAGAAAATTAATTAACGGCAGGCACCTAGACTACCTAGTAGTTTGACCTAACATTCGTTTTATACTGAGACCTGAATAAATACTAAATGAGCTCGGGGATTAAACATCGGTGCTTGGACACGCAAGTTTTCTTACGCTCAGCACATACAGGTTGTTTTAGTAATACTTCCAAAACTGAAAGTGTATATTCAGACCATTTGACTAACTATGCTTATAACTTATAAGTAATGTACTTAAGTTATTTTTAGGTTTAAATAAATTTATACTCAAAAAGACATTACAGTCACTTGCAAGAGAAACATAATATTAGGGTAAATAATTCAAAAACGTCGTTCGAAACTACATTCAGTATGTCCGTCCTAAGACTTTAAACGATCTCCATTATGAAATTTAATCACAATCAACTCTGCAGTTTAGCCGTGATAACGCCACAGACATACAGTCAGAGTTACTTTCTCATTTATTACTTTAATATAGATTAATTAAGACCAGTGGTTGATTGTGCCTACTTTCTTACCCAAATCTATTGCTACTTTTTGCAAATCTGTTGTATTAAGACTTATTTCTGTCAGGATTTATAACCAGTAACCACGCGTCGTAGGGAGCAATTTGATCAACAGTTGGTAGAGTTATTAAAGTTAGGTCACGGTTTTCTTGTTTTAATTTTATTAGCAAAGTCGACGGGTGTACTATCGTAACTTTTAGAGGGTAATCCGATATTGATGTTCTTGTTTTATTGAGAAGGCAATTATCCCGAGGTAGTCACATATAAATTGAAAATATTAAAAGTATGTATTATTTATATTAATAAGTAGCTTTTATATAAAAAAACTTTCAATCTTCAGATGGAAAGTTAGTTGTTTTCCACGTTTTGGAATAAGTATTTGGAATTGAATAAATGCGCAGTAAATCACAATAACTGCACTTGAGTGCTTTGCTTAATCCTTACAGAGTATTACGTCAGAAAAACGTATAAAATCGACAAACAATAGAACGTAACCATCGGCATTGTGTCGTTAAATCCACATACACGAGTAAACCACATTTAAATACGTAGAACTCGAGGATTTCCATTCAAATAGCAAGAGTATGTGTATTGTAATGTACCTGCATCGATAAATATAATATCTTGTATCAGAGTGAGTATAAATTTAAAATTTTAACAAAAAGTAAAAAAAAAAATTCAAACTGTTGTAATTAGTACACATAACTATTTCTTTTTACACGGGTCTTTATCACACCTTCATTCTGCCCGCGACCAAGGCTAGCTATTGTAACATAGTCGAAACGAAGGAAGAACAAATAAAAGGTAAGATGATAAAAACCCGGGAACAAAACATTAGCTAAAATGTAAAATTTCAACTCGTAACTTTCAAACTCAAATGACAATAATTCGTTGAAAAAATCCTGACCCAGTAAACTCAAACCTAGTGGCTGACAAACATGACAGTTTCAGTACGAAATAAGATTGGAGAGCAGACACATTTCCAAAAAATAAAAACAATCTCGTGCCAAAAGAAACATATCAGATAACGCTGGGGTATAAGGAATGCTACAGGAAATAACAGAAGCCGTAAAATAGTGTACAAGAAGGTAGGCGTTGTGAAGACAGATGGTAAACATCGTCACGCGCTGGATCGAAGCGATGACGAGCAACGCTTTTGAATCAGTACGAACGAGTATGTCAACAATGACGTCCCAAGAAGATCTAGTCGGAACTACTCGTATCCTGTTTGATCCGAGAATCTACGACTATGTGCCAAGAGAATAGTTGCTTACAGTTTACCAATACCATTAGTACATTATATTATTTAATCTGTGCTAATCTATGCTCCAATGCTAAATAGCTGCATAAACCGTAAAGTCAATTCCAATCCGTGTTCCATCAATATGGAATGTTCTTATCGCTCACAGTTAACTATTAAGACGCTTCAGTTAGTCTCTTCCATAAAAGTCTTCCTATAAAACGTATTTTACTCCATAATGAGGAGTAAAATACGTTTTATAGCTAAATACAAAATCTAGAGCGATAATAATTTTAACTTGGCGAATTAGCTTAGGTATAGGTACTTACACCTACACATTTGGCCCTCAAAACAAACTAAAAGCAAGGCATGACTAACGTCAGCTGACCTTTGAAAAATACATGAAATTCAGCGCAAAAATCCTTTTGTGCGCGGCCACTCACAATAAAAGGCTTTAAATATTTCACCCTCTGGGGATAAAAAGGTCTCTTTTCGCAACGAGGAAATAACGTGATTCATATTAAACTAGAAAACCGACCATAAAATCGAACTGCTAAGAGTAGGTAACTTTCTACTAGCATCTAACTAAATAATAGTCATCACGAGTGAGTCAGTAACAACACAGCCACATCCAAGCAATTCCATTTTATTTCCTGTATAAAAGGGGATAGGAGATTATTTTAGGATAAACAGTCAGATGAAATGAAACATGAAGACTAGGGTAAAGCACAGAAAATTGGATCATAAGACCGTGAGTCAACAGTCATCGGATATTTCAACCAGAAATATGATATTCTGTTTTCAAACACGTGTGGGTTTTGCTTTTGTCAGCATTATTAGGTTTTTGAACCCTTAAGTTCTGAACAACGACTTGCTACGAGTATCGAATACTTTACTGTTCTCAAATCAATGCATTACACACAAAATGTTTTTACACACAAAAGTGGTTTTTACACACAAAATGCCAATGTTTGATATTAAAAATTACAGAAACAGCAACCGTTTAACCATTAATAGCCGTGATCAGTACGAGCCCGAGCATGTTGTCCTTTTTTCCCGAAGCTAATAAAAGCAGTGCAACTGAGCAATTTAAACATAGTCTGCTGGAACAAAACGCAATATGTATCGACGGACAGAGCCATACATCACTCGCACATCGCACTAGACCGTGACAGTGCAGCTTGCATGCATACCGCAGACAATGTGTTATTGTCAAAGTGAATCTAGGGAAAATTATCAAATTATTTTGTGAAGTTTGGTATTGCTTGCTGTATAATCCAGAAGACTCGCTTTTAGTTCCTTCGTGCTCCACCCTGTCTCCACGCTTTAACGAACAGGGCCCAAGGGTAATATCGAGTCTGACTCCGCAAATACTTTCTTGAACATTAGGTATTTCTATAAAATAATCGGTATTTGGTTAAGTAATGTAACACTTTAGCTAATTAATCACTATGCAACTATTACATGATATTCTGTGGTGCATAACTATCTGACAGTCACCAACCATCCGCTTTCATCTGCATGAGCTATCTTTGGAGCGAATGCTTTGCGTTTCAATGCAATGAGACAGTCCAAATCACTTTTAGAGCGTAGTAGGTACTTTCTGCCATGAGCTTAGTCGCATTGCAAAACATATAACGGATGTTTCCATGTTATGCATTAAGTTTGTACTCGTAAATGTACTACCTTAACTTTCGTTCACGTGATAAATAAATCTGATTCTACGAGTGTCTGTAAGAATTGCAGAGGAGCAAATAAAAACAAGTCTATGTGTACAGTTTCCAAAATCTAGAAACTCTGTTGGATTTGTTTCAATATTCCAGCGCACACGCTAATATTTTCTTTGATCAAAATTATGTGAAATTATAACAGAATGTGTATTAATTTATCATGTTTAATGTTCCAGCCAGCAATTTTACTAAACATTTATCTATCCATTTCGAATATTTATTGATGTTTAAGATTCACTATAAACGGTTTATGTTTATGAAACAAGCAGCGTTCACAGTTTAGCATCAATTTTAAGCAAAAAAAAATATCCAAAATTCACACCATCAACATTCTTACATCATAATAAAAATAAAACTTTATCGTCTACTACACGAGCCAAGATGCGGGCTTCTGCTGGCGAACCATAAAAAAAATACCTTGCACTTATTAGTTCTATGCCGAAGCATTTATTCTAGAAAAGGTTTATAGAGAGTTCAAGGTTTTCTCGTTTTTAGATATGATTAAGACGGCAAGAATGTGGTTACATAGCAGTCATCACTGTCTTCCTAATTACGATACCCAAACACGAAGGTGTTCTATAGGTAGTGTATTTATTAAGTACTCAATTTTGAACTCTCAGACTGTTTTAGGAAAACCTGTTTCTGATAGATTGAACACTATTAGCGATAACAGGTGTCTTGACTTCGATGATCTGATCTTCGACAAACAGAACGAAGTTTTTTTTTGTATAAGGCGTGTCCACCAAATTGGACATCAAAAATGTGTGTAGGGCAATCAACCAGAAAAGTAGAACCTTGACAAAATTTTGCCATTAATCACGGATATAACTATAAAAATAGTAAAATTAAATAAAATCGCATTTCCAAACAGTTTCAAGCGCGCACACACAGCTCAGTTGGTAGTAACTCTGCCTTCTGCGCTGTAGGTTGTGGGTTCGATCCCCACCCAGGGCAAATATTTGTGTGATGAACATAGATGTTTGTTCTGTGTCTGGGTGTTACTATGTATAATAAGTATGTATTTACAAAAAAAAAAAGTATATAAGTATTCTATCAGTTATCTGGTTCCCATAGTACAAGCTTTGCTTAGTTTGGGGCTAGATGACGCTGTGTGTAAAAAAAAAAAAAAATTTTAAGTCATAAAGCTGTTAAGTCATAAAGCTATTTATCAGCTTTCAGCAATCACGCTTTGATTATGGGAAGGCCCATTCCTCGCGTTTGTCACGATGGTTTAGGCCTTCCTTAAACTCTATAATTAGAAATCCCACGAAACCTTTCGATGATGTCAAATGCGTCAACTTTCGTCTTGGTCGTCTTTCCTGCTAAAATTTGCCTGAACTTCCAATTCAATAATTTTATTTTCTAGCATGCTTGGATTCCGACTCGAACGTCTAGCTATCGAAACGGAACGTGATGTATCCCCCGCGCGCCCCAAAGAATTTCACCTATTTTGACGCTTTATATTTCATATAAAGTGCGATATAGCGAAATGACGACACCCTAGCTATTTCCATTTAAATATAAATTAAATTGCATCTCTGCCTTAACCGTAAAGTTATAACATCCGCAAATATTGCTTCCTCGACGTCTGTAGGTACTTCAAAAGACGGTGCAGGCGTTTTCGCTAATTTACCGATAAGCAAACTTAGGTTTGCGCCTGGCTTAAAACTGTTTTCGAGCTAGTGAACATTGTCAAAGAGTTGAGAATTAGCTCGACGAATGTTGTTAAGGTATGAGGGTTTGACATCTACATCGACGAATGTTGTTAAGGTATGAGGGTTTGACATCTACATGTGCAATGCAGGAACGGTGATTTATCGACGCCATGCGGCGCTTGGAGCCCTGCCAGCGCAGGGCATTGTCGAGCAGAGCGCCAGATCTACATTCGACGGCACCAGCCAACAACCACGAAGAGTTTTATGGAACCCTTATTCAAGGGTTTATAAAATATGCGCTATCAAAGCAGTATTCCCAGAGCGTTGATAAGCAAGGCTTTTAATAACCAACACCAAACAGCAAGGAAATTCTTTTTATGCGTAGTCACGTCTCCTACTTGGATATAGCGAAGGGTCACAAGCAAGGAACGCTCCCCAAAACGTCTTGCGGATATTCGCAATTTGTCATTAAATATTAGCATCGTTCCGCAAACAATTTACGCTTCTAATTCTAGATTCGCCCCGCCTGGCCTCTCAACGTCGCTAATCAAAGCACTGTCACGGTGACGCTGCTGCATCCGACGTCACTTCCAACGTACACTTTTAATAAGCCAGCTAATTCCCAATGTTCGTATCTCGTGGGCGGCACCGTATCGGCTTATAGGGATCCCCGTGACGCTGGTCCTATGACGCAAGATAACATACCTCCTAACAGATAAGAATAGATTCGCTCTTGACATTGAATCGGTGCGTGCCTCTCGCTGAGGTTGATCAATCGGTATCGTTTTTTGGAGGTCAATGTCGCGACCTTCCGTTTATCCACGATCCACTGATAGGAATCTCCAGCGCACACTTTCCATTATCGCGTCGACAAAACTAAGTGAAATGAGAGCCCAACTACTCGTAGCTCGTTGCACAGTTGCAAAACTGTTTATTTTCTGTCTCAATATCGTCATTAATTTTCTCGGCTAATTAAACCGTGTGAATATTAGCAGATACATCTTGATGCACTCCATTGCAATTCAAATTAAAACTTTGTTCGCTCTGCCAAGCACTTGCTATTTCGACTCTTGTGCTGAAAAGCTAATTAGCATCTTTAATAGTTTGATTTGTGTCCCAATTGTACTCTGTATAATAAGTATTTGTTGAGATAAGTGTCGGAATCGTCATTCACGTGTTAATTTTGTATGAGACTCGTGTTGAGACACGTGCTGATTTCACATTGAATTCTAAAAACTTGACCATTTAATCAGCGCAATAACTTCAATAACTTCTCTGAATTTTACTCTTTTAAACATTTATTCAAGTTTATGCTGTGAAAATTAAATCCGAGTATGAAATGCATCCCGTCTGAAAGCATATTTCCCTGAATTAGTGTTGTATGTTGTTTCAACCACCTGAGATCTTATCATTTACTTGATTGGATGTAATAGGTGTGCCGTTTTTATTGGGTCTAGGCCCGGTGGTACAATTTACGAATAGCTTTAACATAATTTGTTCTATTAGCAACGTCTGCTGTGGGCTCGTTAATTATTGTCCCAGGTCTTACTGGTCCGACTCACGCCACTCGCGCATTACTAGTCGCCTGCCGCCACTCCCACTGCATGTTTCATATTTGCATCTATTTGAGCTGCATTTTTTTTTAATTACCCATATGTTTCTTATGATTCCGTACCCAAAGGGTAAAAACGGGGCCCTATTACTAAGACTTCGCTGTCCGTCTGTCTGTTTGTCACAAGCCTTGTGTATGTCGTGAACCGTGATAGCTAGACGGTTGAAATTTTCACAGATTATGTATTTCTGTTGCTGCTATAACAACAAATACTAAAAACAGAATAAAATAAATATTTAAGGGTGGCTCCCATACAACATGATTTTTTTGCCGTTTTTATAGATAATAGTACGGAACCCTTCGTGCGCGAGTCCGACTCGCACTTGGCCGGTTTTTTAAATACTCATGCTTTTTCAACTCGAGGTAGCACAGGTATACTTAATGGGTAACTGGGGCAGTTTAGCTTCTTTTGCTTTACACTTTATTATGAACAAGTAACGACGTGATACTGCGCTAATGGAGATGTAGATTTAGTTAGCTCATGAAGAAAATAAATGTGACATTTGAATTCAACTTTTCGCGATTCGAAAACTAAACTGAACTCTGTAGGCATACAATAAACAAACATTTGTGTTAGTATGTATCTTAAGTATGTATTTACAAAAAAAAAGTATATAAGTATTCTATCAGTTATTTAGTTCCCATAGTACAAGCTTTGCTTAGTTTGGGGCTAGATGGCGATGTGTAAATGTCCACCAATATTTATTTATTTTATTTATTTGAATTCTCGGAAGACTCATAGTGATGAAAAAGCCCATAAAACTACGTTCTGGATATATCGTATTGTATATATTTGCTGATTCCAAACAAACATAATAGTTTCAACTGTTTATTGTGTGTTTGCTTGCACTACTAATATTTAACATTTAGATTGAGTAAACGAATATAGTATTAAATCTTTCAATTATCGTATTCCATTATTGGTGCTTTAATCTAATGTTTTAAAACATGGTTACAAAAATTATTGTCCAAAGGCCTATTGTCGAATAATAGTAAGCATTCCATTTAAAACTTCCGGCGGTTTGAAACATGACATATTTAGCGCGTTCGTTCCCCTTCGGCAATAATCACGTTTCATTACGTTTATAATTAATCTTAAGTCATTTTAAGGGCCTGGAACGTTATCATAATAGGAACCCTTGCGTTAAACTGGCCAATCCCAATTTATTTCCGACGTATCGGTCCCAAACGTCCGATACCAATTCAATTACGCTGCTTTTAGGGCTACTATCAGGTAATGGTTGACCTTTAGCCTGCGCTTGGAACACAAATAACCTATTAAAAATGAACTGTAGACGATAAGGAATAAAGTAGATTATAAAACCAACTGACAGTCAAAAGATACAATAGTCCGGCAGTACTCCTTGTTATGTGGGGGGTCACCTCCACACTTCCATTAGGAATTTACCAAGAACTATGTATTCCATCACAAGGAAAACTCTGATCCTGATTTATTGGCAAAATAAACCTAAATAAACAGAAACTTTTGAAGGCCTTGTTAACCTCATAAATGTATCGGCAAACGATAACGTCAGAGACACCGTAAAGAGGCGTGATTTAAGCGATGGCTAACGAAGCAATAAACCGTGACATGTTTAACAATGTTCAAGTCAGTTTATAAACCTTACCAAGCGCACGGCAATAAACGGCTTAAATATTGTTTCAAGAGCAACTAAATTGTGCAGCTTTGAGAAATCTGCTGTACGTAAAAGGAAAACACTTTAAAATACCAGACTTTTGTTTCATTTATTTGAAAACTTTCGCTGAGAATAGTCTAAACCTGATAGGTTAAATTTGTAATGATCATGTTTTGTATAAGATAGAAACCATATCCCGGAACCACTCTAGGTTCAGAAATTAGATGCTCTGGGCTGTTTCTCGAAATATACAATTACAAGTGTGTCGACGCGTCTTGATACACGAAGCTCATATATCTTGTGGGAAAACAAGGACGCACTTGAAATTTGTAGCTTGTATCTTGCAAGTAACATAACCCAGGCGCCTCCAACAAGGCATCCAACACTTCATCCATCAAATAAACGCAATGTAATATTTCGTACCTGCAGCAAACCAGCCGCTCCTATCAAACTACTTTATAAATAGAAATGTCATGTTAAGTCCATAATTGGCCACGTTTTCAAGACGCGAATATAATTACACATCTCATTCTCTAGAAATAACCAGTGAAACGACAAATGAACGAACATTTATGTACCATCTAAATAATAGTGTGTGCCTTGGGGGCTCCATCGCACAAAGCGCAAAGGACTCGGTATGTGTTATTCTGTGGCTAGGGTGGCAAAAACTACAAAGATGAGAGCTATACTATTATCCCCGTATTCTCAGTTGTAACCTCGACTCTACCTTGACTCAAACTCTTTCGAGACCCCTCGAACTTTCTCTCGAAAAGTACATCATGTTTGATATCTTAAATCGATATTATGAAGGTTCCTTTATTACGTCATCAGTCCGAGGAGATTTTTATCAAACAAACCGTCACACGCATGCGTGATGCGTCTTTCAGAAGCTGTCGAGGAATGTCAAGGTTTATCTCGAGGTAACTTGAGTTGACAGTTCTGTTAACTGGCAACTCGAGGTAATTTTATTAACTAAAACAACCCAAAACACGGTTTCGAGGTCGAGTCGAGGTGGAGATATTTCGAGGTTACAACTAAAAATATGAGGATCAATATTCCAATCCTAAAATAGCTGCTATAGACTCACTACTGTAGGTAGAGGTATTTGTAAGTCGAAGGCTTCAAAGTAAATTGTCGGTTTTACAACTTCCTAGAGTTTCTTATGCAATTGTAAAGTCGATCCAATCAGAAGTGATTACTGATTACCGTGTCCTGTTAAATGATTATTGTTCTCATCAATCTACTGCGTCTGTTTTCATAATTGTAAATCTAATTGCCGCTGATCTAACTCTGATATTTAGAAACCGATTACCGTCCGCACAAGAAGTTCATCTTTTGCTGTCGTCAAACCACGCTTTTGAAGACAAATATTCGATTTATTTGCTTTATATGGAATTATTGCTGTTGCGATCACCGGCTGATCAATTTTCCCACAGAGTGAAAGCCCATCGCATCATTTATTAGTATAGATTATTTACCTACCAGAAGTCATTAGTCTTGTCTCGGTTAGTACAGTGCCCGGCAATTATGTGCGCGTTCGGAAGGCTATAAATCGCGCGGGAAAGTCTCGCCCACCCGTAAGCTCCCTATACATATACAGTGCGCTACATAAAAGCAGATGTCGCAAAGCCTCTTCAATATTATTTGTGAAAACTGAAGCGCAACTCGTTTTGTGAGTGGTTGGAAGAAACCGCACTGCGGCAAGGGAATTTTCTATATGAGAAGCATACGTCACAAAATAAATTTGCTGTCGAGCTGAGGCGATCGTTTTTAGACCGGCCGACGAAGATTTTCGGCTACTTTGTCACTATACTTGTGAAAGTCTGTGACTACCTATTACCACTGTGAATAGGGTGCGTTGTGGGTGTGAAGCTTCTCTTTGTTTGTAGTTCGACTTATAATATCACTTGTCACTCGAACATCACTACATCACTACATAGTATAAAGCAAAGTCGCTTTCCGCTTCCCGCGTCTGTATGTATGTATGTTTGCTTATATCTTTAAAACTACACAACGGATTTTGATGCGGTTTTTTTTAATAGATAGAGTGATTCAGGAGGAAGGTTTATATGTATAATAACATGCTACCCGTGCGAAGCCGGGGCGGGTCGCTAGTGCTGTATATAGTTTATTTTACTTTTTATGGCTTCTGTAAATTGACAGTTTTAGATGACTTTAATCGGTAAGTTGATTCATCGAGTAGAGTATTATGTGCTTGAGCCCTTACTATCAACTGCAACTCTTCGCAACTTTGCACAGAATAAATATCAGATACAGGCTTAAGACGCTAGAAAGTAGGTACGCTAATGGTAATGCAACCCGAGATTGAACCGATAAATCTAGCCACTGGAATTGAAGGATGTTCAATGCTCAGACATAAACGTTTAATATCTGAACACTACCAAAGACTCATAGAAATTCCATACACCATAGACCCATAAATTCCCTATCTTTAGCAACATGCCTTCTAGATTCTATGGTAGTTTGTTGAAATTTGAAAGAAGTGTTGTTCAGGCAAATATACCAACAATACTCTCCGCTTACTACTTTGATTTAATCCCATTACAATTCCATGAAATGTACCTACAAGTATATTGTGTGATAATATAAAATTCAAAATGTATCCATTAAGTATTTCGCAGGAAGACCATATTTAAAATACCCAATTGCGACCGCTGCTGGCAGTTGACATTTCCCAACCGATAATGTCAAATTTATTCATCAGTTAGCCTTCATCTGATGATTGAAAAACCGGCCCTAAATAAGTTAAAAAAGAACGTACTTGTGGCTTCATATATTTAGAGGATTGGCACCACCCCAGATTTGTTTCATCAACACTAATTATATTAAGAGGTAAAGTAAGTTTGTTTGTAGATAGGGGGTTTTCTCGAAAACTCCTGAATCTATTCTGTGGTTCTACTAATAAAATAAATGCAAAAGTTTCTGAGTTGGTATTTTGTTGTCCAAACACGTCGTAGCAGCTGAGCCGATTTGAATAAAACTTAGACCAGATATCCGAGGAGAATCCGGGTATCATTATTGAAAGAAGCCGCATTTATTTTAGAATTTTACATTTTATGGTTTTCCTTAGAATTTATGAGAACTGCGTAAAATATAAATGGTGAAAAATCAAAAGCTTCCAAGCCCAAATGGTCTTAAGTCTACGCCAACCAAACACAAAGCGTCTTTCATTATTAAAATAGCTGTAAGGGTCAGTGCAGACTAGGCAGCGAATTACTCGAACATTTCTCTCTCTTACTACGCATACATAGATAGAAAATATTTATTGCATAATACAAAATCATGTACCGTACATAAGCGAACTTGATTCCAGTTAGCATCTAGCATAACTGATTCAAATTTAATTCTTAAACTAGGGCGAGCAAGCTCTGATATTTACTATAAAGCTAATTTGTTATATATTTCTATATACATTGGATATAAGATCTTTGGAATAATGTTTGAGCAGCATCGAGATCTGTTCTTAATACATCAGACAGCTATATATATCAATATCATACCCTGGCAATCAGCATAAAAGGCCCTTGTCTAGGCTTTTCAACTCATGGATATTTATAGCCCTATGGCGTTAGAGTTTGGCCATTAGGTCCTTTTTCACGCCGTATTAACTTCAATGTGCTAGAAGTAATGCCATCTTATTTTTTATTCAAGTACTTTTTGGTGAAATTATACCAAAGTGCTATTACTTCCATTCATCTTTTAAATTAAAATGAACCGGAACAAAACTGGGTATCATGGTCTTCTTTGTTTTCATTAACTGAATCTAAATTTTGTATGCCTTGCTGTTTGGCAAAAGAAAAATAATCTCAGGAAAACTCTCAGGCCATAAATATAACTCGTGAAGAGTTAGACAGTTTCAAGTGAAAAGAAAATATATGGCATCTTAAATTATAATAAGGTACATGTACAGGAAATATATTTTGCTAAATAATAAATAATTACTTTTGGTTTTCTTGGAAACAAAAAATACAGATATTTAAACGATTGCTCTTGAAATATTAAACCTGTCAAGTGTCAATATTGAATGAAAAACAACTACTATTCGAAAATCTAAACGTACACTTCAAAAGCTGTGATAATGGTTGAAGGAAGTTCGTTTGTATACGCAAGAACGACTTTTTTCGTGACACGGTTTAGACAACCCGCAAGCAACATTATTATATTACAAAATCTACCTATATTATTTAAATATATGTTTTTTTGTGATTAGACCGATACTACAAAAATAGATTATATTTTTAGATCTTAAAAATATCTAGTGACGAAATTACGCGCAATAACCACCAAATATCCTCAACTGCGCAGTCAATGTTTATTTGCAAGGCATGCCTTCTGGCACGTTACACAATATCGGCATGTTATGCCTTGATGATGGGCATTTCAATGTTTGATCGAAAACGAATTTTCGCACGCAAATGTAACCTGTAGAGATAAAAAATTCTAGGGCGCTCATGTGTGTGTGTGTGTACTTTAATTTTGAGTTTACTATCTACAACATTTCATACTCATTCGCGTTTGAATCATCTATCACTTATGTCATAACTTCTTTATCTATATAAAGAGAATATTATAAAGAGGAAAGATTTGATTGTTTGTTTGTTTGTTTGTTTGTTTGTTTGTAACGAATAGGCACCGAAACTACTGGACCGATTTGAAAAATTATTTTACCATTAGAATCCTACATTATCCCTGATGAACATAGGCTATAGAATATTTTCAAAAACGTTAGGGATCTGTATGAAAACTTCGATAATGTAACCCTAAGCGTGAAAAAGAATTCAAAAAAAATCCTTATATCGCGTACGCTGCGGAAATTGTTGACAATAGATCAAAGTAATGTACTACAGTTTTAAAGAGAACATCAACAACTACAAAAAAGTTTACAATATCATAGGGATCCGTATGAAAACTTCGATAATGTAACCCAACGTGAGAAAAAAAATCCTTATATCGTGTACGCTGCGGAAATTGTTGACAATGGAGCAAAGTGATCTACTACAGTTTTAAAGAGGAAATTAATATCTGCAAAAAAGCCTGCAATACCATTTGTCTAACAATTAGGGATCCGTATGAAAACTTCGATAATGTAACCCAAGGTGTAAAAAAATTACCCATAATATCATTATTACACCCGTGCGACGCCGGGGCGGACTGCTAGTACCTCAATAAATTTACACCAAATTTTGATCACCTTCAAAGTATTCTCCATTGATCACAACGGAAGTGTCCATTGTCATCTTCCATTGTTAAAAACAGTTTTTAAATTCACTTATCGTAGCTATAGGTACTAACTACTTTTCTCTCCCTAGTATGATCTGTTCGTAAACCGTGAAACAGCTTTACTACCCAATTATGTTTAATGAATTAACTTTAAAATTCATTGAGCGTGTTGACTACATGATTCATTCTCACTATAATTAACAATGACCTTTTCTAAAAAGGTTTGGTGTGTCATCAACTCATCATTTGTATAGTTGACATTCTCTACACATAGATAGATATTTGTTCTTTTCTTACCCTGTTCAGGTGAAGCATTCATTACTATTATTACTTTGTTTTATTTATATCCTCGTAACTTAACTAACTTGAGTAGTTTTTGCTTATTTTCTTTCATCGACCTTTTGTTATATTTAGTTGCTTATCGTGTCACTGGTTCTCTCAAAGTCTTCTTGCATTAGGTTTTCTGGTCCTAAATATCCAATGACCTTTAAAATTAACTTATTCATTTACCAATCAATTAGATACCACATAACTGGATAGATTTACCCTCATCATAGGTAAAACCAAAGTCTGATTGATTTTCTAATGGTTGGACCTTATCCAGATCCATCGGAATTCCGTCATCCATTATCAGAATTGATCACTAGCTCAAGTTATTCAAAATTTATAAAGAACAAACATCTTTAAAGAATTCTTCATTTTGAACGCAATGCAATATCCTCAATGCATTCCATTATAATGAGAGTGCCGTAATTAATTCATTATCGGTCGACAGCCCCAGCTAATTATAACCATATCAAGTTGTATAACCATTATTATTATTATACTGTGTAATGAACCGCATCTAAACATTAGTTTGTAAACATCACGTATTAACTGCTGTTTCATCTGTGTTATCAATAAATTCACTATTATGGGGGCTACACACGATGAGGCGACCGGACAGATCTTATTATTTAAAGCCTAGTCGTCTAGCTTTAGATAAAAATAGCACAGTACTCATTTATTATTAGCTAGCCCAATGGTTTGTAAATCAACCAAACCAGCTCTCTCTAGCCGGTGATAACTCTACACTGGTTTTCATTATCATTCAATCGCCTACTCGATGTGCGAAATCCCTACCTACGTAGCTCTTAAATTCTCCCAGGCTATTTTCCATTCAAGTTCACATCCGCGGTCCGGGTCTCAATTGAATGATTGCTGAGGATATAGCTACCAAGCCCTCGTCGGCAATTTAGCTTACAATTAGAGATGCCAGGTGGGAGTATAAAAAGTCGGACGACTAAAACATTTCGAGACTGACAAATATTATTTTATGGAGATGTAAACGGTCGTAGTTTGTTTTCACCTGTGATATTATTGCGTGTGATATTAAATCTATTTCTGGAAGCAACTACCTGTAAAATGTTGAGTACCTAGTCTTTAAAAGGCTTTAGATACTCGGTCTAGTTGATTCGCAAAACTTTCACCTTAAAGATTTCAACATTTTCAGTGTAAAGCCGGAAATCGGAAACCAAGCCGGAGAGCAGACCGGCCCGGCCAGACAAATAAATTGCCTAGATTGCTTTCACGTCCGCCCGACTCATCGCTTTGTGTGCAAATCGCCGCAGATATTACAATAAAACTGTAATAGCTATCTGCGCATTCAGATGTGACTTACGGGCTTCTTGTTGTATATACTTGTTTCCTGTGTTTTGTGGCACATAACATTCTTCATTTGTAGAATGATCTTAAAAACCTGCAACCGTTTAATTTAGACATAAAATTACGACTTTTTACGTAGATGCCATTTTAGGATTGTAAAATGCTCCTACAGAGAATTGGAGTAAACCTATTACAATATTATCTAAAATCTGACAATCGGATCGATTATTATTCATAGAGCCTAACCGCAGCCTAACCGCCTTACAGCAGTCACACTAGTCAAGGTAACCAGTATAAACCATACTAACAAATGATTCCCATTGTTCCAGGTTGAACAACGCGATGTCCCCGGCATCGATGTGGCACATCTCGCTATGGACACAGAGGAAGGCGTGGAGGTCGTCTGGAACGAGGTCCAATTCTCCGAGAGAAAGAACTTCAAGGCGCAAGAGGACAAGATTCAAATGGTCTTCGATAACCTGACGAGGTTGGAGCATCCCAATATTGTCAAGTTCCATCGGTATTGGACAGATACGCATAATGATAAGCCTCGGGTGAGTTTCATCACCATCTGGCACTTTAGAATAAAAGTTGTTATTTCATATTGTCCTTCAGCTGAACTGACTCCAAAGTTTTCTAGTATTTATTTAAAGTAAAAAAAATAACGTGTGTAATGATATTTATTTTTAGTTATGTGTGCGTAACAAATACGTAACCAATGTTTTTAATTTCAATCAGGTGATATTCATAACAGAATACATGTCGTGTGGATCATTAAAGCAGTTTCTGAAGAGGACAAAACGCAACGTGAAACGGTTACCGCTTCAAGCTTGGAAGCGGTGGTGTACGCAGATTTTATCAGCTCTCAGGTAAATTAATAAGAAAACCGTCATCAGTTGTTATTGTCTTCATAATGAACATCAGTAGTCAGAACATCCGTCTGTTAACATCTTTCAACATTTATCCCTATATCAATATATTTATATATATTTAGATATATATTTCATTATATATCAAATTTGTGGTAGGTTCTTGATTATTCGAGTAGAATATTTTGAACAGTTGCTTGTTTGCATGATGGGTTTTATTAAATTAATTTTAAATATCAATAACACAAGCTACAAGTGTGATCAACTTAAGCTTTTTAAATTTTTACCTTGTTGGCCATCATCTTTTTGGATGATGGCAAAGAATTCATTTTATCCGTTGTTTTACTTGTTGAGAATTCGTCGTTCTTCAAATGTGACCTATCTTTTTACAGTTATCTCCACGGGTGCGTGCCTCCCATAGTCCATGGCAACCTCACATGCGACACAATCTTCATCCAGCACAACGGGCTCGTAAAGATCGGCTCCGTAGCGCCGGATGCTATCCATCATCACGTAAAAACATGTCACGAGAACATGAAGAATATGCATCTTATTGCGCCGGAATACGGCAGTAAGTCGCTTGTTTATAGTTAACCCGCTGCTTTGCGAACTATTTTGCTTTATATTTTTATTCACTAAGTTCTAGTGGAGTTTTCAGGCTGCCCAGAGGCCTCCGTCATGGCTTAACAACTTTTATAAAGCCCGGATCGATCTTAATGCACGACACACGATCCGAAGCTCGGAGGTTCTCATTTGTTAATGTAAAGGATACCCATCCTTATGAACCGCGTTAAAGGTTGCTTTTAAATAAAGAATGAGTACTGTTTTGTAACTTAATTTACTAGGTGTAAATGCAAAATGTATCTTGTGACATGACTATTAACGCTTAATGGTCTCCTCCCCAGCATCACAAACGGTGACCCCAGCAATGGACATCTATTCCTTCGGTATGTGTGCGCTAGAGACGGCCGCGCTAGAGATCCAAGGAAATGGTGACTCGGGGTCACACGTTTCCGACGAACACATCGAACGTACCGTGGAGTCACTTGAAGAGACGCGGCAAAAAGATTTTATTTACAGGTATGTCAGTTGTTGGCTGATTTCAATCCGGTTCTTTACATGTTCCATTATGTAGCTTAGAACGATGCAATTTATAGTTTAGCTGATTGCAATTGGAATTAGAAGTCATAAAACCATTGTACGTGATGCGCTAGAGGACAGGTTTGTTCGTGATGGATGAATTATTTATCATTACGAGAGTATCTTATCAGTTCTTTTACAAAACAATTGCTCTTAGGTTTTTGGCTAAGCTGATATGAAATGAATTCGGGTGAAACTGACTGAATGACTGACCATCGAAGAACAAGATTTCGGTACAAAGGACTCTGTCACAATACATCATAAACACCCAACCAGGATTTCCTGTCGTGGATACTGTAACTACTTTAGAACCATAACTCTTAGGTTAAAAATTGCTGATGTCAGAGCTTGATGCGTCTATTGTGTCGTTTCCAGATGTATAAACAAGGATCCTGCGAAGCGACCTACAGCTCGGGAACTCCTTTTCCATCCGCTTCTCTTCGAGGTGCATTCCTTGAAGCTGCTCGCTGCGCACACGCTCGTCAATACCACTGGTAAATGTTTTGACTACTGATGTTGCTGACCACAAATAAATGTATCATTACCTCTTATTGTTTACTGGGTGATCCATGAAAGAGCTCTAATGATAGTGACCATGAAAAAAATCTCAAAAAAGTGACATCTGAAAACTTTAGTAAAAAAGTTTATGCAATTTTGGTGGACAATTGGACATGCTCACTTTCCTCACGATATTTATTTTTGATTGTTCTTAAAGCCGGTTTAAAATGGTTGATATTTTCGCCCCTTTGAAGAGCAAAGGATAGAAAGAGAAAAAAGCTTTATAACAAGGGTACGAGTTGACGTTCTAAAACGTCCTCTTGCCAGTTGTTGATGGTCTACTTAATGTAATCCCGTCTTCGTTCCAGCGAACATCTCCGAGACGATAACGGACGAGGTTGCGTGCGGCTGGCACGGAGCATTAGCCTCTTGCACGCGTGCGGGTGCACCGGTGCAGTTGCAGGCGAAAGATCTGCAGCCGCATGCGGAGAAGCTGGAGAAGTTCGTGGAGGACGTCAAGTAAGTGCCGATCGGTACAAGTGCCGGTTTGTAGGTGCCTGAAGCGAGGGCATGGTTGGATGTAGCCTAGCCTCAAACTAAGCAGAGCCTGTACTATGAGAACTAGATAACTTGTAATTACATAGACCAGACATTATAACACCCAGACACGGAACAGACACCTATGTTTATCACACAAATATCCATTCTCCCCCAGGAACGGCATATATCCCCTAACGGCCTACGGCTGGTCTGGCACCTTGGGCCGTGCCGCCTCTCCCTTGGAGAGAGGCTCCGGCCTTGACTCCTTGCCTTCCTCTCCTGAGCCAAGGGATCTGGAGACCAGAAGGGTGGTTCACATGATGTGCAGCTTGAAGCCTCCGCCCGATCAGCATCAGCATCCTGACTCGCTGGTGAGTTTATTGATCTGAAAGTTTGTGAGGATGTTTTGATGTTTGCGCTGATAAAGGCTACTCTTTATCCAGGTACCGCATGAGCAAAGCCGCGAAAAAAAACTAGTGATATAATATGGAAGCCGTCCCGATCACCGTTACCTAATAGGATCATCATCGTAAAACTCGATTTTAATCCCCCGTTTAGCGTTTCGTCTAGAAGTCCTTCCGTCCGTAGCTTAACTCAGAGACTTTAAGTGCTATAAAGCTGTAATTTGGCATGGATATTGGATATGGCTTATGGTGTGGGGCGTTGGATAGGTTTTTAAAAATCATTCCGTAATGATACTAGTTGTCTTTACTTAAGGGATCCGTTTGTGAAATATTAAGCTTTAAAGTGCTGAATTTTGACAGAGTCAAGTGTCCCTCCCCCGACCAGCTAATCTATTGGTTTTGGAGGTGTGACAAAATTCACGGTAGTACATAATTAATTTAATAGGAAAACTATCACGACTAGCGCGTTGCTCGACGCGCACTTGACCAGTTATTTTTGTTGTTTTATTTCGATTATGGTTTGATTGTGGTTTTTCGATCCCTGTTTGAAACGTGTAAAGTTAAACGCCTCAATTACAATGAATATTTTGTCGATGTTCAGATGACCATCCTCCTCCGCATGGACGATAAAATGAATCGTCAATTGACGTGTGCGGTTACGCGAAGGGACTCGGCACCTGCGCTCGCGCACGATCTGGTGCAGCTCGGGTTCATACACGAGGTAAGGAACGCTTACTGCTAAATGTTTATGCCAAATGTTACCCCTGACTACTCCCTTAGATATGCTTAAGGAGATCGCATCTACCTTGGTACCTAATTTATATTTGCTCGCATAATGCCAAGTTAATGCGAGCGGTTCTAGGTCAGGAGGAATTTTCGTACGATCTACAAATATTTGTTCCAGTTCTCGTCAATTTGAATTATACTTTACAAAACACTCGTATTAAACTTGACTTACTTCTGACAACGTTTCAGGCGGATCGCGACAAGCTCTGCCGACTGATAGAGGAGTCCCTCCGCTCTAGCTTCGGCCCCCCCCCTAACTCTCCCCCTCCTCCCTCTTCAAGTTCCAATGTCCCTCTTCGTCGTGCTCAGCACGTGGCCAGCTAGTGCCCTCGTCGTGCCGTGCTGCTTCAGCTGCGGCCTCGTAAACCCAGGAGTTGCACGATGTGAAACATGTTACAACTTTCTCAAACTAATCTTTACATTTTTGAAGACTCGCTTGAATTTACCACGGAGAGCCTGTTCCGAGTCGAGGTTGTGCCGGCGTCGTTCGGTCCGAATGAATGAATGAACGTAGTTGGTGTTCGGTAGTCGCCGGTTTGATAGTTATCGGTAGCGTTTGGAATTTAATTTCACAAGTCTGAAAGAATCGAGATAACGTTTTGTCTGCAGAAGAGTAGACGCAAAATATTGTTTTATATCGAATGCAATATTTCTACTGTTTGATCATAGCAAACGATCGCAATTTTGTTAATACACGTCCTTCGAATTCAATATACACAATTTACTCTTCCATAGACAAATCATTTTCTCGTGTGGTCTGCAGATATTTTTGTTTTTTCGATGTTGCCATACAGTACTTTTGAAAGGCTTTTCCGTGGTTTGTTCAGTTCGTTCATTTTTGAACTCTGAAATACCTGTAATCGCAATCGGTTCAGTATTGTCACCGTCCTTGAGTTTTCAAAAATAACAAAATGTCAAACCAGGATAGTATTGTAAGCGTAATTCGATGTATTTAACTATAAGCAAGTAAATTTAAATTACCTTACCAACCTTAGTCTGCTTTAATCTTAGACCCCTTTAGAATCATTAGTGTATAGAATGTTGAATCTTACAATACTACCCTGTATTTGCATTATCATTGGTCGTTGAAGGTATGCTCCTAAAAGAAAAGGTTCGAAAGTTGCAACTGGCAGTGAAAACACACGGCATAGGTCGAAAAGGCGGTATGCACCATCAGCTGTGCAACACGCAACACGCTTGTGTACCGATAGTTCTACGTGTTCCGTTAATAGTATAGTAACCCAAAAGAGGCTTGTTCCAAAAAATAATATCAACAAAAAAAAGATAAGCATAAGAACAAATTTCATCTTAAATTCACTCTATCCTAAAGCTGGAAAATATCTCTTTTTGCAGTTGTCATACTATATGCATTTTTATTCATTCGTTCATTCAATACACCAGAAACAGCATAAAATAATATTAACTATAATCAGCTGTTTTTGTTCTTTTACCAACGGTGGGTAATCAAAGCGTACGAGAAGTTTCTAATCAGGATTTGTACCTAATACAGATGATTGAATTTGAACAATTCTTCTGATAGTAACCCATAAAAATCACAACAAAATTTGTTAACGCCGCGAGAGCTGATCGTCCCCTTTCAGGATACTATACATATTTACTTAACACCGTTTATAAATTTATCTGCAAAGATATACTTCCGAAGCACTTGGGCTTATATCGTTATGACATTTAAACATAGTTTAAGAACTGGTAACGGGTTTGACCTTAGCATTCGTACAAAGCGTCGTTTGTAAATGAAAGCGCTGAAAATAAGAAAGATAAATAAAATAATCACAGAAAAACGTTGAACCTGTCACTGTCATTTTCAGCGCTTTTTTTACGTCAACGCTTCAATAGCCACTTGTTATAACAAACATCTTCGTTAAAAACCTTAGCTAAGATCAAAACCGTTCCCGCGTAGCGAATAGATTAGTTATAAATGCTTATTTATAATAACTATTATCTTGTAGAGGACCTTATGAAGAGATTTTGTATCGCGTTGTGTATTTTTGCATACGAATGGTTGAAAATAATTGATTGTTTAGTATTAAACGTTTCAAATGAAATGTTTTAAAGTGATACATTAGTTAACTAGTACCGCGTTCGTATTCACGTACAATACTCAGCGTAGGTTCACGCCTAACTTTTTAGGTCGCAACTATCAAGTGCGTTCTAGAGGGATAAGTATGAACTTATAGTCCCGTCTGCGTAGGGTATAATTCAGTCCACAATACGACAACTACACTATTCGTTGTCGTAAGTAATGTTTGTGAATACGCGTGTTGTTCTTGTGACTTGACTGGATTTTGTCACAGTACCTATGGGTTAGTATATTAGTGATATCAAGTCACAGGGTCGTAGCGAGAAAATAATATAAGGAGGTGCGGTTATTAACAACTGTTTTAAACAAATATCCAAAAGACATTGTATTTTGTTTCATTCACTCTTTCACTCATTGCTCTTGTGAATGTATGTTGGCGTTCTATTCTTAATACACGCATTTAAATTTATTCTTACTTGAAGCTTCATTCAACTACAAGAATGTTATCATATTGTTTCTTTCTATACTAAAGATAAATCAAAATGAAATCGCACCTCCCGAAAAATACTAGTCGAGTGTGAATCTAAAACCGATATACCGAATCGTTGCTTATTGGCGCTTTTAGAATAAATTGTATAAAACCCAAACGTGTTGAGGCCGTATTCTCAAATCGCTCTGTGCAAAAACAGCATTACTTATACTGGAACTATAAAGAAAACATTTTGATACATAAAACATCGTCAATCCGCAATTTCATAGCGATTTTGTATAAATATGTAACGCTTTGCATTACGTCATTTGAGAATACGGCTGATAGCGTATTAGATGGTATTAGTAAATCGGAGCGGTAATTATGAACATCGAGAATGCTTTAGTTACGTAGTTTTGTATGAATGTATATGTTACAAAAAATAATATTTTATATTACAATAAGAAGTGCATCTGAACGGTTCAGGTGTATGCTATTTCTGAGGGTGAGTTAAAACATAATGGATAACAAATTTTGTTGCAAAAATATGTTATATTTTTACGAAATAAAACATTTTTTTCTAATCATCATGCATAGTTAAAAGTCCAATACTAAAGATATTGCTTATTGTGTTTTAGATCACCCTATTGATATCATACACATTCTCGGACACCTGTACATGTACAGTGAGGCTTCCTCTTAGAGCTTAACAGATGCGGTTACGCTAAGTATACGGTAAATTGAACATACTCAGTATATATATAAGGTTGAAATTTGTACTGTACTCGCGTCGGTTGTTGAATGGACAGAATAATTGTTGTGTTGCCAACATAAATATATTTTATTGCAAAACTTCACATACATACTGTATCATGTTAAAATTACCAGCATTTACCTACCTCTTTTGCTCACTTTTGGGCCAAAGACCACATAATCAGACCATAGCCTACAATCTACGTTAAATTCACAGATAATTAAAAAATACACTGTTTTTGATGATGATTTGATGACCATCATTTGGTCACTGACCAAATTAAGGTATAGGAGGGTTAAAGCGTATCGCTATCGTATCGCAAAAGTCAAAACTGACACATATGTATATGCCATAGAATAAGTGTCCATTTTGACATTTGATGTCGATACAATAGTGATTCGTGCTAACCCCCTTAAAAAACAAAGCCAATGACTGCAAAAAGATTCAGGCTTTCACGGTCTATCATTTTAAAGTCAAATATTGATTCGGTCATATAAAAATGATGTTACATTATTTATAATAGAAGTTCTTTTTAAAATGTCATCCGGTCAGTGCCCCCCCCGCACTTATGTAAAGTCAATTGTAATATCGCGTCGCGTGATCTAAATATAGTGCTAGGCCATAAAAAAATTGCATTTAAACACATTTAGGTCCGGTTATTATGTACTTCGATATACGTAAACCTAACCTCGTTCCAGAAGACACTGTTCAACGTCACTTTTAACCGACTTAAAAAAGGAGGTTCTCAAGTTGTGACAAACAGGCTCTGCTTTTTACTCGAGACGGCTGCATATGTTTTGAGATTTTTCAAAAAAGTTTAAAGGCCCAAATATAAATCATTTTCAATAAAACATACTGATAGATAGACAAAAATTTGAGAAATCACATATTATAAAGTTCACATCGCTAGAATATGTATATGTATTGGTCATAGCAAATCATCATAAAATGGCCTTAAATAGGAAGCCTCATTAAGTCTTCTGGTACGGGACATGACGGTGCTAGCATTACGTTTACTTACCATAAATTATATAAATTATTGTACAAAAAAAAACTGTAAGACAAGCAGGCACCTTGTTCCTAATTTTCTTAGTATTTGGTGCTCATTCCGAATTTAAAACAAAGTTAATTTACATTTTCTTAAATTTACGTTTGTTTTATGCTAGTGGTGCCAAAAATGCGAGGTGCCAACATGACGTTTAATTCGTTTAAGTTTTCTATTTATTTATAACTTCCAGTTCACGTTTGTCTGTATAAAACTAATCAGTTGTAACTGTAACAAAACGCAACATGTCACGGTAATTTCTTCATAATTTTAACTGTAGATTCTTACCAGCCAGAGCGATTGTCTATGGCCATTGCTGACCATAACCAATCCCGCCTGGCTTTTAAGATTCTATATATCAAAAAGCCATAGTATTATTTGTTTGTTCGCGTCTGGGAGATGTATACTTGTCGCTAGTATTATTATTGTTTACGCCTAAATATCTTCGGCTGTAAGGCAAGACGCGAACCTCGCCATTCATTCCGAAAGCAACCTGAACAGAGAAATGATGAGATGCTTCTCTCAGCAACACTCTCAAAACAAAAACTCTCAAACAGAATATGCTCCAAATTCATCAATACAAATTTCAATAGTCATAAAAGTGATTCGTGGTTTCTAGGCGTCGTGGTCGCGAAAAACGCCTTTAGTCCATAATTATTATCGAACTGAATGATAAATAAAGTGAATATTGTTTGGACGTTTGCTGAGAGAACCATCTCATATTGATTGGCAAACAGTCTGCAACTTACTCAACACAATAATGCACTCTATCGAGTTGTGGTAAGGAGTAATATTGTCTGGCTTGCGGTGAGGTCGGGAGTAGTCTAGTGTAGTAAACGAAAGACTGGCTAAGGTAACAACTTACAAGTAGGTGTGTTGAGAATGTACTCTTTTTAAGCTGTCTGTGATAAATATTGCAATGAAAAGTATTCTAAAGAAAATAAAAAAACGCGGAAAAAAACACGCTTATAAATGCAAAAGGAATTTATTATCAGCACAAAATATTAACAAAATAATCAATATTTGAAGAATTTGTAACACAAACAGTTTAGAAAAGAGTAAAGTCGGGAGGCAGGTTTAGCTAGTAAATGGCGTGTTCTTGTAAATATTCGCTTTTAGTCTTAAACTATTGTATTATTAAAATTATACTATATTTGAATTAAATGTACCTACCACATGAATAGTATTTAATTGCCCATTGCCGTGCGGTAACCATGTACGAGTATTTATTTAACTTTTTATTTCCATACAATTATTACTTGGTCATGTTTGTTAAGAATTGTGTTGAATGCTTTTTGTCTAAGCTTGCTTCTAAAAGTAACTTTTAAATACCTACTTACCTTTAACTTTATAAAAATACTATGAATAAACTCGATAAATAAATTTGTAATTTTATAGTTTACCAGAATAGAAGATACTGTGTTTTTTTATAATTTTTATAGAAGTTAGCGGTTGACAAATGGCTTCCATACATTGAACGAAAGCTGATTGAATTCGTTTGTTTGCAACATCTGAGATTTTTGATTTGTGTTCCTATTGAGCAACATTAACCTAGACTTTATACAGACTATGTAATTATCTATACATAACGACAAAAACAAAAAATACACTCTTCCGTTCTTGTTATTCTTCGTGCGAGCATACATTTTCTTTTGGCCAGTGATCGAAATCTTGGGCTCTTATTCCGCGAAGTACCTGATCATAAATTTAACTGTTTTCTTTCATCTCACAGACATAAACTTAGTTTTAATAAAGTCTCAATGTTAAAGAAGCTTTTTTTTTTATTTTACGACATGTTTATTTTTTACTCATCTATCGTTAACCTATTAATTGTTTGTTTTATTTAAAATGAACACATTAACACGATGGTAATTTAATTTGAACCTACCAATTTGTAAATATTACCCGAACAGTGTTCTTGGGTTTTGTTCTTTCCAAAGAGAAATGTGTTCATTTGTAAAATTCGTCTTTTATTTATGTTTTTATTTGAATCGAGATTGTGATTTATTTATTTGATCCAGAATTGCATTTCCATTCGAAAAATGTTCACAGCTGTCGTGTCGGTATAATTTAGCCATGTCTCCTATGTTTTATGTTACTATGAAATGCTCAAAATGACAAAAAAAGCCGTATCGTAATTCGTAACGTGAAGTGATGATCGAACGAGTGATGTTTGCATACTACTTTAAAATGAAAAATGTCAATAAAATTGTATTTTAAAAAGTACTGTTTGTTTTATTTTGTAGGTATCCTCTCTCTATCTTATTTAGGTAGTTATATATTTTTCGGGAATTTAATATGGTTTAACTTAGGCACCTAAATCCAACTTTAGACATTTGGAATCACCGACAAAGTCTTTTAATTTTTAGTTTATTAGGAGCATAATTTATTGAAAGTTCAAATTTGCATTTATTTTCATTTAATGTAAAATCATCACGACTTCATCGTTTTCTAATTACTAGTTTTATCTATTTCCTACTTAGAATTAAATACAAAAATAGCTTTGGAAAGAAAAGTAAGTCTTGGGTAAGTATGGAATTGTTCAGAACACCACTAATTCTAAATTAAATAACTATTTAAGTTTCAGCTACAGATAATAATGGCCACCACAAATACTTATGTCAAAACATATAAAAACGAGAAAACCTTCAGCTGATAAATTTCGAAACTACGAGGCTAATGAAAAGGTAAGTAACATTTTTGTATTTACATAATTTGTTCGATTGCTGTAACTTGAACTCAACACGCATCTGATGCTTCAGTAGTTTGGAACTCGTTTGTTTCATAACTTGTATCGATAAGGCAAGGTGGCGGGTTGCTGGTCTGCTACCTCTTTCTCCTCCTGTTCCGGCACATAGTAATGCAACTCGTACGCCGGAGATAGTTCTAAGGTTATATTGTCACAGTTCGGCTCACAACCCCTATTCATCAGCGAATTGTTCGGCGGCTTCGTTGCCGTCAGTTCATTGCCGTACAACCTCCCCATATACGTGCTAGAAGACGCCAAAATCCTTTGTTCATCATTCGATCGGTGGACAACACTGGTGTTGAACAAAACCGGAAATTCGACTTTAAACCTATCACTGTTCTGATTGAAGTTGTCCACGAAACGACTTAGAACTTCCCTTCGGAATTGCGAATCGTATTCGTAGTCAGGTTCTGTAGTCGTCCCTTTGTCCGTGGCTCTAGCTAGCTCGTCCAACGTCACGCCTCTGGCTGGTGCTTCAGTATAAGGAACAAAATCTGGAGATCTGTCATCGTCTTTAGCTGCTTCGTTAAGGAAGTCCCTGTAATGCTTGATGACATACGTTCCTCTGTTGAAGTTTCCATCATTGATAACGACATTTTGAGGTTCAGTAACTCGTGGCTCATTCGTTATGTACGCGTGCTTGTTCAAACTATCTGGAGGTGAAGGGATCATGGTGAAGTCTGAAGGGCTGACCGTAGGGCGAATCGACGGGCGATCAGTAGTTTTCGGAGTTTCTTTCAAGGTGTAGAATTGCACGCGTCTCTCGAAGTCTACATCGTAATCATTGAGGTTAACCTTCTGTGGTTTAGTGGTGGGTGGGAAGTATTGCAACGTGGGTTTTCTTTCTGGAAACCGTGGTGGCATGAGCCTGGTGGTTGGTGGCGGAATCAGTGGTGATGTTAGAGATGGAAACGTGGGCTTGAATGGAATTGTAAACTTCTTCAGATCTATTTTCGGTAGGGTTATATAATCAGCGTCATATTCGTCAGTTGTGTCGTAGTATTCCGCTAAGTTGTAAGGCTTCCTTGGTTTTTCGGTGGTGAGAATATCCATACCGAGTTCCTTGAACATCTCTTCCTTACTAATCGTCTCCAGTTTGTTTTTCCAATACCTTTGGTGTTCTGTTGTGGTCATAGGCGAAGTGACTTCGAGCTCTGGACTTTTGGATGAGAGTGTAGATGGTATTTCTGAAGAAGATTCTGTTGTTTCCGCTTTGGGCGTGCTTGTTCCTTCAGCAGAATTACCTTCTTCGTAATCGGTGTACACTACCTCTCCGAACTTATCGATCCTCTTTTTCTTTGACTTTCTGACTTCGGCAATTTTTTCAAGTCTTTCTCTTAACTCGGGTGTGTCGTCTTTACTGTCTTTATCTGGTAAATTATTGAGTTCTGTTTCAGTTTTAGTTTTCAAGACTTCTTTGAAAGATTTGGATGATGAGTTTTTTGGTTTGAAAACGATTCCTAATGAACTGATGCTTTCATTTCTCCAGCTGTTGTCGTCCGGGTCTCGTACGAACGGTTTAGCTGGTTGCACTTCTATCCTTTTCATAGGTTTGTAGTTCGGTCCGACAGTGTACAATGTGGTTCGTCTATCTTGGTTGATAGGTTGAACGCTGAGAGTGTCTTCGGTCATGGCATGGCTCGTGGTCGAGTCCGCAGACTTTGCACTATCTGAAACCTTTTTGCCTTCATCTTTAACGTCATCATATCTTTTAGCATTTTCTTCATGGTTAATGATAATCTCTTCTTTCATTAACTCTTCCTTGATAGCGTCTTCGGCCTGAAAAAGATAATGGACTTATTACAAAAGCTCTAAATCATAAATGCGACTGTAAAAAAAAATATATTTACCAATTGACTTTGGGACTCATATCCATTTACTTTCTTTATTTCTTGTGCTTCGATATCGGCTGCTTCTATTTCGTACATTGTCCTATAATCGGTATTCTTATTGGTGCTCGTATCTTCATAATGTGTAGAAGTTATCTTAGATAAATCTAGAAAACCAGCTCGTTTTGATCCCACTATTCCTAGAGTTTCTGATTGAATGTTTTCAATCGACTCTGACGATGACATTAATTCTGTTTCTGCAGTTACACTTTCAGTTTGTGACTCTGTAGCTGTTGATATGTGATTGGCATTAAATAGTAGATCTTCGCTCAACATTTCTATTGAAGGAAAAGGAAGAGTAGTCTGTATTGATTCTGCTTTGGTCAAATCTTGTTCATTCTCGGTGTTTGAAGATGTTTCCTCAGAACTCCCGACACGTTTTCTATCAATAGTTCTGTAAGTTTTCCATGTAGGTTCTGTTGTAATTATACTTGAATCTTTTGTGACTTTTATCTCTACTGCAGTTGAAGCACTTTTGGATTTATCGTCTGGTGATTCAGATGATTCAAGCTTCAAATGGTTTCGTGTAGTAGTATCTGCTTCAGAGAAAGACATAGAGTTTATATCTTTAGATGAAGATGCGATGTTTAATTTCTCATGAATTTCAGAAGGTGCGATTGTTGTTATTGATTTATTGTTGTTGCTAGATTTCATCTCGGTGTTTTCAATTTCTCTGACATTTGAACTTGCTATATTGATTGATTCTTTTTCAACTGTTAAATTTTCTTTTGCTTCCGAATCTGTCGCAATTTGATCATTTATAGTACTTTTAACTCCACTTTCATTATTGCCCTCAATAGTAGTAAGTATTTTCTTTTCTAGTTCAGTTTTCAATTGTTTACCTTTATTTAGATGTATATCTGGTTCAGTTTTAGAATTTACCGAATTATTCGTCAGCTCAGAAATAAGAATTTTCGTCTTGATATTTTCTGAAAATTTATTCTTTGGTGTAATATTAGCGCTAGCTGTGGTTTTTATGTTTTGATCAATTGTTTTAGATTGTGGCTTTGCGCTAGACACTTTTGATTCTTCTTTCTCTTTAGTTATGGCATCTTCTTTGGGTATTATATCCGCGGCTGTTGTTTCAAGTATACTATCAGTTTCCTTTGGATCAGCAAGAGTAGAATCCTCAGTCGAATCGAAGAATTTAAGTTCACTAGTAAACTTGTATTCGGTTTTTGTTCTTTTATATGTATCAGCATCTTTGCCTTGTATGTCGTTGGGTCTTTTAACACTTTTGACATGTAAGCTTTCTTGTGAGGCGAGGTCTGTCGAGGGTCCTGGGTTTTCTTCAGCCGTTGTCTTTCGATGTAATGCAAATCCACATGATGGATGAGCGACGATTACTACTATTGTTAGTGTAATCGTAAATTTTCTGAAAATATAAATAATTCATATTAATTACAGACTTCTATTGTTGCCAACATTACAGACAAAATAGCGCTCAAAACAACAATGAACTGGATAGAAAAATGGGTTTATGTGAAAAAATTATAAAAATGCGCTCAACAAGGAGGCTATTCCAATCAGAATCAGCTTGCCAGATAAAAAATGTTTGATAGAAAAATCGATTCGTTTGTGAAAACTTCGTTTAATACCCAAGCACGTGCATAATTCACAAATACGCAAAAGTCACTGACTTACTCCCATTCAAAAACCACCTGCGTTGAGACAAACGGACATACAGACAGACAATGGATTATTATTAAACATCCGCGCCTGCGCGTGGTTCAATGTTGTACCGCTATTTAGATAGGAATTATAACATCGATTGTGTTTCGACTTGTTTTGATTTTGTTACGTGTCTGAAAACATTGTAGCTAATTGTATTAAGGATATTTGATTGTGTTATATGTAACATACTAACTACTATTATGTATGTAGTCACTATCTATGTAGTTTTTTACTTCCTACTTACTACCCTTATATTCTTTATAGAGTGTGTTTTCACTTAACATCGACATTATTTTCATCGATGTTGTAATATTTTTTTTTGTATTAATTTATTCATTTCCTAAAAAGCAAATATCGAATAAATTTTATGTCATTTTATTGTACAGCTGAACAAAAATGAAAATAGGTTCACGAATGTACACCTTTGTTTAATGTTCCAAATAAAGATTATTATTATTAATGTAATCCCTGATTACGGTAGACATTCTCTCAGATCTCCAGGAGCTCAGATCCTTGAAGATATTAAGGGAGTCAGTGAGAGGCACATCCTAACATTACATTTTCTTTACCACATGCTCATGGTTTGGACATATAGCATTGTTACTGTTAAGTATGTAAGTAGGTACGCCCGACAATTTATTTAATATACCTACTCGTTTATATACCAAATACTTCTGTATAATTATGATTGATTGATGGTATTGGTTATTTATATGAGGACGGCGTATGGGTATGGGGGGCAGGTTTAGCCTTTCGCCGTGTCATTCTTGTGTAAGTCCTTGTTTAGCAGCATCGCCTGATGATGGAACATTTTGACTGTCGAAATAAATAAACAGTTAAGGATACATTAAAAAACGCATGTTTCGTGCGCGGGCGCAACCAATTACGTTTCACATTAATAAGAAACCAACAGCTAGGTAGATAATGACTAAGCCGTGCAGATGATTTCAGCTTGTGTGTAACAATATTCCTGTTCTTACAACTTTGGAATTTTACTGTTTTAATGAAGGACGAGTAAAACCGGTTATTTTGACGTTTTGGTGTTACGATGGATTGACAAGTCAATTTACCTACTAAAGCCTATTTCTAGTTCTAACTAATTATAATTACCTATCACCTAATTTTTCCTGCACATTAAGGCGTGGTTATAAAGATGTAGGTACCTAGACGAAAACATCGCGTGGTCACCAAAGTATTCATAGATAGAATTCCTAGATGCGGCGATGAGCTTACAATCTGTCACAGGTATAAGTACGAAATAGATCTAAGTATTTAGGTAAAGGGGTATACTTAGGTATACCTAGTACCTAGGTACTACTTTATAAAATGTTTGGACGTGCCTCTGACTAGAGAAGGTTGATCTGAAGGGTCTACACACAACTGCCTTTGTTGGATAATGATCCAACAATTAAAAGTCAGCTAAATTTGTATTATAAATAAGATAAGTAGATAAGTAGTTATTTAGTTTACTACAGGTGAAGCTAATAAATACATGTTACAAAATTAATGAGAACATAATTAGGTTGGCATGGTATGGGCATGTTATGTGATGCGAAGTTATGTTACAAGACGAGTGATGGATAATATGAACGTGTAAAGGCAGACCTAAGAAAAGACGGATGTGTGAAATAGGTACCTTAAGTAATGTGTAGGAATGTTATTACATCTTGAATACCTAGGTAGGTATTGAGATGAAAAATAGAAAAAGACATATACCTACTTAGCATTACGCACGACTCATCCTCAACCTACCTACGGTACTTACAGGCGCTAAAAAAAAATCTTGATTTTGCCGCAATTCTGCCTTGTTTTACATAGGAACACATCTAATGAGTATAATATGATTTGTTCAAAGGAAATATAAATTATGGAGAGGAAAGTACCTATGTCCTACCTATAGTTTCCAACATTGCGTTAATAAAAACGGATGTTTAGCCTAACCAAAGTACAAAATCCACATTATGACAAAACGGGAAATTACTCGCGTAAAAATAATTAGGTACCCACTTATAGGTATTGCGCATAGGTTATGTGCGTATGTTATTATTTTGGGTACTAAAAAATATATATATACCTAGTTTTTTACAACTTTCTGAATGTTTTTACATGATTGTACCTACATATTATGTACCTAGTGAGGTGAGCACTGAGCACCCGCACCGTAAATCGCTGAGCAGCGCCGGTCAAGCGTGAAACGGATTACCATATTGTTCTAGTTTCTTCCATTGCAAACAGCCTGTCATTATTGCAGTGCTATTTGTCACTTTTTCATAAAAATATTGTATGTTTTTGACTAATTTGACTGATTTGTACACAATAAAAACTTAAAGCAATTAAATGCAATTATTGATTGTGCTTAGTTGGTGCTACATAATTTGTGTAAGTACTTACCTACCAACACTCTTGTTCATAAGTAGGTACGAGTAGGTAAATCGAATGTATACTCAAGTGCGACTGTGAATTCTATTCTGCACCGTTTTCTGCCCCAGCTTGCCTATTCTTCCGCCTAGCTTAGAGGAATCACCATAATCTAGTCCGACCATAGACTTCACCCATTCTACTTTGCACGAAAAGAGATCTCTATATTCGCGTGTTTGATCTGATCAGTCTGACTGACCCACTAAAGAAGACCTATGAACTCTAACTACCTACTCTACTCTAACCTACCATTACCTAAGGATAAAAACTATGTCAACTTGTAATCTACTTAGTTAGCTAGAATCTTCCAATTCCAAGCAAACCAATTCACGTAGGTACCCACTAGGGCATGTAAACCGATTAATCGATTAACCGAAAAACCGATTAACCGACTGATTTTAGGTCGGTTTTTTCACCGGTTTTTTTGGCAAAATAACCGGATATTCGATTTTTTCCAAATTCATTATTTTTGCATTTTTTTTATCATTTTGGCAATATTTTTCGGATTATAAACCACCCTATGTTTTAATCGGGCATTATAATCTACATCTACAGCTAATTTCATCTTAATACGTTTTTTCGTTAAGGCCTGATTGATATTTAAACATACAAACATCTTCACAAACTTTCGTATTTATAATATAATTAGGATTTGAGTACGAGAAAGAGTTTTAATACTACCAATTAAAAAAGTTAATTATTCTTATTCCTATATTCTTAGTTGTTACCTAGAAATATCCTCACTTAGACTCGACCTCGTAACCGTGTTTTAGTAGTTGTAGTTAATAAAATGACTTCGAGTTTGCCTCATGTCGAGGATTCCTCAACATATTTCCTCAGTGAAGAAACTGTCAACTCAAGGTATCTTGCGATCTACCTTGAGCATTCCTCGACAGCTTCTAAACGACTGTGTAACGTTTCTTTGACTTTCGTGACATTTAGAAACCACCACAGGTAATTGAGGAATTGAGAAAACTCCAAAAAATCGATTTAAGATGCAAACATGAAGTATTATTTTTCAAACTATCGTGATTAGTAGACATAACAATAGATTTAACACGGGTGTTTATCACGTAATTACCTTTAATTTATTTTCCCGACGTTTCGGCTATGTTACAATAGCCATGGTCGCGGGCAGACTGGAGAACACGGTGCTACCGTCGAGAAGCGGAGGCAGTTGACGAAACTACCCTCACTTGGTTGACTTGGTTGAACTACATGACCCAAAATTTCTGTCTAGTGAACGCCATTATTATAAGATAATAGTTCAGGAAGCTATTGAAATCAAGAAGTACTCAAATTTAAATCGTGAAGACGGCTATAGACTCTTATTCTTGGAATCCTGTGGTTACTATATGTGCGCGTCGTGACAGACCATCTCAGTGCGTAGATACAGTTAGTGTGGTGTAGTGTTTCCGGAACCGGTATTCTTTGTAAGAACCGGGAATTTCGGTACTTTTTTAAATCGGTACCGGGATTTCCCGGTTCTTTCGGTATTTTCGGTTCTTGGCAGTTTTTTATTTATAAAAGAAGTGATAAGGTTCAAAAGTCAACTACAATTAAGATCGACGAGAAAATAGATAACATTAAGAATGAATATATATCAGAAAAATGATATAGAGCCGATAACAGGACCAGAGGTTCATCGCGCGCTTTGCAGCATGAAATATAGCAAGAGCCCAGGTGCAGATGGTGTTACCACCGAAGCCTTAAAAATCGGAGAACCAGTACCAATCCCACACCTTACGAACCTTTGTAACTACATTCTTCAGACCGGTTCTTTTCCTCATAATTTCTGCCACTCCACCATTATACTCATACATAAAAATGGTGAAAAGTCCGACATTGGCAATTATCGTCCCATCAGTTTTATCTCACACCTTTTTAAACTATTCATGAAAATTATCGAAAATCGAATATCCGGTGAGCTCGATTTACATCAACCACCAGAACAAGCGGGTTTCCGCCGTGGCCTCTCCACGACGGATTATTTCCATTCCCTTAACCAGCTCTTAGAAAAACGTAGAATTTAATATCCCACTTTATCTTGCATTTGTAGATTACTCAAAAGCTTTTGATAGCATAAAACATAAACCATTATTCGAGGCACTTTCTAATCAGAACATAAATTAAACGTACATTCAACTTATCCGTAATATCTATAGCAATAGTACAGCATCCATAAAAACCTCACTCACGGGGCTCTCTTTCCAAATTGTAAAAGGCGTGAAACAGGGAGACCCGCTTTCTCCTAAATTGTTTACAGCTACTTTGGAAGAAGTGTTCAAGCGATTGAAGCCCAAATGGGCTGAGAAGGGCATCGTCGTCGGAGATAGCAGGCTAACAAACCTGCGCTTCGCCGACGATATTGTCCTTTTCTCCCCCACAGCTGCAGAACTAGGCGATATGCTTCAAGGACTGAACCAAGCAAGCCGACCAAGATGTGGGACTCCGAATGAATATGAGCAAGACCTAGCTGATGACCAATGGAACGAAGAGGAGATTGTACGTGGAGAATGTGGAGATTGAGTATGTCCATGAGTATGTGTATCTCGGCCAGATAGTTTCATTCCAGGCACAACAAAACGAAGTTGCTCGACGCACCGAAAACGCCTGGAGAAGCAATGAATGGCGAACTGCCACTCTGCAATAAGCGCAGACTTATGGACATGTGCATTCTCCCAATTCTAACGTACGGTGCACAGACTTGGTTCCCGACAGCTCATGAGAGATACCAACTCGAGGTTTGCGAAAGAGCCATGGAGCGTAGTATCTTAGGAGTCAGACTCACAGACCGCATACGAAACACGATACTACGCTCCAAAACAAACTACACGCCTTCGAGGCAGACTCCGGAGGAGATGGCAGGACGATCTCGACAGTCATTTAAATGACTGGCGCAACTTAGCTGGAGATCGAAAGGTGTAAAAAGAAGGGAGGGAGGCCTTTGCCCTGCAGTGGGACGATATAGGCTAAGATAAGATACCGGCCCCTAAAATTACTGTGGTTTTGTTTATAATATCACAAAAATCATATTAGGAGTATGATAATACGTCGTATTTGAAGTAAATTACATTCTGTCACCATTGTTTGGTATGAGGAACAACGTAATACTTACCTTGGAGTCAAACGCGCGACACTTTTTTCTTACTTTTCGCACGTGGCGAGTCCTGCGAGGCCCGCCGAGTTATAAAAATAAAATTCCCGAAAGTACCGAAAGAACCGGGAATCAAATTAGATTTCCCGGTTCTGAACCCTAGTGTGGTGTGTCGTAATACAAACATGGACATTTCTATTTCTGAAGACCAAGTGAGGGTAGTTTCGTCAACTGCCTCCGCTTCTCGACGGTGGCACCGTGTTCTCCAGTCAGCCAGCGACCATGGCTATTGGAGCATAGCCGAAACGTCGGGAAAATAAATTAAGGGTAATTACGTGATAAACACCCGTGTTAAAACATGAAGTACTTTTCAAGGGGTATTGGAGGGGTCTCAGAAGAGTTTGAATCAAGTTAGTTTTGAGGTTACAACTAAGAATTATGAGGTATCATTGTTAACTATTATGACTGATTTACCATATTTTTGCCTTTATTACTTTATTAGAGTAAGGGTGAGTTTTGAGTACATCAAAATATTTTGAAATTTAACAATTTAATTTAATTGGTGCTTGCTTATTTGAATAATAAGTTAATTTTCATTAAAATGTATGGTTTTATTATGTCCTAAGACACCTATATAAAAAACTTGAAAAATAACCGATTAACCGGTTTAACCGGTTATTGAAAATTAAAAACCGAAAAACCCGGTTTTTCTAAACAACCCGGTTTTTACACGCCCTAGTACCCACCTATAGTTTTAAATAGAGTGCTCATAGGAACGAACTAACTTTCATATTCCAATTTTCGCAGACGCATCAGTTACAAAACGACTTCCAAATCCGATGCAAAGTCGTAACGTGGAATTATTAAACGTACGCAATGTTGTCAATGGTGTGAAATCGCGCGTGACGGTGCACATCCACGCGAACAAACGCATTATTACTTTATACCTGTACAGACTGCGACGCCAAAAGGAAGGATCCAGGGTCATAGCGGCAATTTCAACCATCGGACTTTTACATGACAGTTCGTTTAACACAATTACCTTACACACCCAAGGATATTGTCGCTAAAGGTAGGCATAATCTACCTAGGTACATAAAGATTAATTCATCATAATATTTCAGTTAGCTTTAGAATTTAATGAATTAGTCATCTGAACTATTCTGAACACAAGCCATAGGTATTTGAAATGGATAGAAGTTAGAAGCTTTGAAATTTATCATTAGTTTTTCGATTGCAAACCCCGTTTCGTATCAGTGTAATTAGGTAGGTACGATTTAGGATGGTCAATTGAAATGTTTATTTATGTAAGGGTACAAGGGTACAGGTAACTAACCAAGTACAAGGTAGAGTATGTCTAATAGTAGGAACAATGATCCATGGCAAAAAAAAGTAGGTAGGTACACCGTACAATGTATCCAACCTAGTATCAAAATTATCGACACACATGCACGTAGGTACTCGTAATATTTCCCATCGTAATAGGTAATCGGTGTGCATAACCATAAACCACAAGTGGTGTCTCAACAATGGAATCCATATACTCTAAGATATAGCTACATACACTACATGCAATATTTACCAGCTCTACAATCATTTTCTTCTAGATTTTATAAAAAGAAAATCACGCAGCGACCTTCCCAAAAAAACAAAAGTGCTTGGTGGTAGCATGACCTGTTGGGTCTTTTAAAAGTACCTGACCATTCTAATCATGTTATGATTATGATACCCTGACACACAAACGCGGCGGTCTTCTCGAACAAAAATGAATTTTGCGGAGTTTTGCGTATGGTGTTGTGCACGTGGGTCAGCTCACCTGAAGCCAGGGTATGGCATGATGTCGTCCTGTGGACCGCGCTACTCCGCTACCGCTCGGTTACTGGCCGCAGCAAGCGAGCCGTGGTCATCGATGCCTGCGAGTGCTACTGCGAAGTTGGTAGAGACGTACTGACCGATCCTCACAACCCTTTAGTATCTACCTAGATTACTCAAAGATGTTTTTAGTTTCTTATGGGTAGTGACAATTAAGAAACAGGGCTTCTTTTAAAAGACTAGGATAGTTTTTTCCTTTTGAAAATTCCTTGGCATTTCAAACAAAATGACATTGCTGGGATCCTACAGAGATAAGTATGAACTTAAAACAGACGGGCATAATTTATGCACGCTTAAGCCGCATTAATTAAGCTTTCCTTGCTTAATTTCTTTCGCGATGCAGATTCATATCAATACATAGCAGCGTAGGTAGGTCTAATTATTGAAGAGTTTCAGAGTAGCTTGTTCGACATAGCAATGGGACGCTTCCTACCATTGAGCAACTCCGCGCTGGTGAGGTGGAGGACGTCTTCTCCTATTTTTTGCGTCTGCTACTTCCGGAAAACGGCCTTGTAGTTTCACGAGTTCCGAATGTTTGGCTGGTTATATCCTTATATCCTACCTACCCACAGTTAATTCTATGTAAAATCTAATCTACAAGGCTAACCTTTAACCTTTTTTTATTTAATTTACCTAATTGTGGATAATTAGGAACATTAAATTACGCAATCAATCAATTAATAATTTACAATAGGTAGGTATAGTAGTACTTACCTATAACTTACTGAACAATTTAGCAATTATTTAAGGAAATAGTTAAATACCTAGCTACATACCAACTAGGTAGTAGGCACCTACTACATCTACATTATTATCTACCGCAGCCACCCCAGGCTACTAATTTAACTACCTAATAGCACAAATAGGTAGGTACGTTATATAGTATAGATATTATTAGGTATATATCCTTAATATACCTATTATCTACCGTGACGTCATGAACATAAGTATTATCATAATAATCAATCCCGAGGTAGGTACCTATTTCAAGATCAAGACAGGTGCAGTTTAGGTTAATTTAAATATTCCCGCTCTGCAGATTTCTCCATTTCCCCCGCAAACTGTGAGTGAAGAAGACACAGCGCACTCGGCAACGGTTTGCGCGTCGGCAGAAATTATTTAATTGAGGAATACCTAAATTAATAGTAGACATTTCTTTATTGACATAGATGGTACATTGGCTAATGCTGATTTGTCGTTATTGAACCAATCAATCGAGTCGTCTACCTACACCTCGACTCTACCCAGGGCCGTCATTAGCCTTTTCATCAACTTCCTGCCCTTATCCCACCTAAGTGGGTTCGGCACAGCATGTGTAGGTACTTCTTCCATTTCCCTCTATCAGCCGTCATCTCATTACTCACTCCTTTCTTACCCATATCATCTTTCACACAGTCCATCCATCTTTTCTTTGGCCTACCTCTAAATCTACATCCATCCACATTAATTCCTATCATTCTTCTCGTTACATGACTTTCCTCCCTTTTCTTATCATGCCCTTATCACGCTAACCTATTGCTTCTCATCTTTTCCGTCACAGGCGCCACTTTCAAACTTCCTCTGATATTATCTACTCATTCCATATCTTATCCATCCTCGTCACTCCACACATCCATCTCAACATTTGCATCTCTGCCGCGTGCACTCTTTTTTATCCGTCCCTTTAGCAGCCCAACATTCAGATCCATAATCCATACAATATACGACAGGTCTAACCATCGTCTAACCATTTGGGCTATGTAGTCGATATGGGTCTAATCGATCGTTTTATAGATTTCCCCCATAAGTTTAAGGGGCATCCGCGGATCGCAAGTTGTTCCTGTGACCTGTCGCCATTTCTAAAAAAAATATTAGGTATATAAGATTTTATTAAGTACCACTTTGTTGGCGTGCCGTGATTATTATGTATATTCATGCCAAATTACAGCTTTCTAGCACTAATAGTCTCTATCACATTTTTTTAGGGTGCCTAAGCTAACCTACCTCCCCTACACCTAAACATATTAGTGAGTGCAGTACTTAGTACTGAAGTTAAAAGCAAAATTATCACAGCTAAGTAGGCGTTACAAGTTTACGAGTAATTGACGTAGTAACGATGAATTGAAAATTACATTATTATGTAATTTTATTAAGGTTTTTATTTATATTTATGTGTGTAAGTAAACTACGAAACACTAGAATACACTGTGCGAGCAGGCCCCATGGTCTGGATTGAAGGTAACTGGAAGTCAGAATCATTATCGAATGTCAACGTCATTGATTGAATGACGTTGAAATCAACATCGACATTGAGTCGATGTTGACTTTTTTTGACGTTGACGTTGATTTTTTTCTTTTTAGGCTGGGAATAGACGTCTGATTTTTTCATCCGACAGTCCGATCCGATAGTCTGATCTGATCAGACTATCTGAAGGCGCTTGTGCCATACATTTTGTTTGAGGCTGGGAATAGACGTCCGATTTTGCTTCCGATTGTCTGATCAGACTATCGGATCGGATTCACTCCATACACGTCCGATTTTTGCGTCAGACATTTTTTGAACAACAGTCGTTCTCGAGCTGCGCTGTGATGCGCACACGTCCTCCCAAGCCAAATCTTCATTTGCCGATCGTGATAAGCTTCAATGCCCGTATCCCTTAAGTATGTCCGTTTTTCTACGGCCATAATAAGCCGTTCTTGGGTTCGAATCCCGGCAGGGACTGTCAATACACGTCCAATTTTTTTTTGTAAATACATACTAACATTTAGACAGTCTGTTTCTAATACTAACTGGTTTCCTCACGATGTTTTCCTTCACCGTTTTGAGCACATGTTTTTGATTTAGAAAAATCCATTGATGCATGCCGGGATTCGAACCCACGAACGGCTTATTGAAGAAAATCACGATCGGCAAATGAAAGATTTGGCTTGGGAGGACGTGTGTGCATCACAGCGCAGCTCGAGAACGACTGAGTTCAAAAAATGTCTGACGCAAAAATCGGACGTGTATTGGGTGAATCCGATCCGATAGTCTGATCACTTATATGCTCTTTGAGTCTGATCAGACAATCGGAAGCAAAATCGGACGTCTATTCCCGGCCTTATTGCTGCTAAGCTGCTAACTGATTCAAATCTAAAAACAGTTTGTTTCAAAATTCAAATCAATCCAACCAAAACCAACAACCAACGAACAGGACATAATAAAAAGTACAAACTTGCTTGTTTGTTTTGTAAGTGCTGCATTAGTTTAGTTTTGTTTAAAATTTAAATTTAGTAGGTATAATGGCTGAATTTAAAACGCCAGACAAAAACAACAAACCTGTGCCTGCCGGCGATCAGATATCCATTCCACCATCTCCTTTCCTAAACCGCCTTGGATATGGCACTGGTAAATATCATGTTTTTCGTCGCTTTTGCTCATAAATGGGTACTTTACTTTCGATTCACGAAATCATTAATTCACTACTAGTTCTAAATGATCCAAGTGATTTCAATGAATAAACGCTTTTTTAATTTTGTGTAGATAATAATTTGAAGACTATCCAGCGATCGTTATTTATTGTTCAAATCATATTTTCAGGAGTATCTGTAATGCAGTTAGTTCGTTCGCCCAGAGCGGGTCAAATTCGCTCCCCTTGGGCTCTAAAGATGTTAAACAAGCGAGTGAAACCTAGCAAAGTCTACACTGAACGGCTTAAGGCGGAAGCAGATCTACTTATGAGGATGTCACATCCAAATATTGTTGGCTTCCGAGCGTTTAGTGGAGATAAGATTCTTTATTTGGGGATGGAGGCCTGTGATGTATCCTTGGGAGATATGATTGAGAAGAGGGTAGAAGATAGCGGTGAACTGTTCATTCCAAGGCAGATGTTGAAGGTAATACTTTTGATAAATTTATGTAAAAAATGAAATGAAAGATTGGAATGAGAATCACCATTTGAAAAAAGTGTTCTGCTCTTAATCAAATCATTTAATAAATAATATTAAGTAATACATAATAAAAAAACATTTATTTGCAACTACAAAGGTACAACTATATTATTATTCTTAGGTACGTCAGCAATACAAGAAATAACAGGTAATCAACCGTATTTAATATTTGTAGTTAAAACCAGTACGAATCAAAACATAAAACATTCCAGATGACATCTGACATAGGTTATGCCTTGGACTACCTCCACACCAAAATGCAAATCCTACATGGAGACATGAAGTCCTACAACATCCTTGTGAATGGAGACTTTGTGATCTGCAAGCTTTGTGACTTTGGAGTCACTTTGCCACTTGATGAAAATGGGGTGTTTGATAAAGAGAGGGCCAAAAGAGCTGTTTATTTTGGTAAGAATCTAATTACAAAATTGTATCTGTGTTTGCAAACCTATGTCAAATAAATTTAAGAATCTTGTCATGAGAATAAACAGAATTATAAAAATTATTATTATAAAAAAAAAAAAAAAAAAAAAAAAAAAAAAAAAAAAAATTATGCCTTAAAACAACAGAAGGTACCTATATTCTAAATTTAGGCGATAGGCTTGCAACCTGTCACCTGTGTAATTCTAACTACTGCAAAATGTGGGCATGTACCAAATTAATGTAATGCTTGGATGTGCCTCTGGCTAACCCTTTTGCACTTCTTTAAGGTTCTGAGCTCCTGAAGGTCTCCAGAGGATGTCTACTTTACTTGGGGATTACAGTTGTGATCCTATTTATATTTATTCATTTTCTTTCTTTTGTCAGCTAAAGTTCTTGAATTATCGATATTTAGAGAATGCATTAAGTACTTTTGAAAGTTGTGGCTTTCTTCATAAAACTTTTAAGTTTATTCTATATCTTGGTGCATAATTTCAAACCATTTATCAAGCATAATTTACAATTTCAGGCACAGAAGCCTGGAGTGCTCCTGAAGTTATTCACGGAGGGGAGATCAGCCACAAGACAGACATCTGGCCGCTCGGCCTCACCATATGGGAGATGATGGCACTTATGCCACCGCACACTCAGGATTATACCATAGACGCAGATGACAGTGTTATCTGTCTTGATGATACCAATGAGACCATGGAAAGTGAGGGTGACTACTTCTCTGAGAGATATGGTATGTATTAAACTAGTTTATCTGTCTGTCATACTTTTACTTTTTAAGATTTTGAAACAATAATGTTATGAAAACTAAAAAGATAACCAACAAAATTGTTTCGACTAATCAAAAAGTTAATATTGGTTTTTTCAAATAAAATAAATACATTTTTAAGTTTTATGATGCAACCATTAGTCCTACATATATGTATACATTTTAAACAGAACCAACTTTGGACTATAATTCTCTACAAAATAGAAAAAAAATCATTCAAGCCGGATCAGTAACTTCTACTAATTTCAATCAAGCTCAACTGGACCTAGTGCACTCCTAGTAATTTATATTTTCTAGACCAGTTGTTGTGCCAGTTCCTCCTAATATATTTGATAGGATTATTTAGAATGTTTCCTCATATTCCAGGCACCCGCCCGCTGATTCCAGCATCAATGTCAGAAAAGGTGTATGCCGATCCCTTGGCATTGTTCTATTGCTGCACAGAAACAATGGCAGCCATGAGACCCTCGGCCCACCATTTGGCCATCGCTGCAAAGGACATGCTAGATAAGTGTTTAGAGCTATAGCTTTATCTTTGTGCCCAAGTCAGATTCTCGGATTTTTTTTATTTTTTGTTAATATATTAATACTTTATACATAACTATAGATTTTGACACGGGTCTTTATCACGTAATTACCTTTAATTTACTTTCCCGACGTTTCGGCTATGTTACCCGCGACCATGGTTATTGTAACATAGCCGAAACGTCGGGAAAGTAAATTAAAGGTAATTACGTGATAAAGACCCGTGTCAAAATCTATAGTTATGTCTACTAATCACGATAGTTTGAAAAATAATACTTTATACCACCCATATGAGTGGGGTTCTTCACACAAAATGTTTGTTCTGGGTGGGAATCGAACCCGCAACCTACAACACAGAAGGCAGAGCTTTGGAATGAATAATAATGTAAATGATATATATTTATATGAATAAAACGATTTTATAATGTAAAAACAATTAGTTATAATAACAAACTAAAACATAAAAAAAGAACTTCAATAATACATTATAGTTTTGTTTCAACTAAACATAGTGAGATTTTAATCAGATTTACAGAAATAAATAATTATAAAACTGAAATTCCTTGAGATTCAAGTAGAATATATCGTTGTTTTGCTAAAATTCAGGAATACTTTTAGTTAAAACTAAACCTTTATTAGTTGAGCGTTATTATTTGCCTCAACATGTCTGTTTTTACCAACTTCAATAAGCCATATTTTAATAGTAGGTACTTAAATATGGCCTCTTGGTTGATGAAAATAGCCTGATACTCACATCGCAACTAACCCTATAAAACTTACCAAATTAGTTTTTATAGGGAGTAATACCTTAAAAACTAATAATGCTTAGCCCTAAATTAATTACTACAACAATACAACAGGTTATTCAATATTCATATCCTTACCTAATCATTGTGTACGAAAATACATTTTTTTTTAGTGTGTGTAGTTTATTAAAATAATAAAATTATGTGTTAGCGGTTACACATTTATTATGCGTTTTAATTGCATTAGAGTAATTTGTTTAAAATGCTTTTCAAAATTTTATAGTTATTTTTTAAAGTTTGGCCGAAACAGAAGCTAAGGCCGAAGCTAGATTTCTTGGCCGAAACTTGCCGATTGCGATTTCATTATTTAAGAAAAAAAAATCTTGTTGATTTCAATTATTGAAATGCTTAGAAAAGATTCTCAATGAGTAACCGCTTACAGTGACTAGCCTTCGATAAATAAGAGAACATTCCTTTAAAAAAACTTATTGATACTAGATGGCGAACGTTGGGCTGAAATGCAAAAAATCACAGATAATAAACTCTAGATTAGGCTTATTAGTGCTTCAAGCTGTTTCCGTTTAGATCAGCGCCATCTATGAAGCCTTCAAATCTTTTTTTAAAGAATGTTCTTCAGTGATACAATATTATGACTAAACAGCACCTTTAGTAAACTCAATCGTGTTACGACTAACAAAAACTTTACATATTATTATGGTTTAAGAAAATGTGGCGTGAATTGGGAGAATAATGGTGAACATTCTGTTGTGTCCACGAACCAACTAAAATACTTTCAACGTAAAAGGAATAAGGGCGATCGTATTTCATAAAATTTAAGCTCTTTTGTGGACACAACACAATTACCAACAATAACTCAATAAATTTTAGATTATTTGTTCAACAAATCGTGTTTTTACATCAGAACCGTAGTATATCACGAAAAGCTGATAATTTTGAATAAACTTATTTTTTGTAATAAATAGGGTGTAAAGATTATGTAAAATGTGAGGTATTGCGCGTAAGGCATTGCATATAAAGCTTATTATAATGGCCAGTACATACAAATATACAAAATATACTTCTTTAGTGTTAATAGGAATGCGAGGTTTTTCGCAAATCTTATGATAATAATTGAGGAACGTGAATTCTGTCCGTTTAATTCGATTATTTGACAACATTCACAACCAAAATTTTTATAAAATGCATATGTGTATTGGGTTTTAAATACTTTTGTTAATAATTAAAAAATAAATGGTACCCAATAAAAAATATTCTATGTAACTTGACCGGTTTTAAAAGTAATTTTGCATTTAATATCCTTCAATTAATTAATAAAAAAAAAAATGAATTCAGTGGCTCGATAACTAAAGTTTCAAGCATCGAAATCATTCTCTCAATCGTACGGACGTAGTCAGCTTGAACTGTCAAAACAGTGCTTTGACAGTTATGCCCGAGATACACGAGGCTTGTTTTTCAAAATAGGATAGTAAGTTAGTGATCGTAAGCTTCGTGTAAGCACAATTAGCTTAATTTCTAAGCTAGTTCCGTTTGCTTCACGGAGCCATAGTTGCTAGTTTACTATCACTATTGATGTTCTGGCTTGAAATACTAGTCTCGTGGATCTCGGGCATCATACTATGGAAATTTGACAGACGAAGTAGATTTCTATTACCAGCGCAGGATCGCGATGCCTCGATGGCGTAGTGGATGGGCGGACGACTGAGGTCTGAGACGCAAGTAAGGGTTGTGATCACGTCCGATCTCTCTCCAAAGCCAAAGATCTCAAATAAGCCAAAACATCTTCCTTCCTGGCAGCTGCTGCAGCTTGCATCGGAGTATGTCCAGCTGCATTCCTCAACATCCCCCCATTACCCCCATTAACCCCATTACCCCCATTACCCCCTCTTGCTAATAATCTAACACAAGCCAATTGGCCGAACATGCAAGCGCCGTGGAGGGCTGATTGACCGTTCTGGAATTCAAAATGACGAATGAATCAATATTGGTGGACGTTAACACACAGCGCCATCTCAATTTGGTCCCAAACTAAGCAAAGCTGCATGGGAACTAGATCACTGAGAGAATACTTAAATAGGTAGGTACTTTTTTTTGTAAATACATACCTAAGATACATTATAACACCCAGATACAAAACAAACATCCATGTATCACACAAATGTTTGTTTCGGGTGGGAATGTAACCCACAACCTGTCAGAGTTACTACCGACTGAGTTATGATAGTGAATGAACGATGTAAACTCACCGGAAGCAATCCAAGATTAGGTTTATATTTGAGCAATTCCGCGACAACAGCCGCATGGCCTTTGTGAGCTGCTTTGAAGAGAGGACTCGCTCCATCCTGAAATACAAACAACAACTATTCTTAATAAACTTCAACTTTTGGCATGCAGGTAAGTGATGTTCGGTCAGATGACGAGTCGGTCTATTCTAAATAATCAGCGAAATTAAATTATATTCGGTTTGATCGTAAGCACGCCTTTCGTTATTTGTACAAACGATGTTTCGGCGAAATAACATTCGGGAAAAATTAAATTAAAAACATTTATTTAGCATGACAAGAACAAGCCATAAACACAGAATGATATAATCGAGATGGTTGAAAGGAAAAACAATGAAATTAGTACTAATAAGGTAGGAAAAAAAAAAGTAAAAACAAACAAGAAACAATTTTTCTGACAAGGAAAACGACCCAGCGGGATGCGGTAACCTCACGCTAATTTAAAAATGCGATCATGTGCCGAATATAATGTTCAGACTAAGGGAATAAAGTGTGTACCTGTCTGATCTGGTCCACTCTGGCTCCTCGCTGCAACAGAGTCCTCGCAACATGTTCATGTCCACATTGAGCGCAGATCCACAAAGGAGTGGCTCCATCGCTTCTGGCTGAATCCACATTCGCTCCTGACTCTAATAAGGTGCGACAGACATCTTCGTGCCCATTCTGGGCAGCTATGAACAGAGGACTCGCTTTATCCTGGAATTTTACATTTTCATTATTATTGGTAAATTACTCATAATCAAAAATCAATAGGCTTTCTAAGGCATACATCTATGGCCTGTTTGAACATTTGATATTGCAAATTTTATGGTAAACAGTAGGTACGTAGCATTCCATTCGTGACAGGTTACAAGTCCGGTTTTAGGCTCTTGCCGTTAGGTACCTATATTTTGAATAAAAAATAATGCACGATATTTCGAACTCATGACCTTCAGATTAAAAGTGTAAACTAAATTCTAACCAAGCGAAAGCAAAATCTTTCCGAGGGATGTTTTGTTCTGCGTTTAGGCATGACCGATGAGGTCGGCTTTAACGACGCCATATTTGGCTACTGGCTGATAAGTACCTTCATACAAGAGTTGACATTAGCTCCCCTTCGAATCAGCTCTTCGACAACAGGCAAATGTCCGCACTGACACGCCACGAATAAGGGTGTGCCGCCATCCTGGAATTACATAGATCACCATGTTATTTAGTAATTGTAATTACCTAATTAAACCTGTCCAAACCAAACCCTATTGTGTTTTGACAATGGAAATTTGACAGTTTATGGCAGATCGTCAGTTCAGGTCACATCTCTCCAGGCCAATGAAAGATTGACCCAAAGGTTCGTTTAAAATGCACGAAACCTCGACATGGAGGACTACATTTAGCAACAAATTAAAGCAAAAAACCTATTATATAGAATCGGATCACCCACAAATACTAGTTCAGTTACCGTAGTCCTATCAATCGGACAAAACAGTCGGGACTATTAGCAAGCGAACGAACATACAAGAATCAATAGATATGGAATACAGTGTTCCAAAAATTGCAGGTTCAAACCCCACTAAGCATGCTAGGACTTTTTGCACGCAAAACTTTTCAAAATCAAGTATTGAATAGATATATTTACCGTGCTGGGAGCGTCGATAGAGGCTCCGTGTTCCAGCAACAATCTCGCGATGTCGAGGAAGCCGCCCTGCGCCGCGAAGAACAACGCGCTCGTTCCTGTCTGACATACAATGTGTTAGAATTTAGATGTTTTGTTATACCACTACTATGGCCACATTATCGGACGGTGTGTATCGGGTGTGAGAGGTGTTATATCATTCGTCACGGGATAGGCAAAGACGCAAAACGTATTCGCCGAATTTATGTATGTAAGTGAGCCATTAGAGTAGGTAGAAATCAGAATTTGTTATTTTCTAGGTAATTAGGAAAGCCTTCATTAGTGGTTGGACAGATCTTTATGAGAGACATTATTTATTTATTTATTTTATTTATTTAGAATTTAGAACAGAGTACAAAGGAAATAGTTTACAATAGAACGATGAGAACCGCAAAAGTTAGAAAAACTGTGTAGCAGTCTCAACGCCCGCCTCCTATACACAGAAATGTTCTTAAGACGCTGCCAGTCGACGATTATTTTTGTTCGAAAAGAAAAAAGAAATACTTGTGAACAAGCCACATCTCCTATTTTATAATGTATAGTATACCTATGTGAATAAAGATGTACCCATCTTTAATCACTTCGATAAATAATCCTACCGACCGCTGCAATGATGACAAACACACGTCCGCGCGTGGTCCGCCTTAGCTTTTCGAATAAATTAATGATATAAATTATGTATAATTACTTATCAAAAATCTATTCTAATAGAAATCTAGATCTACATATTACCTATCTTTAACAATAAATCACAAGTTGATTTTAATAGTAGGTATATAAAATATTTCGATCATAAATTCTAAAACGTATCATTTTGAAATAATATTTTTATCGTGAAAAGTTTCTGCTATTATGTTTTCAGCTTAATAGAAATCTAGGTAGGAACCTGAAGTAATATACTTATAAAAATAGGAGATGTGGCTTGTTCAGAAGTAATTCTTTTTTCGTTTCGAAAAAGAGCAATCAGCGACTGGGAGCCTCTTAACGATAAGATAAATACAAGAAAAATATAAAGATAAAAGTAAAATCTAAGGACAAATGTTTGTGTGTTTGTGTGTGTGTGTGTGTGTGTGTGTGTGTGTGTAAGTGAGTGTGTGTATGAATGTGAATGTTTAATCTGAGTGCAATTGGAGAAAATCTGTTTGTTTATTCGGGTGTTCTAAGTAAGTTCTCTGTTTCGTCATAGGAGAGGGATAAAAGCCATTTTAGACATTTTAACTTACATTTATAATGTGGGAGCGAGTAGATGGAAAGAATTTTATTGACTCTATTGTAAAGCGAAGAACTTAAGTAGTAGAAGTGACGACCGGCCACAGCGGTCCTTCGGGATTCAATTTTACAAACCAAGTCAGAGCGACGTTTTACAGTTACGACGTTTGGATCAAATTTCAGTTGAGAATGCTTACGTAGAACAGACGCCAAGACAAATAGTTGTCTTACTGTTAGGACTTCACTGATTGAATACAACAAGCCAGTGGAAAAACGCCTTGGTTTGGAAAATGTAACCTTTAAGGACCGCTCTTTGGGCTCGCTCTAGTCTTAACATCAGAGTTTTAGAGGCTCCACCCCATGATGTAATGCATTATCAAAACAACCATAATATATCACAACGCCTAGAAATAACAGAGCAGAGATATTTATGGTCGGTGGTCCTTACACACTTAAATCCACTAGAAAATATTATGGCCTCACAGCTCTGTTGGTTTGGTGGTACCTAACTCTCACTTCTGCGTTGTAGGTTGTGGGTTCACACCAAAAATATTATGGCCTCACAGCTCTGTTGGTTTGGTGGTACCTAACTCTCACTTCTGCGTTGTAGGTTGTGGGTTCACACCAAGGACAAACATTATTGTGATAAACATAGATGTTTGTTTTGTGTCTGGGTGTTATAATGTATAATAGGTACCTACTCACTTATGTATTTACAAAAAAAAGTATTTAAGTATTTTATCAGTTATCTAGTTTCCATAATACAAGCATTGCTTAGTTTGGGGCTAGATGGCGCTGTGTGAAATGTCCACTAGTATTCAATGATGACCATATAAAACACAGCATACCGTCCTGCAGCAGGCTGGGTCCGCCCCTTGCACCAACAGCTCTCTAACACACTCCGTGTGACCCATCGCCGCTGACAATATCAGCGGGGTAGTGCCATCCTGGAACAAAGATAATAACATCATCATCAACTTTTTGCCCTTATTCCACTTAGCCGGGGTCGGCACAACATGTATTCCTCTTCCATTTCCGTCTATCAGCCATCGTCATCTCAACACTCACTCCTTTCCTATAAAATATAAAACTGGGAGATAATCTATAATATAAAAATAAGTCGAGTTTTCCTTCCTGACGCTATAACTCCAGAACGCACGAACCGATTTCCACGGTTTTGTATTCGTTGGAAAGGTCTCATGCTCCGTGAGGTTTATAGCACAGAAAATTCAGGATAAATTTCAAGAGAAAAGCAGGAAAACAGAAACGGGAACTTAACACAGCATTTGTTAATTCTAAAGCGATACGAAGTTACCGGGTCAGCTTGTTAAGTATAATACTTAGATATTTGACAGGTATTAACTGCGTAAGTAGTCATTACTTTTAGGTATTGCAATTTAATGGGTGGTCATTCATCAAAGTCATGGTCGCGGACTGTGTTCTATCCAGTATTTTGTCTCGTAGGTAGATACTAATAAAATCTAGGAGATCCCGTGATGGGTCTTTCGAAGATCCGGAGCAATGACACTTTCTTAATAAGCAAGTATGCTCTACTTAGCTAGTGACCAAATACTTCAACGCCTAAACTCTTGACCCTACTTTAGGCATAAATAGAAAACCAAGCTAAAAAGTTAAAAAGCCGACCGAGGCAAAGAACTTTTTCCCATTTCAGTAACAAGGCTGAAAAGAAACGAGTTAAAAAGCATCCACTACAAAACGGGGCACGACTGAAAACGTTAAGATTTCAGACCATTAACGTTTGAAAAGAAAGCTTGTTTTATTTTCAGTTCTCAACTCCGGACTGTAAAAGCGCCAAGTGGGTAAGGAAAATAACTTGCTTTTGCTATCTGTATTTTAATTAATGACGATAATTTAATTAAGTGGTAGGTATTGGCTGTATTGTAAAGTGCATAAAGTTGTTAAAATCAAGAGCTGTGGATTTTGTTAAATGAAAAAAATATATATTTCGTGTCTCGTGTGCCGTATTTAATCAATTTAATTATCTAACTTTACTGACTAAGCAGGTACTTAGCGGTATCGATTCTGTCGTTGTACTGAACGTGTAATTAAAAATGTGGTGTCCCATTCATATAGCTAATAATTACATTTCAAAAACGAAAAACACAACCGAATTATTGTTTGTATAACAAGGTAACTGCTGTAAATCGCTGAGGAGTTCCTTCGACTGTATATTGGCCCCATCATTAGGTCGACTCCAGAACTGCATAAAATTGTAGTGTAGTGCTTTAAAATACATAATGAAAAATTAACAAATGCACTAGTCGCCCCTACGATTTTCGAAAGTTTCCTCTCGGTTTCTCTGGGATGCCATCATCAGATCCTGGTTTCCTTATTATGGGACCACCCTTAGAATATCTTCTTTCCAATAAAAAAACTATCATTAAAATCGGTTTATATACGATGAAGTTATCCGCGAACACACGGTCGAATTGAGAAACCTCCATCTTTTTCAAAGTCGGTTAAAAAAACAAGGGCGGCTATACTAATACATACAGACTATTTTATTACTGACATTCCTTGGTCAACAGGTGCAAATTACGAGTTATGTCTTCTAAAGGAACCGAAGACTAGTTGCATTGCAACTTTGTTTTTATGCAACTATTGTCGCTATAGGTAGGTGTAGGTACCAACCGATAAAATAATTACAAATTACTTAGGAGTCCACAGAAATCAATTCCTGGCGACCTACTACACCACACTATAATTAAAGACCACCTACTCTTAGAAGACAATGAATGAAAATTATTCCAAGGGCTGACTTACTTCTAAAGTACTAGGAAGTACTACCACTTAAACAAAGATGGTGTACTTAAATACTTGTGCCCCAGTTTCGTTCATTTTCAATTCTTTACACACTCACTCGCCATTAGCGGTGTGGTGCAAAAACATTAGCGGAGCGACTATCAAAAGGTTCTTTTAAGTTGGTACACGTGTTAAATGTTATTTTTGCTCGTACCTCAGACTAGCCCGTTATACATCTTCAAAGATCAGATATCTACTACCATGATATTGATTCATTTGTTACATATAACAATCGTACACATGCACCATAGTCCATAACATTCGTATGCCCATAGTCGACAGACCACCACCAAATGCAAGGCAAGGGCTTCGAAAGAAGTGCAGCAAATCGCTAGCCCCTTCTTCTTAGGCCACAAAGGTCGAGCATTCATAATTCCACAGTATGAGTTATAGCCTGCATAGCCATTCTCCACCACTCGGCTGTTAGTGTTGCCTAGCGAACGTTACGTAAATGTAATAACTGTGAGAACTTATACATTTCGGTTACGATGGGAAGCTTTGTGTATCAGGCCACTTTAAACCTTCAGAGATCTTGCGAATATATCGGAGCACTGTCAAGGTCGTTTCAATATCCTTTTGCAGAGTAAGGTCCCAGGACTATGCATGTTACTGTTGTGAGTTATTATTCATTTCAGGTAGCAACATTATTTTCGAAAACATTACAGGGCACCAACCTTCACCAGCTGTTACGTAAACTCTGTACCTAATAGCAATGTGAAGTTGCGTCTTGCCTCTAATGTGCGAGTTCAACCTTTCAAGTTACGATGGTGATGAGGAAGAGAAACACTTGGCTATTAGATAAGTGGCACTAAGCAGCCGTTGATTGGTTCTAACCAGACCCTTTATTATCTACGGTTACTGGTCCTTGTAATGTCATAATCATTGAAATAAGGATGTTGTCATTTCAATTCAAGATTTCACAAGTCTCATGTTGACGACTGCTGAGGCGCGCGTTTGAGCCTCGCAAATATTTCTTCTGGGTCATCTAGATGTATTATAGTCAGGCAGCATACTCCCAATTGGTGTTTCTTTAGTTGACCTAGCAAGTAGGTATCTACCTATTACCAGGTATATATTTCACGAAAGCTAAATATTATGTAGTTCCCTGCAGTCACACTAACATTAAATAGGCATTAAATAGTCACACTGGGTATCGAAACGATGTGTGATGTGTTGCCTTAGATGGAAATAATTATAGGTTCTCTTTCCTTAGCTGGTAGCAACACAGCGCAACACTTATTTACAAGCTTTAATTTCCTTCTGAGAACTAATTTCTTCACCATGTTTTCGCAGAACTAGTAAATAAAATGTTAATTAATTGCCAACAACACGTTGGAATCCCAACTTGCCGGGAACTCCTTAGATACCAGGCACTTTAGTCAGATATGGTAAATGGCACTTTCGTATCATCCACTAATATGGTATGCGGGTGCAGAACCTCTACAATAATTAATTTCCTCCCATAATTCACATACTATGTTCTTGCTAAACATCTATATAAAATAGGTAAGTACCTAAAAAGGCGTTACTGATTGATTGACTGACAACTAATAGGCTAAAGGTGCACACTCTAAAGGAATCTTCGAAATAAACACATTAAAGATGCAGCGACTCGCGGGGTTTAAAAGTTCTTGAGATAATACGAGTACCTAACTCCGCGCTAACAAAGTCGTGGATTATGTCAAGGAACTGTATGGCTATTCAGCTGATTGATGATGATGATGAGTGACTTTGTTTTAACTTTGTACGTTGTGTGAACATCTTTTACCACTTCCTAATTCATTTACTGTTTACTGTCTGTAGCTAAGCAATACGTACATCGTTAAATGGTGCAAGAATCGATTTAGCTAAGAGTCGTAAACTAGGAGAGTCGTAAAACCTTGTTGGCAGAGCCTTGTCTTTTGATCAGAAAGACGTGAATGCCGGTCGAAGATAGATCAATGGATTTTTTGTTTGATGTTATGGGCAGCAAGTAAACATCGTGAGGAGATCAGTTAGGATTCTTATAGTGGTGATAGGCCTCATCTGCCTGCCTGCCATTTTACGGAATTTTATCACTGCAAAAGTGAGCATGTGTGCATCATATTTGGAAGTGCCTCTATTGACTTAAATTAAGACTTAAAGAGCATCGAAGCGGAAATGAAGATACCAAGGTATGCTTTAGCTTTAGAAAATAGAGAAGTGACACATTTCCTAAACATTTTAAATTTTGTGAAATGAAACCTAATAACTTTGTTGATGATATAACAACTTCTTACGTGTCGTTGGGATAGTAACGATCAATCTTGCTAATTTAACACATTATTCTACTATAGCGTATAGAATTGATGTGAAAGCTTAAAGATATGGTGTGGTTATGTTGATTCCTATTCCTCCATCCCATGGTCGTTCAAGGGTTGTTACTAGGTCAAGGTAGGTCAAGCAATTTAGGACGAGCTTATTGGAGCTCAAATTATGCCGATTAATTCCGTAGGTATTGGCACGTGGAATTTGGTAGTTTTACAAGGTCATTCGAAATGGGATCAGGAAAATAATCCAGGTTTCTTCAGCCTACGCCCCAAGAATTATTTACAACTGAATACATTTGCATTACTTTACCTTTCCTGACCTTCTTGATGTAGTGGTCTTAGTAGGCACATATCAGACAATGGCCTAGGCCTTCCCAATAAGGTAAATACAAATACACACACCTTCTAAATACAAGAAATAATGAAGTGAGTAATGAAGCGACGGGCGCTTTATGCTGTTAGAGCTTTTCCAATCATAAATCAAGTAATTTCGGATTTATGCGTATGTTTCTTACCCGATCTCTGGAGTCAATGTGCACCTTCCCAGTGTCAAGCAGCTGCCGCAGCCGTTCGCAGTCTCCTCTCAGAGCTGCTAAATGGAACTGCACGTCTGTCCGGGATTCTTTCTGAAAACATAGAAAAATAAACTTTACATGCTAGTACACATCCAACCTTCAATAGGTATCGTCAAGTACATTTATTGTACCTAGATACTTTATCGCGCAAACAAAGCCGCGGGTGAAAATTAGTGATAAAACACTTTTGAACCTATCCAGTAATCATTTTCTTTTGATGTTTGTACCGGACTTAAAACAGCACACACGGGGTTCGCGTCGAGATTTCTTAGATAAATTATCAATTTTTTAAACCAAGTCAAAGCAAATATAACATTAACATCTCCGAGCAATTCCTCAGACTAACTTATAACATTTATTTCAAACAGTTTCCAAACTCAATTAAGATCAAACCAGAACAATCTGAACGAGCACGCCATACTTTTACCTTCCCGTAATTGTTACCTGTTCTGGTGTAAATTACTGCTTATCACGACGTAAATATCTCGTATAAATATCATCGTTATCAGAATCTCAGCAGATACTACTAGCAGAGGTTAGTTATTAGCAGATTGCAGATTGCGTGACTGAATATCTTTTAAACATTCGTCAAAGGTGATATGGAAGTTGAGGAAGCATTTAAACAAAAATAAGTGGATATAGAATAGAGCTGAAATAATAAACTTTTAGTCAAAAACAATATTTATCAATACAAAAAAATTGGTTAAAAATTCAGTAGAATTTTCATCAGATTAAGTTGAATAAAAGCTTGTAAATCGTTTAATGTATTGGATATTTCGTTTAGATGTAAGTAGGTACCTATAATTTTATGAATGGCATTATGCTTTTGCATATCATACAAAATACAAATAGATAAGCGGAAGTCCATAATTCAAAACCGAGGGCAACGTAGACACATTCACGTCACACGCTTGGCGTTAAAAAAGCAAGCACTGCTAAAATCTAAAATAGGTACCTACTACTCGAGCAATCCGAGTCCCTTTAGCTTAATTGAAATACTTGATAACGATCTTTTAGGTAATATCGAGTCTCTATCATTCCATCCTTTTCTTAATTACCTACCAAATTGTGATTCATTAATTATTTTTACAGTTAAATATGTTGGAATGCGTAGGCGTAATAATCTAGATTTGCCAAGTCATAACGGTAGCTAAAAAAAAATATATTTTTAGAGATTGCTATGCTAAATCCATAATAAGGTAATTTTAAAGCGAATAACAGAACCTACCTAACTTAGAAGAACATAACAGAAGAAAACATTTGTAGGATTATGACTGGTATATTTAACTGACTTTGATAAATGAAGGAGGTTATCAATTAGGCGACTATGTAGGAAGTAATAAAATACTAGGTAGGCAAGGCAACGATTCTGATGTGATCCCATATAGATTGCATGAATTTCCGATAAAATAATAAATTATGTAAAAAGAAAAAAAGCTATGGAAACCATAGGATCCATGTTCAGACGATACTCAGATATAACAGGAAAAATGTGAAAAGTGCAATTATTGAGCTAGATGTAAATGCTAATTTCAATGCGAGGAAACACGAACCGCTCTGCTCCATCGAATCTATCAGGTGACCAGGGTTGCTACTTGCTACCAGAAATATGCTTTTACATAAATAAGGAACATCGTTAAAAAAATTCGTTCAATCGCCCATTTGATGGCGTGAGTATCTTAGACAAAAACAAAAATCCGTAGATATCACATAATTTATTCGCATAATTATAGTTGTTCACAATATAAAGTCTAAGTATGTAGATTGTAGAATCTGGCAAACAAAAGGTAGACACACGAAATAATATTTTCTACTTTTTGCATGGCAATGCTAAAAATAATGTTGGTTAGAGAAATTGAAGGTTATTTATTCCTAGTAATCCGTAGTAATTAGAAGATCTCATGCTGATATTTTTAAAATTAAATTAGCCAGACTAGCTTGTGCAAAATGGTTACCGATTGGCGTGGTGCCATCTAGACAGCATTACAGAACTTAACCTTTTCAGTAAGATGATTATGGAACTAGAAAGGATACAATTATAGGATTGAATCATCAGGAAATAAGTATCTAGGTCATTATTTGGTAACTTGAGCCATTATCAGAAATATGTTCTGCAGAAACCCTTACTGACCTTTGTGTCCACTAAGTCATCTCCATTTTGTATTCAGTACTTACATTTTACCCTAACGGAATGCAATTAGTTTAGTAAACGTACACCAACTTTATAACAATGTTTCCCACATCAGAATTTCCATTAAATTTTCACGTTATTTTTGGATTTCAGGCAACCCTTATGTTCCGTTTCTATGAATATTGGATATCTCCGCTCTCTGGTTGCCGGTACATGAGATTACACCGTCACGGGATGTAAAGATTGAAAAAATACATGTTACACCGGTATTCATTGATTTAACGCATATAATGGTAATATCAATAACTGAAGATTTTCATGCAAATTTTATTAAAGAGGTGAAGGTCGAAATATAAGAAGAACAACGTCCTTGGATATAAATAAGACAAGATGAAGACAATGACTAGGCACATAAACCGAAAGATAAGATCGAAACATATAATCATAATTACAACTAGTTACTGCTACCTTCCTTCAAATAAAAACTAGTAAATAGGTAGTAAAGTAAAGTAACCTTCATTAAGAGCTGATAATTCAGCCAGTCATAAAAACAAATGATGCGTTTCGTTTCACATAAGTGGATCATTTCGATATGCTTCTGTAAGTGCAGTGCTGCAATTGTTTATAGGAAGTCTATTTTAGATGAAAGAGTTGGTAATCAACTGGCTACTGAAACGTTTTTAGCTTTCCTTAGAAGAAATTATTGTTTTGTGTTCGTTTGAGGAATTTTAATGTTTAACTTTCATCTGTGATAGAAAGTCGGCAATTTTTTTCATTTATTAGTCGCATTTATGATGCCAACCTTAGAATCACTACCTAAACATCTGTTCAAACTTAGGCAGCACAAAGAAAATGCTTGATGATTCACGCCACCTACGAGTTTTCAGACAACACAGCAAACAACAGAGGACTAAATAAGTATTCATGAACCTAACAAGTAAGACAACAGAGTTTAGGGAAATTCCAATAACCTAGAATGACAGCAATGAATATTAATGATGTTTTGATCAAGAAAGCCATAGCAGAAAGTTCATTAAAATTTATTTCACTAACATAACAGTAGGTAACTACAAATATTGAGAAATAGAGAAATAGTGGTATCAAAAGACAATTAATTAATACTAATGTACCAGCTATGCACACGGAAAACATTTTAAAATAACTATATAGAAACTTTATCTATTCGCAAAAACAGCTTTCCCATCCACAACGTCCGACCACACCGACCGTCCGTACAAATTATTGCGTTCCTCATTACCAGTCATTATCGCAGCAATCATCGGCACGCGACGATGGTGGCATTCGCTAAGTGCCAGTTTCTTATATTGTAATCTTACGGAGTTAGCGTTGGCGGAAAGGCGCTAGTTTTCGTGATGATAATCATTTGTGATTGGCAGAGCGGAGAGATCTCAGAAGTTACATAGGCTGGAATAAAATTATTTACTAATCTTTTAAAATAACCATTTTCAACGGAAACTTTGTTTTATATTATCTCTGAAAATCTGACGAATTGATAACAAACTTACCTAAGTACTCCTTTTTTGAAATCGTTTAAAATGTAATGGCCAACTGCATAAGTTTAGGGAGACTACTTAAGAATTAAGTATGATTGCCTACTCTTCACTTAGCTAGTCGTGTGTTTGATATTTCGTATTTTTAGTACCACATTAAACACTTTCCAAGAAACGCAGGCCCGCTAGGACCGTTATAATCACGCGTTTATCTTGTCCCACCTGATTATCCTCACGCATCAACTAGGCGTTCACATTCAGGCAGATACACTGTGTTATAGTCCAGGTGCTAATAGAAATTGGCGAACCATTCATCAACTTCATGAGATGACATGTTATAATTTCTCTTGACTTGGTAAACCACTCAAGTGGTTTAAAAACATGCAAGTTGGCGTAGTCGTAAAAATATATGCTTGTGATTGTGACCACTGCTCGCTCTCTAACTTCGCATTTTGAACTGAATCCTGCTCCCGAACTGCGAATTCTATTCTATAACAATTTATTGTATGTACGAGTATCTTGTAAGTTTTCAAAATCCTGGGACTGTATCGAACAATGCTTATGCCAAGGAAAGTTTTGCCTATTTTTTTTTTAAGAATGATATTAATTTACGGAGTACCATAGGATACCAAATACCAGTGAGTAAAAAGCGAGGGCAATGATGATGTAATTCCTCCATACTTCGGATGGAGCAAGCAGACTGAAAAATGTCGGAAATAAACACAGCTCGAAAAAAGAAAGCGTCAGTTCTGTGATCATCAATCATCGGATAGATGACATGTTATTTTTGTACATTGTTTGTATATTAAAGTGGGTTTTAAAGAAATGGAAGATAAGACCACATACCCATTAGTGAGATGAGCGATAGGCGGTCTACGTGAATAAAGATGCAATAAAATTAGGAAATACCCAACCAAATATTTTAGAAAAAAACTGTTGTTTTATGTGAAAACATTTGGACTAATCAGAAAATATTTAACAGAAATAGAATTGAATATTTAATTTTGTCCTTATATTATTTGTGTTATTTAATTATTGCGAACTATTTGAAGGTTGTAAAACGCAAAACAAGATTATTTTTATTTCTTCTCGCAAATACAACTTATTAGAGCAAAGCCCGTATTAGCATAAACTTAACTGCTAACTTGGCCTCGACTATTAATTACCTAGTTAATTTGAAAGAAGTCATTAAGGCATTTAATTAGAAACTATAACACGTGAATTATTTTATTAATTTAGTAGGTTCTAACCCCGCGTGTGTGGGCTGTACCTAAGTATAAATGGAATTCTACCCATAGATATCAATTATACCTAGAAGGTATTTTGACTAGACTGACAGTACTGTCAGTCAATATTGAATAATCAGATATTAGGTTTACTAGCGGTCAACCCTAATGAAGATGTCTCAAAGACCTTGCATAATGACCTTTTGACAGCCAATGGGCCCAGTCATCGCAATTCAAACATTAGAAACTAAGAAGCAAAGGGAATGCACATTATGTTGTACATAACCGCTAGTTCAAAGTGACCAGTCACCATCGCGAATGCGGGTACTTAAAACTTTAGTTCCGTGGTGCGACAAGCTGCTTTATACAACCGTTGACCGAAAACTGCTTTTTGTCGAAACATGACCGCCGGATGCAAACAACTCTCTATTTCTATACCGTGGAATGGTCTATTGTTCCTTTTTAATTCTGAACCACAGATTAGAACCCAAGAACAACAATGGATCACAAATTAGAGTATTATATCAGTGATTGATGGAATTATGCCATGTTATGGTCGTTACTCAGCATTTTTTTTTTCGGTTTAGCTTTTGAACTTTGGATGAATGATGATGATGAATCTTTAAAGAGTGTTGATGTTACTATACCATCGTTGCTTAAAAACTGAACTTTAGAGGTATTTCGTTATGCTTACAGATTCACTCTCCCTTCAAGCCAGACACGACGCCACCGCAGAAGTCTTCAATCATGATATTTCAATAGATTGGTTATAGGAGATGGTTTGAACTTTCCCACAAACTAGGTACTGGTTGAGTAATGCAAGCAAATACTGGAACATGTTAAATGTAAATAATCTCTCATTTACATGCAATCATTTATAGATTAGCCACAGATAACAAACATTGCAGTCACGCAGCCGCAGTATTTTACTGAGCTTTCTAATGCTTCACGCCTGATGGTACGAGTAGTTCCATAAAGTTGTCATATGTATCCAGTTTTATGTAATAGTTAATACTAGTATATTTGACAGTTTTGACATAAAATATCTCTGTAGCCCCGAAGGAACCTAACCATCCAAATTAATCATCCACCTGTAAAAATGTTTTGTCTCCGAATTTAGAACATAACTAAATTTGATCCATTCTTTCACCAGCAGTTGGTAAACAAGTCATAAATCCATCCTTATCACTTGAGCATGCGCAAGATTGTATCGCAATGGACAAACACTGTATTGCATTCATTTGGTAGGCGAGAACTTGCATGTGGAATGATATATTTATCTTTTGATAAATACGGAAGCAGCTTGCCATCTGTCATCCCTCAGACAACCCTAAGGGGTTCCTATACTTCCTATAGCGTTAAGTATCATCCATGCGCTATATGGAAATGATGTAAGTCGCGACCAGCAAGGAGCTCCTGATGTACTTTCTCTGTTGTTGTCGTCAACCTTGTTGGGCTAATGTTTCTGCGTTCAGGCATCTTTAGAAAGTAGGTGTCATTAGCACAGGATATGTGTGTAGGCTTCTAGCTGTTTTGAGTTTCACTAAACACTATCTTCTTCTGTAGATAGATTAGAAGTTTTTGGGTTCACAGTTTCTAAAATAAGAGGGTATTTTCAAATACACTAGTTATGAGCTAGTGAGTAGATGAAACAAGAAGAAAACACATTCGTATATACTTTAATACAATATCTCTGTATCGAAGCAGCCTGGTTTTAACGTGCCTTCAACTTTCAATCATACTTGCCTAGGTAAGCAAATAAATAATTAATTTCCAGTAAACATCAACATTATCTATTACTTGTCCAAACAAATTTATAGCAATATCGTGGATACGTTGCAATCACCATATAAAATGCGAGGCGTACCTGCTTGAAAGGATGAGTCACCGAAGAAAGTGATCGGTGAACGTTTAAAGGATCCTATCGTGAATAATTCAATAGTTCTTCCAGTACCTAAACCTAAAGACGCAAAACGCTGCTCTGAGGAGAAATACATTCTGAGACTATAAGACAGTAAGAAGAAGAAAATGTTTTTAACGGTAAAATCATAATTACATAGTATTGCATTGCCTTTTAAAATATACTTATCAATCCCCACAAAGGTCGTCGTCCGAGCCTTACATACAATGCAATGCGTATCGAATGTTCCGGCAACAATGCAGTATTCAATCTCGGTAGTTGCATGCCATCTATGGCATTTCTATTCGATTAGATATTAGGTGTACATTTAATTATTACTATCATCTGTTTACAAAGGTCAGTGGAAGAAGACGTAGGTACTTAAAGATGAAAGTACGAACATAAGATGGTTTGAACGATGTAAAAAGGATGGATGAAAGATGATTGATGAAACAGATGTATAAAGCGAGTGTGAATGGGACAGCTGAAAGGAGAAGACTCGGAGAACGTGTTCTAACCAAATTGAAGCCGTACTAGGAAAATACCAGGTCAAAAGTATTCTTTAAAATATGAAGGCATGTATAAAGAATGCGATGAGAACAAATCAAGTGGAGATCCGTCGTCTTTGCTTAAACCTATGGTAAACAGTGTACCTATGGTACGAGTATGCATCTAGATACAAAGTTCATCAATAGCCTTAGTCATCCTGATATTGCAACCCGTACCGCGGACATTAATATTTAATTGATCAGTTATTGACTCCGGTGCATGTTTCAAAGGTTATGAACTCGGAGCCCTACCCATGTTTCAGCAACACTGCACCAGCCTAGCACCTTGTTGCATGACACCATCCATCCATGGCGACGGTATTGTTTCGTTTTCCATCGAGTCATGACCGTGATGCAATCCAGAGAAACGGATGGTACCTACTGTATCGGTTAGAGATATTTCACCATCACGAATATTGGCTAAGACTTTCGGAGAATGGTTCAGCATCAGCATCAGACGATCAGCAGAGCCGGCCTTTTTTATGGTTTAAGTTTTGAGCTAAGATTGGTATTAGTCAAGATTAGATGCTGTAGAATTATTTTAGGAATCTGTAGACTAAATGTCAAACAAGAAGACTAAATGTTATAGTGGTCTAAACTATTATAGAAATAAACGTTGTCTAGGGTGCTTTTGCTAAGATTGCAGGTTGTTGAATATTTTGGTACCATGGAACTCTTAGTTTCTGTATCCATAACACAGATAATCCTAGTGTGTTATGGATACAATATGTGTGTGTGTGTATGTATGGACTAAGTAAGGTTTAAAGAAATTTATTCTCAAAAAAGACATTACAGTCACTTACATGAGAAACATAATATTAGGGTAAATAATTAACAAACGTCGCTCAAAACTACATTCAGTGTTCTAAACTAGATAGCTAAACATTGCTTCACTTTTGCACTCATACAATGCATTTAAAGTTATTGTTTTAAGTACATGATTGAGTTATATGTTGAGTAAGTTTTAATTTAAATGCATTGAACGAGCTTACATTTTTAGGGTTCCGTACCCAAAGGGTAAAAACGGAACCCTATTACTAAGACTTCGCTGTCCGTCTGTCTGTCCGTCTGTCCGTCTGTCCGTCTGTCCGTCTGTCTGTCTGTCACAGGGCTGTATCTCATGAACCATGATAGCTGGACAGTTGAAATTTTCACAGATTATGTATTTCTATTGCTGCTCGAACAACAAATACTAAAAACAGAATAAAATAAATATTTAAGGGGGGCTCCCATAGAACAAACTTGATTTTTGCATTCCAGCGCCATCTAGTTTCATGTGATGTTACTACGTTAATATAAGTACTTTTCGCGATCTCATGCGACCGCTCGGGGTTTGAGAGGTAAGATGAAAGAGGTTTGCAATTCCGCTGGCAGGTGGCGCTATTTTACAACTATCGGTAAAGTTAGTCGGTAAATAGATGGTACTTCACATGATCGACTAAAAAGTTTGAAATTGAATTATTGAATTCATGTAGTTAGGTAAATAGGTACCTAGGTAGATATTATTAATTTCAAATTAATTTCGAGTTTGAATCCTGGCCGTGCATCAATGGATATTTCTGTTCGAAAAATGTACATGCGTGTTACACGTGTTTATAACGGTGAAGGAAAACATCGTGAGGAAACCTGTTAGTATTCTTGAAAGCGGCGACGGCTTTGCAACCTGTCACGTGTGGAATGCTAACTACGTAGTTAGGTAAATAGGTAGGTTATGAGATATTATGAATTATTTTTTATGTTTCTAGGGTTCCGTACCTAAAGGGTATAAAACGGGACTACTAAGACACCGCTGTCCGTCTGTCTGTTACCAGGCTGTATCTCGTGAACCGTGATAGCTAGACAGTTGAAATTTTCACATATGATGTATTTCTCTAAAAAGAGCATAAAATAAATATTTAAGTGGGACTCCCGTACAACAAACGTGATTTTTTTGCCGTTTTGATAATAGTACGGAACCCTTCGTGCGCGAGTCCGACTCGCACTTGGCCGGTTTTTATAATTGACGGTAGTTTATTATACAGCTGTGCGCCTTCAAAAGTAAACATTCTTTTACCGTGATTTGTTCTGGCCTTGGGTAGGACAAGCCAACTTGCTCGTCGCGTATTCCGCTTGGTTATTTGTTTGGATTTTATGAAGGATAGGTTAGTAGGTACCTATGGAGTGTGCCATTCAATATTTTTCGAACCAATATGCATGTATTGTAGATGTATAATTGTTTCACAGACATTATTTTTGTTTCGTGGTATATTTGACTAGTTGGGGTAAGATAGTGGTAATTAAATAGTGTTTTTATTATTTTGTTTTGTACAATTTGAAGTTTATCTAGTTTTGTCTTAGCAGCGCTGCCCCATACTTCTATCAAATAAAGTAGGTGTGGTTTTACTAGAGTGTTATAAATGGTGTGTCGTATTCGACGTGGAACACACCGAGTAGTTTGTCGAAGTGAGCCAATGAGTGATGCCAATTTAGTTCTGGTATGTTCAATCTGTGTGTTCCACGTCAAATAGCTATCCATTCTAAGGCCAAGATATTTTTCGCAATGCTTTTCCTGTAATATCACATTGTCAATTTTTAGAGTTGTGTCAAGGGGAATGATTTTATTTTATTTTTTGCTTTAAAAATTACATAGCAAGTTTTTGAAGTGTTGATAGTCAGTAGGTTGTGCTGGAACCAGGAAGATAAGACGTTTAAATCTGTTTGAGCCTTAGAAATTATGTCTTCTATTGTTGGTCCGAAATAGAATAAACATGTGTCATCAGCGTATAGGGTTAAAGTATGTGACTGTAAGGTGTTTATTTATTGATTTATACTTAGGCAATGTATTTTCTCTATCTTTCTTGCTTCATGACACAAAACACAATATCAGCATCAAAGCATAAGTCTCTTGAACTTAGGGCTATCATTGTTCCAGATAAAAGTATAATATTGCACCTTATCATTTAAAGTTTTATGTAAGTAAGCAACATTCCAAAGTCAAGTCCATTCGACAAGTTCAAGGTTAAAACACGCATGAAAACACTCGACACGCTAATTTACGTACGTGTAAATGCCAAATCGATTAATGGATAAACGTCTCACTACTATTTTTTACTTCGATAAAATCGATTATAGGTGTTATTGAAAATTAACTTGTGTTAAATTTTTTCTTAAAAAAATATTTACCTAATCTGCCTTAATTAAGTAAAAATTTTAAGATTTATTTGATAAGAATTTCAAATAACATAGAAACTATATAAAGTTATTCAAATGCAATTTTGTTGACACACAGAAACATACAAAACGGTCCGACCTTGAGACGAAATGCACAATGATAATATAACTGAACACCTTTCAACTCCTCCGTCAGCCAACCTTGAGCGTCGGAGGAAACTGTATGCATAGCTCGTTGTTTATTTGAGGCGTTTCTATCTTCTTCTAATATATACAATTCTTGTGTAATATATAAAATTCTCGTGTCACAGTGTTTGTGACCAAACTCCTCAGAAACGGCTTAACCGTTTTATTTTGTGTGTATTCGGTAGGTATGAGAATAGGTCGTAAAGTATATTTCGTACCGTTTTTTGGAATATACAGCGTAAAGTTCGGGAAAAACTGAAAGTGCTTTTTTATGTTTGTTTATTGAAATTTGACTGGACAACGTCTGTCGGACAACGACAGCTAGTTCTATTATATAATTTTGAAATTAGAAGGAACGATGTAGGGTTTTTGGTGGTTGAAGTTATTATTACGTATCATATGAAATTATTTTGTAGTAACTATAAGAAGCAATGAAAATTCGACATCTGCGTAACAAACAACTAACAAGACAACAACTTACTAAAACTTTTCTAACTACGAGTCAAGTTAATCAAAGCAATAGATATCAATCAGAACGGGAACTATTAAAACCGATGAATCAAAACAAAACAATCAAACGATGCATTAAATGCGCAATGAAACATGCAATTAGTTACCGTTGCGCTGCAACCCGGCTGCAGCCTACCGAGAACTGACAGTTATCGACATATCTAGCGCTAATTGTGTTCAATTCCACCTACGGCTAGGCTAGGAATAGACAGCTACAGCTACCGCTCCATGGATTAAATTCACGAACCCCTATCTTGTCTGAGACGAAGCAGTCTTGACTACCGCTGCTAAAAGAGACATTATACTTCTTGTAGTTCTACCAACTCATAGCGCTAGCTAGCGACTCATTGATTAGCGACACTTTATATGAATATTTCGTGAAAATCTCTTATCCGTTGTACCTACAGGACGTGGAAGGAAATAATTCTGCTGGAGATACAGAATTTTTGAGGGATTCGATACGTCATTGTTTTCTTTAAGTAAAATGATAGAACTTGCAATTATTGTACTGCCGTACTTTTAATTTGCCAGTGAAATCCTCGTTGCAGGGTATAATGACCTAGATTTGATGGATGATAATTAATTGTGTTGCAATTGAGGGCTAGATGCGTTTGCGCATATTGAGCGTGATTGAACGCGGACTGCATACTTACGTCACGATGTGTCTTGTCTATACTGTAATGCAAGGCAAGGTCATGCAACATTATAAATATACGTAGAGGTCGTATTCAGAAATATGACTTCTTTTAACGGGAAAAATTAGAAAAACTTAATAATTTCTCTGACAGATGGAATTATTGTCACATACAAAAGAAAACACGTGCCGTCAAAATAGGCAATGAACTGCGTGCCTAATAAAGTGGATAGCGTACATAATATCGATTGTAACAGTTCTAGTCCTAAGCCTTGACATTCAAAACAAGTAAGCACAATAAATTAGTTTAGTTCTTGGCAGTGCTGCCAACGCAGGATGTATATTTTTCAGTGAATGCCTAGCAAGGTCGATACAGTGGCCAGACTTGCATACTACATAATCGCACTAAACATTATTGTGTTTTTAAACTATTCTGAAGAATAAGTAGAATTAGCAGGATTTCAATTCAAATGAGTATTTAAAAGGCATAAAACATCTGCTTGAACTTTGAATTAAATGCTTACAAAATATTATAAATGCGAAAGTTTGCAAGTGGATGTGTGTGTTTGTTTCTCTTTCACGCAAAAACTACTGAACGGATTTAGATGAAACATTATACCTACTGATTTATTGTTGCATCAATGTCTGTTCTCTGTTCTTGTCTTGAAAGGAAACATCTAAAGCAGGATATTTTAGAAATAATGCTCTACATTTAAGAAAATTACGCGCATCCTGTTGTAAAGCTATTAGAGAGTAAAGTTTTTGTGGAGGAATCAAAAAAGATCTTTAGTTTATGATGAAAGGAATCTGTCGTAAAGAAGGTCGTCATTCATTCGTCATCATAACCGGATTTGGTTTATGATTCAAACGAGCAAATTAAATCTGAACTCATGTTTTTATTAGTTTGACAAAAAAACAGAAGTTCGAGATTTCTGATTGGAAATTATATTCTCAGTTTATCACCATCTTCAAAGCACCATGGCATGGTTGTCAAAGTTAGTTGAGTGAGACAGGTTAATTTTGCTAGAAAGCTATCAAGTTTTATGCGTGCTCATATTCAAAAGTGGATGGTTATCGAAGGATCGCTAAGGACTTTATACTTTACGGTCGCTAGAAGATTGTACCTGCCAGAATAAACTTGACAAGTAAAATACGACTTCGTTATCTTACCGATACCGGTCAGTATAATATATCAGCCAAACATTACCTTCATACGAACAAAGTTATAAGCGCCAAATCACCTTTCCGAGACTTAAGATAATCTGTTACGGGTACCTCCGTTATTGAACAAGTTTCGCAATCTTCCAGTCTGGGTCTTGTGCAGACCGGTTCTACTATTCCTAGATTGAAGGACCTCGAGCCTGAGGCGCTATTGTACTATTACCTTTCCCTGTCTTTTTTACACTGGTATTTTATTTGCTCATCCTACTAAAGGTCATCCTGAGTATCTTGGTCTCTAGGACCTTCAAGATTCATGTTTTCCTTAATAGATTGAGATTACGTGAATTCAAAGATCCTACTTACCAAATCGTACCTACCTTCTATAACCTCATCGCTGATCTTGATCTTGGTAAGTTTTTGGATAAAAAAACATACTATGTAGATAGGTAGGCACTACTAATTGCTAAAGAAGGTGCATAGCAATTTTAAAAGTCAAAACCATGCCACCAAACAATTTAAATATAAATTGACTATTCTTAATTTACTTTAAGTGAGCCTTCGACTACCACCTTGAGAAATCTTCAAGGATCTAAGCGCCTGGAGGTCTGCGAGCATGTATATCATGGTATATCGTGATCTTATTATTTTATCTCTTGTTTACTTTACAGTCATATTTACATCTAAACTAAAATCCCTGCATTGACATCAAAAACAAAATTTAGCCGGTTTTACCCATGACGGCACAATGTACCACGTTGTACAAACGACGTGTTGGGTCGATATCTCAAAGTGATTAGGTACACGAGCAACTTTTTAGGCATTGCCCTACCAAGCAACATAATGGAAGTAGATAATTTTTTATCATTTCTAAATCAAATCATGCTAAAAAGGCAGTAACTATTTTTTTCCTAACTGATTTTGACTTAGTAAACTTTTAGTTTTACTGAAATTCATATCGGTGACATAAATAACAGAGTTGGAAAATGCAAAATAATTCATTATCAGTTTCATTGATAACACTAATTGCTAGCGTTGTCGTGTCGCCGAAGTGTTGCAATGAGCAATGGCTCGTGTAGAAGCATTTCCAGAGCTAAGCTTTCATTCAGGTAGCCAATGCAGCCGTATAAGGACGATGCAGCTTTTTGTAGACAGACATGTTGCATTTTATATGAGTTTGTCGTACCTAGTTCTATGTCACAAGAGGAGTTCAAAAACGGCAATTAGCTGCCGGCACCCTGCTGCGTCGTTTTGTCGTGACAGCTCTACGAGATTACAACGTTTCGTTCTTTATTAAACTCTCCAGCATCTCAGAAACCTAATAAGTTGGTTGCAAAATAGTTGAATAATAAACAAATTTAATTCTGATCATAGTTCTCTTAAGGCTATTAGTGGTTTGTTGGTATATTTATTTATATAACACTCCAAAAGCTTATCAATCAAGGGATTTAGTGAGGATATTCAAGTAACAAACATGTTATACAAAACGCTAACAAATATGTATTCATTAACTAAATTTGAAACACAATTACCAATAACAGTTACAACAACAACAATACTAGTTACAAAAACATCATGCGTTTTACTTTTAACCTTTAGGAGGACATTATCGCGGTACAAACAATAAACCAAGGAAACATTATTCACGAGATATCAAAGAACATGTAAACTTACGTAATCAACACGACAAATCTAAATAAGCGGTTGAAGGAAAACGCGATAACTAACTAAAAGGACGTAACACGCACAAAACATAATATTATCTACATACATACTAGTACAGTAGCTACAGAAAACAACAAAGATACTAAAGCACAGACTTTTTGTAAATGTAATGCTTGTGTTTAAAAATATAATTCTAAAGCGACAAATAACTTTGGATAAAGCTAGTGTTAGATTAGCGTGATATTTAGCGAAAGTAAGAAAGCCACGAACATAAAATGTGGATATTAATACAATAAAATAATATAGACGCAGGCCTAAGAAATAATAATAGATGAAATGTGTGAAAGATAGGTAATAGTAATAATACAGTCTATGCATATGACTTAGAACTGTGTAAGAAAGGTGAGAACTGAGAAAGGAAAATTGATGATATACTTAAACTGTAGGTAAACCTACCGAGCCTTACATTTTTGTGAGGTATGTTTCTTTTTCATCGTACTCGTACCTATATCCCCACACTGCTGTTACTACCGGTTCTAGGGTAGGCAAGTGTAATACGACCGCAGTGACCCTGCCGACAGGATTATACAAAGGTTTCGGTCTTTCGGATATAATGTTTGGGGACTTGTTATTTAAAACCGTTTTGCAACTGTGAGCAAGTAGGTATGTGGACTATGTAGATAGATATTGTATTGTGATATCAAGGATTTCAAGAATGTTTTGTCTTGAAACTAGGGTTATACAAAGTAATTCACAGGCAGTTGCATTGTGGCATTTGAAAAATATTTGGCCTAGATTACGTATGTTTTGTTGCCATCAATTTCAATCAGTTGCTATTTGAAACCGGAAAATATGACGGCTTTGCGTTTATTCATTAACTGCAGTTGCTAACGAATGCTTGAAAGCAACTAGAAATCATTACGGACATAATAGTTATATAATTGATAGTTTGATTGAAATGAATTGCAACAAAACATACGTACCTAATTGAAGAGCTGATGTAGATAAAGCTACGAAGTCATAGAACATTTACATTAAATCTGGGTCAATGTCTAGCATCTGCAATCATAGTTATTGGTAATAACAACTTATGTAAGCAATAAAAACATGACTTCATCTAGTCACATCTATACTTAGCTCCCGTTTACGACAAGAATATGATCTGTCGGTAGGTGGTACCACTCGGCAGTATTATCATGTACCTGATGATGTAAGTAAATTGTTTATTCGTGTCCTTGTTCTGTTATAAGCTGATATATTGTTGACAAAATCTGAGGGTCATTGCAATCAAAAATAAATAGGATCACGAGTACGGTAGACATTCTCTCAGATCTCCAGGCGCTTAGATCCTTTGAAGATGTCTAGTGGGGGTAGTCAAACGCACGTCCAAACATTATATTTGGCACCTGCCCACATTTTGCAGTAGTTAGCATTCCATACGTGACAGGTTGCAAGCCCATCGCCGCTTATAAGAATACTACATAACTGGTTTCCTCACGATGTTTTCCTTTACCATTTTGAGCACGTATTTTTGATGCGAAGTTTATTTCGGATTACCTAACAAATTATTGTCGTTTTGTAGTAATACGAGTAACTTAACCACAAAGCGAAGATTTTAATCAAGTTCCGTGTCCAATGTCCAAATAAACTTACCAACTTAAATAAAAATAAACAGTTTTCCATTTAAAAAATACACTCATGTTTCTCTATACAGAGATATTCAAACCATGTTTGGAGCCAGACTCTTCGGAAAGTATAGATATCTAGTTTTTGCTACAATACGTATGACCTAGCATAAAACATTATTTACAGAAGTGTATGAAATACCTACCTCTACCTACATACCAAAACTACTTACTTAAATTTGACTAATTTTGCCGTAAACACCTAATTAGCAGCGCGTCTCACCCGCCATGTTCTAATTAAGCACTTAGGGAATGCCTACTATAGTTATCCTCTTACTAGTAAATTGTGATATTATATTCGTTTACTAGCTGAAATTGGATCCATAATGGTCCTTAATAGTCTAGCTAGTTGAGTCTATGGTAATAGTGTACAACCTTTTTGGTTTGAAATAATAAAAAGCGACAAAAGAAAAAGTTTTACTACAAGAAAACAATGTTTTTTATGAAGCTACTGATCTCATGGAGGGATGATTGTAGGCGGCTGGGGACACGTTATTTTTGGCGTAAATCGATAACGGCGGGGTGGGCGAATGTATAAATATAAAACGTTGTCGGGAAAATAATTGAAATTTGATGTGATACATTACGTACGACACTTAAAAGACACTGGTCGCTGTCAAATAGCTAGTTAGCTTCGTTGAGGTTTACCAAGACGTGGTTCAACAAGGTCTATTAAATTTGAAAGGTAAAACTAAGATGATTCCGACAAGGGGGAGAAAATCAAAAATTTGTATGGTTTTAAAAAAAACTTAGCATAACCAGAAAAGGGGCAAATAGCGAACAGACTAAGCGAAATGATTTTTAATAGATTTTTATTTTTATTAATAGATTTTTTTTTCGAAAATTGCATGGAAATGGAATGGAATAAGTAATACCCAATGATATAATAATAAAATCGTTATTTACTTCATAGATAAATACAGTGACTGGGAAAGTAGTTAGAAGTTACCCAGTTCTAGCGAACAATAATAAAGCAAGAAGCCGCATAACTAAAGTTACGATCAGATATAATTTTATAATTGCGATAAAACGAATTGAACTGACTTACTTAGGTAGGTACCTACTACATCTTACTAATATTATAAATCTGAAAGTTTGTAAGAATGTTTGGTATGTTTGTGGCTCAAACACGCCCGAAAGACCCAAACGGATATGGATGAAGCTTGGAATACTGGAATAGCATATTAAGATACGTTTTATACAGGAAGGTAACAAACGTAGCGAAAAAATCGATGGAGTCGTTTAGCCCATTGCATGAGGCATCGGCAAGATTTCATTTTCGTAATCAGATCTAGTTTCAAGGTGCGGAGAACCAATGTTTTAAATTAAATTATCTAGTAGGTACCTCCCTACGATTGTTCTTTGATTATAATCAGAAAAAGCAATATTTGGTCTCATTTTAAAGGGTAAATAAATACCTAGTATTTTACTCCCTACAGTCATAATGTAGGTAAAAGCCCCTCGATTATTAGAAATTTCGTTTCAATCAATTTCTGTTTGCAACCGGTAAACTAGTATCGATAAATACCTTCAAAATAATTATATTTGCAATCAATCTTTGTTGGTAACTGCAGCTATTAATCGTAAAACCGCCATATTTATCGGTTTTAAATAGTAACGGATTGAAATTGATTGCAACAAAACTTACCATGGGGTCTGGTACCATCCTAAACCCCAAACTCAGGTTTCCCGTATCGTGAGTATCAGAAACTAGGAATAATATAGGTAGTACCAAACACCGATAGTCCGAAACAAATATCAGATCATGCGAACCTCTTTGGACACTCGCCCACCAACACCAAGAGAGTTCATAACTAACTGATCCGCCGCAAACAAAGGAAGGACCAGTGAGAAATGTTCACATTTATCGTCTCTAAATCACGTCTGCAAATGTTCGCGACGCAGATGGGCGTCTTAAAATATCACTGTCTTGAGAAATAAGTCTGCGAAATGTCACCTTCCCATCCCAGTCTGGCTTTCAGTCTAGACTCGCTGTGAAAATATTGCGCTTTTAGATTACCTACTAAGTTTTACTGCGTAGTGATCACAGACAGATCTAGGTAGGTATGTCTGTTGTGATCGACTGATCGATAATTAATTTAAGTTACTTTAGAGAAGTTTCCGGATTGTGAGTTTTAAAGGAAACGAAAACTTGAAAACGGATCATAAAAAACCGGCCAAGTGCGAGTGGAAATCGCGCACGAAGGGTTCCGTGCCATTATCTATAAAAAACGGCAAAAAACACGTTTGTTGTATGGGAGCCCACCTCAAATATTTATTTTATTCTGTTTTTAGTATTTATTTGTGAAAATTTCAACTTTCTACAGACAGACAGACGGACAGCGAAGTCTTAGTAATAGGATCCCGTTTTTACCCTTTGGGTACGGAACCCTAAAAACGACTTTAAGTACCTAAGTACTATAATTTGTTAACTAGGTAGGTACCTACTTGTAGACCTCTTGGCTAGATAGGTTAGAAGACTAAGTTGAGCTTGTCACGATCAGAATCTTGCCAACACAAAAAATATAGGTAGCTCAGAGACCGAGACAAATTCTACGGTTGATGGAATAATCAGACCTAATCAGAAGGAATCCATTAGCAAGTAGGTAGGTACCTAAAAAGTAAACGAAATCCTTATACTTAAGTAGGATCAATAGGTAAGTTCTCTACACGACGCGAGTCCTACTCACACTTGTCCGGTTTTCACCTACGTAAGGTCAAGTGCCTTGCATTATAGAGCTTTATTACAATGAGCAAGATTGTAGACGTAGATCTCGAAATATTTGAAACAGGCTTGAAATGCAAATCTTGTAGGGTGCGATACGGTCCTAATTCGCAAACATTTAGGTATATACCTGCGCAGGTGCTGAGGGGAATGTTAGGAGTTCGAGGGGCGATGAAGTACGGGATGAAGGAGATGGGGGACGACAAAAGAATATGATTCTTCAATTTGAGAGTAGGCAGAGGGAGCCGAGATTCATGGGAATTTGAAGTTTAAGAAGCATCGATTTTTAAGATGAAATATAGGGTAGGTGTTTTTTAATTAACTAGGCACATAATAGATCGTAAATAAAAATTGAGTAAATTTGTTTTTAAGTTATGTGGTAGGTACAAAACAGACAGTGACATCACAAATAAGGTAATTCATTAGTTCATTAGCAGTTCTGATGCAAATTATTTACTGCTAGCTTCCGCCTACAGCTTTGCACGCATGGTAGTAGGTATACACTTGAATGAAAAGTAAGTAGCCTTATGCTATTGCAGGTTGCCGGTCTTAAGCAGTATATATTCGAAATTTCATCCAAACATGAATGATACATGGAACACAATGCACAAAAATCTAACAAATTTAGGAATTTTCAATAAATGAATTTAAAATTTCACTAAAAAAGCATAATAATTGTTTAAAAATGTTTGAATCGTTTATCGACGATACGAAAACCTCGGAAACCCAAATGACACAGTCGCGATCGGTTCAGTGACTGGATGAACTGGTTTGCTAAATATGGATGCACCAAGCACTGTGCCAATCCCCCTTACCTTCCTAGGTAGCTTACTGAGTAACCGGTTTGCGGCCGGAATATAGAACTGGGGTTGTTTGGTAGATCCATTTGGTGGAATGTTCGCGTGCAATATTCGGATGGGTGGCATCTGAGTGTATGCATGTTGACTTTGTTGAGTAGGTATACGAGTTTATAGGAGTACCTATATCTTTTCAGCTACGAGGGTTGGGTAAATCTACTGATATTATCCTGCAGCTAAGTTGTGGAACTGCGGTACCTATTCCTAGCGGGACTCTTCATCACACCTGTTTCCTACTCCGTGTGACCATCACACTTTAATAGCTATGGGTAGGTACTTACTTGTATATTAGTAGGAGAAGGTACCTTATGAGTTCATGAAATTTGTTAATTAAAATTAAATAGAAGTTTTATTTTTAGTAGGTGCCTGCTGGGTTTTAGAATGAGAAGCTAATTTCAAACTAATTGCTAATCCCTTTACAAATTTTAAGCTATCCAATCTGAGGAGCTCGGCTGCAAGTGTAGGGTTTTCTAATAATTTATGTAGTAGATACCTACCTAAAAACCTGTTCAAGGGTAGAAAATCACCTGATAATTATTACAAGCGACCCAAAAATGAGTAAAAATAAGGGATAATTTCAGAGATTTCAAAATGATTAAAGAATAATATTAACAACCTCTATTGTTTTATTTTTAACAATCAAAATACAGCCCGTGATGTTGGCCATTATGTCTAGTAGGAACCGGCTGTGGGCAGATCATGAGATGATGGGTTCAAAACAATAGTACCTACTTATGTAAATTAAAAAGAGTTACTAGTAAACAATTGGTTGATCATATAAAAAATATATTAGGAAGGTACCTAAGTACATATAAATAAAAATAATACATAATTTATGGGTAGGTAGGTACATAATCCCTTTATTAAATTGGTAAAAATGAGTGAGTACTGAGTGGACTGATAGTGGAAAATAGTAGAACTGACCTAGCTATTTGTGCTGACCCAAATTAAGTGGGAAAGGGCAGGGAGATGATGTAAGTACCTAAGTACCTACACTTAAGTTTATTTTTAATCCTCTGCTTACCTAATTAAAACCTACCCACCACCCACACAAAGTTACCCATCTATTATAAATAATATTTTAGCTCTTCTAAAGATTCTTGTCCTGATCTATAAAGGTCACAGTTAGGCAGTTAATAAGGACTCACCTTCAATGACATTATGAATTGTAATCGATTTTCAGCTCGCCACGTGAAAACAAGCACGCATAATTTATGAAAATTCAAATTGTACACTGTAAAATACACCGCTAAGAAAATATATTTCACACTCTTACATAAACCGATTAATTGTTAAGTTGACTACAAACAACAATGTAAAAACAGTTTGTGTTATCTGTACGTAATTCACGAGGAAATTCGATCGAAAATATAATTTATTGTCGCGATACGAAGAATTTATGCGGACGGCCACATTCGACCGCGGTCGATTTTTCTCTAAATTTTTTCCCGCTCGCTCAACCAACTTGCCATGAGTATAGCTTTGACAGCTGTGTGTTCCAGGGCCCGTCATATTTTTCTAATTATTTTAAGCATGACTGAGGTCGCCTATTTAGTTTACTTTAGATAATGTTTGTACCTATTCTATGATTTGACGGGGCTATCAAGGTAAGAAAGTACAATTTTATTTTTTAAGTATTTATTTATTTGTTTATATAATTAGTAGGTATTTAAATGCAAATTATAAATTATTATTGTAGTAAAAATTCTTTATTGTGCACTATATAATCTTTAGGGGTATACTAACAAAAATAGAGCTATCTAGTCGGTACTTATGTTATTATTTATCTATTTTGGTAACTAGAGGGGTTACCTACTTATAAAGCATTGTTCTTTATATAATTCGTTCAACCCTTTGTTGTCAGTTCTTTTTAAAAATACAATGAATTTCTTAAATATTTTCCTTCATCAAATGCACTTTAGCAGCTTGCATGGCAGTTTTCGAATTAAATTCAGATGAATGGGATGTAGTTAGATGGGTCCGGAATTCTGTAGCCATGTTAGTTTGGTATTCACATTGTTTGCAAAGATAGAGGAACACGTCCTTGTGTCGACCACTGCGAAGCACATGCTTGCGAAGGTTTTCCTGAAAAGTAGAGATATACATTTCCTTCCGTAATAGCTTTTAATATATTGGTAGCGCCATCTATTGGTTTGTTTACTAACCAGTGAACTAAACCGAAACTTTACGGAAAATGTACCTACGCTATCCAATTCGCTAGCTTACCAAACTTCCGGAACTAAATTCACAGTGCGGACAGGCATACGGTTTATCGCCCTTGTGGCATTGGAGGTGCCTCTTCAGATGGCTGGCTTGGGAGCTTTTGAACGGGCATTGTGGGCATTTATGGCGCTCTGCACGTGTAATGCCGTGTGTTCGTTGATGTCTGCAAATGATACTTGTATTAACCGACTAAACTAGAATTGATCTTAGGAGTTCACTAAACCTAGGTAGGTATCAAGAATATTTTTAAGATACAGAAATATTATGTACAGCGCCATCTTTGCGACTATCGTATAACTAACTGCAACACCATTTAACTAGTAGAAAATCAGATGCATTTTATCTGCTATAAGTACCTACGCACTTTACCAAGCATAACCAGCGCTGAGTTACTAGACTTTTCTGCTAGATGGCACACTACTCAATTTGTATTACTTTTTCTTGAATGTGAATGTGTACACCTGTGTAGGGTATCCTTTTTAGGGTTCCGTACCCAAAGGGTAAAATCGGAAGACTTCGCTGTCCGTCTGTCTGTCTGTCCGTCCGTCTGTCTGTCACAGGGCTGTATCTCATGAACCGTAATAGCTAGACAGTTGAAATTTTCTCAGATTATGCATTTCTGTTGCTGCTCTAACAACAAATACTAAAAACAGAATAAAATAAATATTTAAGGGGGGCTCCCATACAACAAACATGATTTTATTTGTCATTTTTAAAGATAATGGTACGGAACCCTTTGTGCGCGAGTCCGACTCGCACTTGGCCGGTTTTTTAATAAATAATAAATAAATAACAAACTCTATTACGGTCAAATAATTGACCCCAGAAAATTTATCTTCATAACCTTATTATAAAACTAGCCGACCCGTGAGCAGACGTTGTCCTGTCAAATTTCAATAATCGAATAGAAAAGACTGAATGTTTTTAGTCTGTGATTCAGATTTGTTGCACACCAGCGCCATCTATACAGAAATCATCCTTTTTGCGTTTTTTTAATCATTTTTGGGATGTTTTCATATTTTAAAGTTTAAAGTAGTCTATTATTTATTCAGGCATTATATCTACATCTACAGCAAATTTCAACTTAATCCGTTTTGTCGTTTAGGCCAGATTGAGGAACAAACATACATACAAACTCACAAACTTTCGCATTTATAATATCATTAGGTTATATACAAAGTTTGCATTCCATTCCATTCGCATTCCATTTGTATGGAATCCAGCACAGCGCCTCTAGCGGTAACTACACTGAACTAATTTGACCTAAAATCTTTCATACAAAAACCTAACGATACTCGATAGTGACTGTAGGTAGTTTGGATATCTCATAAAATAGGACAACTTACTTAGCCAATTGAAGAGCGCTGGTAGCCGTGAAGGTACAGTCTTCGACTTCACACTTGCGGTCGCTGCTGCTGAGGATGCGAGAGCTGCATGAATGGCGGGAAAGCACCGTTCTGGAACCAGATAAGGTTGGTTTTAACCACCTTTTTTACCGCATTTTTTAAACGACAAACAAATTAAACAACTGAGTACAAACATCCGTGAGTTCATACTTACTCATGGTTCATACTTCACATGGTTCGACTTCGCAGCATCAGATGTTTGGGTTACACCTTACACCACTGACTGATACCGACTCCACCCACCCACTAGGAATGTTTAGGTAGGTCATTCACTTTTAAAAATCAAAACGATATATTGTTGCGATTAATCTAGGCTTTGTTAGTATATTATGATCAGCTCTTAAAATAATAGGTACTTACTTTGACATTCGTCTAAGTAAGTACCTACCTATCTAAAAGGGTTAAAAAATTGGTAAAGTAGGTTCTTCTGTAAATAATAAAACATGTAGGAAGACCAGGTAGGTACTCAGACAAACGAGAACATACTCGTAACTAAGTAGGTAATCTCACCTTAGGTAGTTAAGGGGTGTAGGTAGATATTGTTTCTTCACAACGCAATAAAATCCTCAGCACATTACCTACTCGGGCAAACATTTACCATCTACATCTCGAATACTCCACATAAACGCTAATCACCCCATTAGAGAGCGAAGTGACATTACTGGCAACACCATCGCCGTTACACAGCCGTTATACTGCATGAGCGCAGTCGCAATAACCTACGGAAAATTGTCTAAGTTAGATCATCAGCTAGACCGAAGGCTCTACACTGGTCTAAGCTACATTCCCTTGTTAGTGTCTGGACGCAAAATAAGACATTCTTTTAGCCCTTATTACTAGAGTCTGGCTTGTATCTACTTAATTATGACAAAACGGAAAATTACTCACGTAAAAATAAATTGTCGATGAAGACACTGACAATGTAGGTACATCGACAATTTATTTTTACGTGAGTAATTTCCCGCTTTGTTATATTTGTGTAGTACAATACAACTCACGAAAATGTTGAAAGTGTACCTTTATATTCTATATATTATATTTATTTATATTCTTCACATGGTCACACTATTTAGGTGTTTATAATAATCAAGTAGGTAAGTAGACTAGTTATCTCTATCCATCTTAGTTTATTTTTGCATATTTTTACTATAGTAAGTATAAAAAAATTTAAATATACATATCTACCTCACCACCAAGGTCTGAGCTCTACCAGAGCTTCGGAATACTTGGAATGGAACATAACAAACTAATGGATCTCGGTAAATACATAAGAACAACTTTTACTATATCTCAGGTGGTGAACGAACATGTGCTGGTCATTCTGGCGTCCAGAACCATACCCGTCTCAGCCTTCTAGTGCCAACTATAGACATTCCCTGCAATCGTTTGCTTGAAACTTGCAAGTGTACTAACTTTAGAATAATCTGGAAAGTGTTAAGTTGATTCACGCGGTTTGGGGGTAGGTAGGTGCCCTGCAAGATAACTTGGAATCCAATGGCTTTAGTTTAATGCCGTAAAATGCCGGAATGAATAGCAAACCTTACAAAACTTATTTATACCTTCCCAACACCCACATTTAATATAGGTATCTATCTATATCACTTTGATTGAATTATTAGTAGGTAGTTAATAATGAGTACTTTACTGTACGAGTACTGTACCTTTCCTATCGTTGCGCTGAGTCTGTATTTCTTATTTTCTAATCTTGACATCATCATGGATCATAAATTAGTAAATAATATAAGTTTTACCTTGGTAGGTACCTAACTACAGTCACTCGTGAGCCTTTGACATAGATAGGGTTGTGCAGTTGTGCACTTGTATCTGTACCTAATGTTGAAATTGCGTTATATATGACAGACGTCATATTACGGTCTCCGTTTCACCGAAATATAGGGCTCCAGATTAAAGCACTAATAAATTGCACTTAGCTAGGAGTGCAGCAAATAAACCCATTTCTGAGACATCATCGGAGATCAAAACGCGAATCGCTAACGTTACACATGCTGAGTTACATGTGCTCACAATAAAATACCATCACAAAGAGATATCTACTTGGGTACATAGATAAAGCCACACTTATGACTAAACTGTTTAGATAGAAGAAAATCAATTAATTATAAAATCAGTGTAAACTCTAGAAACAAACACTGACTTCTGGTTCTAACTACGAGTATTTTAATGAATGTATATTTTTTCAAAATCATAAAAATTTCACGACCCCTAAAATCGACCGTCAAAGGCCGGCTGATCGAGATGGTAACCCAAAAACGTTTTTATTTTTTTATCGCATGTTTTTTTCATTTTTTCCTAGATAATGTGGGCCTGCATTGATGACAAATTGTTTTCATTGACTAATTCGTTCAAAATTGTAAATAATGCAGTTGTGTTGACTACCGGTTGCCACATTTTGACACGAATATTTGATGCAGCGCTAAAAATAAGCGCATCCGGCGTGAATTTATCGTCGCAACGCATAAAAATGTCAGCGTTGGCAACACTGGTAGAATGCGCGCTCAAAGCTGTGTCAAATTATGAATGTATCCCGATATTTGTGAAGGAGTAGTGTGACAGGTGACATGATGCGTATCCGCCTGCTGTACAGTTGTCGAGTCATGGATGCTATTTTGGGAGTGTTTGTTCTTCCGACTATGTGATGGCTTTATTAGATTGGTGACTATTCAATGACATGCGTACTTGCATTAGTCTAGATAGTCCAGAATTAGTGTGGCTTAGAAATTGCTAAATATTACGAATAAGGAAGTTGCCAAACCGATGGCCTTTCAAAATATAGTTGCAGACTGCCAATAATGGATAAGATAATTAGAGTCAAGGCAAGTAGCATTGGCTCCATATTCCATAGCCAATAGCCATAGCTCATGGTATAATTATCAGCTATGCCTTATTATTAATTCATCAGAATTTAGAAGTGCCTCTGGCCAAGCCTTGTAGACATCTTCAAGGATCACCTGGAGATCTGAGAGGATGTCTACCGTACTTGGGGATTACAGTCGTGATCATATTTTTTTAGAATGACTTACTTATTTGGAAACCTCTTTATGCACTTCTCACACCTCCACTCGTCCCTCTCCACAGCCGTCAGCACTTTCGGGACCTTCACAGTGTCTCCGTGTTCATACTTCACATGGTTCGACAGGCTGGTCTGCCTCGTGAAGTTCGCTCTACATATCGTACATACGTAAGGCCTTTCAAAAGTGTGCTGCCTCAAATGCTGCCGAAGGGATGCCTTCTTGAAATACTTCTGGCAAATCGGACAACAATATTTATCCACTGATTTTTCCGAACCGATTTTCTGGAATTTTTCAGGGGGCTCGTGTAAAACCTCGTGAAAGTAACATTCCGCCTGCGAATCAGTGCTAAATAGACATTGGCTGCAATTCCAGAAAACCGAAGAATTGACGCGAGCAGATTTTTGGAATTGGCAGGCGTTGGCTCTTATGTGGCTGGTCACTTCTTGGGAGAGAATGAACTCCATACCGCATTTGGGACAGCTGAAATGACAAAACTTCAATGTACCTAATTAAACCGACCTACCTATTTGTCTTCGTGCGCCGGGGTGTATTAAAAGAGTAATTTTAAAAATTTACCCCCTAAATGGAAGTTTTGTTGGAGCAAAAATGATCTGTATTTTAGGAACCATTGCATACTAATAATTGAAACATCCTGTGTAAATTCCCCTAAACAACCTGAGTATGTAGACACGTGTTTCGGCTTTTCCCTAAATTTTCATGGAAAATCAGAGGGGACGACATTGTTTTCCGGAATAAAATAAATTTAACGTAATGCGCTGTAATGTTACAATGCTTGCTTATTTGCGTATGTGAATAAAATTCTAAGGTCAAAATTCAACGAAATTGACAAGCTAGCGTGGTGTCATAATTTGATTGTCATGGTGGGCAATTAAAGGGCCTAAACTACTGGTCCTAGAAACTTTTAATTTAGAGGGTGTGTTTCTGTAGGCGATACTTAGTTTGGAATCCCTGAAAATAAAATCCTAAGCGCGTGTAGCAGGGGTTGAATGTAATAATTTCATGACATAGGTTTTTACTACTTAATTATAAAAAATATACTAAGGCTAATTAGGTACTACATTGTTTAATGATGGGCATGGTAGGTACTTACGTTTTCCTGATTTCAGGATGGAAAGTACGAATGTGTTCCTTCAATACCATTATATTCTTCATCATGATATCCCCTGGACAATACGGACACTTCTTCCTCAAATCCTTTGTAAATAACCCTTGTTTTATCAGCAACTCCTTGCGATTTACCCTGTGTTCTGATGTCTGGCGATGATGCTTAGCTTCCGCTGAGGAATTGAAGGTCTTAGAACAGACCAGGCAAAGGTGAGGCTTTTGCTTGTGTTTGGATTTCAAATGAGCAGCTAAAGTCAGAGATGATTTGAACTTTGCTTTACATAGCTGGCATTGATGCAACTCTTGATAAGTGTCTGTTGCTGTGTACGCCAATTGATGACCAGTCTTCTGACTATGTTTTTTTAGCTCTATATTATACTTGAATACTTCACAGCAAGTCTCGCATTTGAGTATAGTTTTCTTCCTAATGATAATAGGCATAGATCTGTTTATAACAGCCACAACTTCACTGTGTTCTGAGCTAGATAAATGCTTTAGCATTTCTTGAGACGATTTGCATTCGAACTTGCAAAAGGAGCACCAGTAGATCCCGTCAATAAATGTCATGGCCCATTCATGTTCTTCAGAATACCAGTGCTGCATAAAGGTTGAAAGCCAGTTGGTGTAAAATTTGCAAGGACTGCATTGAAATGGAGATTGATGAACAATAGCATCAATGTTGTCAAGAATCAGCTGCTGATACAAAGAGTTGGTGACGCCTGCCGCTTTTCGGAAGTGATAGTGGGAGATAAGATGTTTTCCCATAAGATGTTCTCTGACACGAGTTTTGCAGCCAGCGCAGTGGACAAAATAAGATTTCCTTTTCCTTTTTTTTACTTCGATTTTTACAGTCAACTTTTCTCCTTTCTGTCTTTTCTTCCTTTCCACTTTTGAATAGATTCCATCATTCACAAACTTTGAAGGTCTTACTGCGCGCTTTTCCATACCTTTCATAGGCTCTAAATGTCCTGAGAACTCCAACTCGTGTTCTGGGAGCACTTTCTTCAGATGAAGACCGGATCTGAGATGTTTGTCGTAAATGGCTCTGGAGCCTAGTCTTCTGTTGCAGGGTCCACACCAGTACTGAACAGATCCTTTGGTTTGTATAGTTGTTTGCATAATTTGGGTTTTCTCGTTCGCACCTGGCACCCATTTGCCTTTGGTATGTCCTGGTGGTGGAGCATCATAGTCTTCGTCGCGGTCTACTTCGGGTAATAGAGTTTTCCAGGATGCAGTAGGTTCTTGGTCATCCCAGTCGTGTTCTGGAGATGCAGGTCGCCATTTTCCACCAGTATAATTTGGAGGAGGTTTCCATTTACCACCAGTTTGTTCTTCATCATCATCCTCTTCAAACACCTCTGATTCATCGCTTTCTTCGTCTCCTTTATAATCGTTGTACCCTATCGTGTAAGAAGAATTGGTTTCTTTCTTAACAGCTCCACTGATGCTTGCGACAGCGTTTATCAGCTTCGTTTGATTGTCCTCTTCTGTTCCGCTGATTCTTAGCGTATGTCCTCCGATCCAGTCTTCTCCTCTAAGATTGTTTTCTAGTGGACTCATTTGAGCTCTTGAAGTCGATACGTTTGCTAAGGAAATTTTTCTGTCTAAACTTGGTTTTGAAGTCGGTATCGGTGGTGTTAACCGGGATAGCGCCGTCTTCTTAACACTGCTCTGTAGCTCCAAAGATTGAAAGAATACATCAGCTCCTAGACTATAGGTAGGGTCTAAGGTGTCAATTGGAGGTAAGTCTTTGTTCTCTGACTTTTTTCCGCATCTTTCCTTTCTGTGTTTGACGTAGTTGTCAAGTCCGACGATGGTGGTGTTGCATTTGATGCAGAGATGCGTGTCGTCATCATCATCTTCTCTGGGTGACAACATCTGCAAAAAGTTAAGAAATGTTAGTAATGTGACCCACACGTAATAGCAAATACGTTCTTGAAAATCTGCAATGTATTGTTTAAATTATTTTGCATCGATGTCCCATGCGAAAAAATTTCATTAGATAGAACCAATAATTATGATTGCTAATATGCCTATAACTACTCATTATGAGCAATTTACAAACAAAACACCGCCTTCAATCCATTTAACCCTAAAACGCAACGTGGCAATAACCACAATTTCATCAAAACCTTCGATTAGTAGGTCGCGCAAACTTCAGACAGGTAGCTAAGGTGAAGATTTACTTCAAGATGGATGGCTGCGGCCGGGGTGGCGGTGACATCGGCGGAACAACATAGATCTACAAACAGTATTGACACTCAGAAGCTTCTAAGTATATCTCTTAGGCTCATTATTAAAAACACATGATGAACTTTTGCAAGCCTGATGACAGTTAATCTTAAAATTGCAGCACATATTAACGATAGTGTTGATAATAATTACAGACATTTTAGGAGCATTCGATTATAGAGAATTAGAGAGATCTAGAAAATAAGATGTTTACTCTGTATGCTGTATGTAAAAGCTTGCGTTACAAAATCCTAAATACTTACTATTAAATACTAATAGCACCTGAGTACGAATCACGATGTACGATAGTGATTCGTGCTCAGACCCCAGATAGTTCTTTGAACAGATGTAGCTTGCTCTAACTACAGATTTTTACACGAGTTTTTATCACGTAATTACCTTATTTTATTTTCCCGACGTTTCGGCTATGTTACAATAGCCATGGTTGCGGGCAGACTGCTCTAGCTTGCTCTAATTAATAAAATATAGAGTATATCTACTGGATGATCAGTTATTGTGTGATAGGGGCTGGTGACTTATTAATCGCGTGGATATTGCCCGTGACGTCTCCGTCAACGGCCGCTAAAATATGCGAATATTTGTAAATAGTTTGCGATGATCGATATCGTGTGCAACGGTAACAGGGGAACTCATTTACTGAAGTATGCGATCGAGGCGAAGTATTTTAGCCTAGAAATTATGCAGCTGCTATAAATCCGATGGTCTAGATGGTATTTATTGCCAGTTTTGTGACTGCAAGGTCTCAAATCATTTGAAGGAAAACTTATATTTAAGGGTGGTGATAGTAGTGATCTGTATTGACCAGCAAGCATTCCCAAGGAGGGTTGACGTCAGGCGGTAGGTTGTAAAACACCCCAAGCTAAATCCATTGGCAACATCTAGATGTTGTGCCGAGTCCACAAAGACGTGGGATAAGGCGAAGAAGAAGTTAGTGATCTGGATAAGTTGAACTAATTGTAGATTATTTGCAACGGTCTTTAGATAGCTTAACCGGTCTTTGCGTAGGTATGTAGGTAAGTTTTGTGTAATTTAATATTACTTTGCTAATATTACAGAAGGGTACCAGTTTGTGTGGATGTAGAGTAGGTAATATATGAAACTACTGAACGTATTATAAAAATATTGAATAGTTGGAATACGGCATTATCTTTGAGTTTCATATTACTATGCTATATTTTATTCTAATAGAGGTATATTATTTTTTAATAAAAAGACGATCAACGACTTTATTTATGTCCTTTAGTAGCATAATAAATGCAGCAAGATTATATAATGAGGGTTATCGTCAGTCGACCGTGTGACGATGACGACGCGACGCCGCGACCGACGACGTCGCATCAAGGTATGGGAGTGTTGAATGTGGCTTATTATTTATTGAACGATCACCTGTCCGATCACATGTAGTTACAATAGAAGTATTACTAGTAATTTTTGATTTACTTATTTATAAGGGCACATAACAACTTAGATTTTTTCATATTTTTCTGATAAATATTATAACATAGCGGCGACGGGCTTACAACCTGTCACGTGTTGAATGTTAACTACTGCAGAATGTAGGCATGTGCTAAATGTAATGTTTGGACGTGACTCTGACTAACCTCTTTAGACATCTTCAAGGATCTGAGCGCCTGGAGATCTGAGAGGATATCTACCGTACTTGGGGATTACAGTCGTAATCCTATTTTATAACTTGACCTATCACTCATATCCGGCTTGACGTCGCCTTTAGGGACTTTTATAGTTATGTCACTTAGACACAGAACAAACATAACGAACCCACAACCTACAGCACAGAGAGCAAAGCTACTACCATCTGAGCTGTCAGGTCAGGACATTAAAAAAACACTTGGTTTTTTTTCTCCTTCCAGATAATTCTGTTACCGGGTTAGCTTAAGATAATACGAATAATTTGAGTATTTGAGTTCGATGTATATAATTCGCGCTGGTTTGTAGGTAGGTACCTACATCAAGTAGATCAATCAAGCAAGTTACACTTGTACCTATAGCATTATACCCCACGCGTCAGAGGGTCTACCTACTCGGGAACTAAAAATGAAATTTCGTGGCAATATTCGTTTCAAAATTACGTCGTTCGTTTGAATTGAACTGATTTGTAAGTAGGATTACGAACATCCATGATTGTCAAAAGTAATTAGGTACGGTCGTTTAAACTATAGTCGAAACGATGTAATTTTGAAACGAACATTGTCACGAAATTTCGTTTTCGGGTAGACCCCCAGATCTTTTTTCTTTGCCACCAATCGTCCCCGCGCCTCCTGACACCATCACTGACAAACAGCTGACAAATGACAGTTGACAAATGGCCGGGCTGTCAGCAGCGTGTCGTTAACGTCATTATTTTCATTATACCTAACCGATTCGTGGAACTTTTTAATTATTATGATGTCTTTTCGTGCTATTGTCGGTCGTCCTATCTACTTACGTAACTATTGATTTTGTTTGTTACGTTGTTTTCATGGAAAATAGAAGGGAACCCTTCTTCAATACTTAATTAAGAGGAGTAATAAATGTTTTTGAAGAATGCAGAATCGTTTTTTCTCAATAACCGCAAAACATACAGTTTTGTTTTTTACGACAAAGATAACTTCAGGATTTAATCTAGATAAATTACAGACGGAAACACGATTGGTGAAACTTTTCTCGATAGATTTATTTTCCAAAGTTGGCTCTTCAAAAACCCTAGTTTCGTTTTTAATCAAAACTATGAATAGCTAAACTGTTCATTTTTATATAATTCGTTAGATAATCATACTAGCTAAATAAATTACAGACGGTTTCTTTTTAAATTTGATGGTTTTTAAGATAATGCAGTTTTATCACATTTTACGTCTTATCCTGGTAGATTCAGCCCATACAAAAAGTCAAAAATTTCAGTCAAATGAATTCAGTTTCACTTTACAATAAATACTGATGAAGAATTATGGTAATCTTAGTAATTATATAATTACGTATTTATGACACTGTTACCATTGAAGGTGGACTTACATAATAAACATTTTACTAACTCATTCAGTCTCATTTAATAAAATGAAATAGGATCACGACTGTAATCTCTAAGTACGGTAGACATACTCTCAGATCTCAAGGCGTATAAATCCTTAAAGATGTCTAAAGGGGGTAGAAAGAGGAACGTCCAAACATTACGTTTGGCATACCCACACTTTTGCAATAGTCAGCATTCATTGTAAAGTGAGCCGTAACAGGTTGCAAGCCCATCGCCGCTTATAAGAATACTAACTGGTTTCGATTCGAACCCACGACCTTCAGATTGAAAGTCAAGGTACCTCCTACTCGACCAACACGGCTTTAGAGCTCATCAGATATATACCCAATAGTAAAATTGTTTAATAAAATAATATATATTTTAGCTGTTTAGGTAATAAATGCGCAAAAAAACGAAAAACGATATTGAAAATTATCGTCAATCAGTCAAAAGATGTCTTATGGTAAGACGTCCACCACAAAAGTTTGCAGAAAAGATTCAGATGTAATTTTCCAAATCACTTTTCATCTAAATTCATTCGCATTTCTTTGAAAATAACATGGAAAATACCCTCGTTTTCTCTCGCACGTCACGTCACGCACACATCAGCGGTGACATGTGTCAATAATTGTGTACGCATATGGTGTATGTGTGTGCTGTGTAGTTGTGTTGGACGTCCGTCAGTCACGCGTCGCAAAGGCGTGGACCTGGCAGGAGTGTGTGCCATTGCGCTCCCAAGGACGTTTGCAAAGTTAAGCATGGCTATCGTAAAAAAATATAAAAATAGCAGTTTGGCTAAGTAAAAGATATATACGAGTATTTCCCTCATCCACGTTACATTCTACAACACAAAAGTTTGTATCTATTGTGCCTTTGACAACCTGTTGTTTTGTGTGCTTAGTGGTCATGCCTGATAGAAATTGAGATTCTAGTCTGGAAATGTATATTTTATGAGAAGTATTACATATAGACTGCCGAACTAAGTCAGTAACTGACGAATTTTTTTAAAAATAAATAATATTTGGCAACACCTTTTGATCAGTTGGTAAGTGAGCTTTTCATTGCAACAAAGTACCATAGTTAGTTAGTTTGCACTTATAGTTAAAAATTAGAATGAAATATGTGCCAAGTTGCAAGTCCGCTTATGAACTTCAAAATACAGTGTAATTTGTGTAGTTGATAGAGCACCAGGGAGTCTACTCGCGAACCGAAAACGATATATCGTAACAATATTCGTATCAAAGTTATATCGTTTCGACTACTATATAACGAACGATGGAACGACGATATAGTAACTTTTGACAATCAGCGATGTTCGTAATCCTAGTTACAAATCAGTTCAAAAAATAGTCGAAACGACCGATGTAACTTTGATATGAATATTGTTACGATATATCGTATTCGGTTTGTGGAGTGGTCTGGCCAGGGTTAACAGAGTCCGCTCGGGAAGCGACCCGCGACGTCGTCAAAGGCTGTCGCCCGAATAACGACGTCGGCATCGATCGGCTCACCCCCCACCTACCCCCCCGCTCCGCACCCTGTCACCTTAGCCGTGCGATTGAAGTGTTTCGTTTATTAGGACCGACGACTGACCAGTGTTACTGACAGGTCAGTATAAAAGTAACACAGGAGTTATACAAGTGGACAAGTGCCTAAAAAAATAATTGCACTTTAAAATCGAAAAAAAAATATTGCGCCGGGGAATATGGTTCTGTATGTTCGAGATTTTTTTTCCAAAATGTATTGGAAGTGCCGACCCTGCAGGTGTACTAATATCATCAAATAATAAATAAATTACATATAAGCGAACTGTTTATATCTTTTTTTTTATGTCTGTTAAAAGTTTGTATAACCCAGTGACAATTTCTTTAAGCAAAATTAATGGCTACTGGCATGGGCTAATGTGTACCTGCATGCTTTTGACTAACTCTTAATGGTATCACCAGTTGCTTGTTTACATAAGTGGGTAGGTAGAGACTAGAGACCGTTTGGTCTAAGTGCTACCTAAGAAATTTTTGCCCAGATTAAAATTTTACTAATACATATAAATACTTCAGAAGAGTCAGAAGTTGACGACTTTTTCGAAATTTGAAACTAATTATTTTAGGAGCTGATAGTATTGAATCAATTCTACGAAATATTAAAAACACTGTGATGGTTGAAACAAAAATCAAAGTCAATTTTATAAATTTTTCATTCATAAACTCTTTTGTTTTTTTATGTTGAACAAATTAATCAATTTCCTCAAAACTACGTAGGTATTTTATAAAAACTCACCTGCCCTGTCATATCTAATTACCTACGAATAACGATACCATTATACCAATATGGTATTGTTTATTCGTAACTAATTACGTTACTTGGAACGTTACGGAACTGTACAAAGTAACGAATTTTATTATAACCATGAATTGGATGTGAAATTATGCACCTACGATCAAATTGAGCCGCGTAATTATAAATTACAATTCTTTAATTTATAAGTTGCAAGGTGCACTTGCATTTTTACCCCCTTTAGGGCCGTGAGCCATAAATCAGTTTGCCCCCGCCTATCTCTAATGGGAATTATAATTGATTCCCTCCTTCTCTAGGTCGTTTTGAGGATTTAAAATATCATGTAAAGTTGATTTGCTTGTAACTTGTAAAGTTGTAAGACATGTTTGATCAGAATCGATCGGTTTGTCGATGAGAATTTATTAATTGCCGCATGTCAGACACAATACATTCGGAAATACTCTGTTTCTTAATACTACCTTACCTACATAAAAGTCTAAAAGTAAAACAAAAGAAAGTCTTTAGGCTTTATACTCGTACTCATCGCCCACTCAGTCCAAGGCTATGTGGTCGATGATTGTACTGTACCTACTATACCAGCTGACCCGCCAGACGTTACGTTGTCCTGTCCGAATTTCAATAATCTCACTAAAAAACACTTTCAGTTTTTCTCGAAGTTCTCAATTTGCTGGGCAATTTTTTTATTTGTTCAAAACTTGTTTTCTGAAAAAGGGAAGCTCCGGTTTTCTAAACATAAACATTTTCCGATATTTCTTATTCGATTTGTCATCTGGTTTGCGGCCGTCATGTCGGTAGCCGTTTCTAAGGAAAACCTCGTCTCTTGCAATAAACGTATGACACATCAATGCCAGGGTAATAAATAGCCACTGCGGTCAAGTTATCTGCTTAATCAATTAAAATCCAGGCAAATTCTCAACTAATCAATCTTCTATGGGTGATCTCACGTAGAAAGCTGGTTGTCGGTTACTGGGTGCTTAGCATCGGTTTCTTACAATTCCGAATTATGATCTTAATCGTTGCAATGGTAGACGTTTCAGTAAAATTATACATCCTTAACTACACAAAGACTTGTAAGAGGGTGTTTGGATGACCTGGGGTCTATTAGGTAACTAAAACGAAATTTCATATTTTCGTTTTAAAATTACATCATTTTGACTATAGTTTCAGGTTCAGGTCATATTTGTCAACATAGGCAAAGCCATGTACGGTCATTGTTGTCAAGAATATTGGTACAAAACAAGCATATTAAATTCTACAATGGTATAAAATGCATTACAATTTCATATAGATAAAAATTTAATGTGTATTAATGTACCTAATGATCCTATGTTGATTGAATAAATAAATTATTATTATTATTTAAAAGGCTTAGGCAGGTTATAAAGAGCCAGAGTAATGTCCAAACATAATAAAATAAACAAACAATAAAACAAAAATTACAGTTGCAATCCCATAGCCGCTTCTATGAGTACCTAGATTGCTCACTTTTAGTAGAATTTCAGGGTATTAAGACCTCGCCAGTTTCTACCGGCAAGGGAGATATCAGCTTGTTTTGTAAATAGGGTGGTATGCCACGTAGAGCACGTCCAGCGGACAATGTATTTGCCCCGCGGGATTGACCGATTCATTAACGTACATCGGACAGCTGGGAAGTTTTGACGTGGCCCATTTCGGGGACTCTAAAGTTAAGCTTGCTTTTTGATTCAATATTGATTTGTCAGAATTATCTTACGCCCCGATAAAGCGCTTTGCGTTTTTGAAAATAAATCGTTTAGTATTTTTTTGTAAAATTCTTTCTAAATTTTTGTCGATAAACGAAAACGCTTCAAAGCAAAGTTCATTGGTAAGGACAAGAAAAATATATAAATCGTATAACACAAATAGCAGACAACACCAATAAATAGATGAAGCTTTATGTGGAACAGATCTCTCCTTTAGTATGTACATATACTTAGATACTGGTATCTTTAAGCTTTGTCATTTACCTTTTATAAAGGTTTTTACAGGTTTATCTCATTATAAAACCATTATTTCTAGGCGAAATTATTTGCTAGCAAGCGAGGTGTTGCTGATACAGCTATATCATCCAATATCTCAGTTTCAAGTTAGCAATCTCTAGAAGGGCTAGCAAACGATGCCATATTTCAGCTCTAAATTCTATATATCACATACACAATAGGATCAGAGGTGCCTATCCGTCATTGGCTTGGCTTACAACAGTCATTAGTCTACGTCACAATGGTGGTTTGTAAACGGAACGTCTGCGCATGGAGTCATTACAGCGGCCAATCAGCGCTCGGCGCGCGCGCACCCTGCCGCGTGCTTTATAACGCGCATGCGCGAGGGATATATCACGTGTCAACTCGGAAAGGGTTTTTTACAAACGTATCTTGTATTCGTCATCGTTACCCGTCCGAAGGCTCGCGTGGCGTCCAATAAATAATATGTGAGAAGGAGTTATTTAAGGCCCAGTCAGTACCTAGAGATACTCCTTTTTTTGAAGGCTCCTTCGATTCTTGACACGGATTTGTGGAAATGGATGCGCTCGTTTGTTACACGCTGACCTGACGGGTAGTCAGGATTTTATATCTTATTCTGTGCGTACTAATGTCTGTTTTGTTGTGTTTTTGTTTGGAACAAGTCTGAGAGTTCATAATAATATTCATATAGCGAGCAATAAAGATGTGTCAGTAGATATATGCAATAAATATCATCTGTGACATGCAAGTAGTATTCGTATGTATTTATGGTGGTAATCAAGGATGCGGAGACTTGAACGATGGGGACATGAAATGTGATTGCTTCATAGTTTCCATTTGGACTTTTTGAAGCACCTACCAAGTGTTATTAGACTCTAGACTAGACTCTATTATACTCTCTCGATTGAAAATTTTGAGTTCCTCATTGCTTCCTTTTGCAATTATTAATGTTGTCTGAATTTTGTCTAAAAAACAAATAAAATGTGGGATCAATTTGATAACTAGTTTTTAGAAAATTTTAGGGACAGTTAGGTTAGAATTAGTGCAATTAAAACAGTTTGTGCGTCAGTCTACTTTAAAACTACTAAGGTATCTAGATTTTATAAAATTCTTTCGTTACTGACTGACTGACTGAACTGAGCCTTATCAGCTGGTCCTAGAAACTTGAAATCTGGAGGGTGTAATATTCCTTTTGATGTGTAGAAGTGAACTAAGAATTTTCCAAAATTCAACCCCTAAAAGGTCGCAGCGGGGATTCAAGTCTGTTTGAAAATAACTTCACGTGAACGAGGTCGCGGTTTCCTCTAGTTATAAATAACTTTGATGTCAGGGAACACTAAAAGCCCAAGTTAATTTCTATACGATACCTTAAGTGGCCACAGGTCTTCTGATGTCAGTACTGAAGTGGTCAAGGAAGCAGTAAACCTAGACTTTCGTTTTGTCATTATTTGCCACTCAGTATTAGTTTAAACGAATGTAATGAAATACGAGTATATAAACTGGGCTAGTGATGTGTAAGTTAGAAAAAAAATACAAAATATTTATCGCGACAAAATAGTGTAAAAGGAATTAATAATGCGCTTTTTTCGCAGTTTTCGCTTAAATCTGCGACCAATGGTGTACTTTGATTTCCCTATTCATAAAGAATAAATCTAGCACCCTTATTTATTATACTTTTGCTACCTTCGCTTGTAAATGTTAACATTGTAGAAAAATCCACGAAACCGAATTTCACTGTCGTATCGTTTCGATACGAAACTTGCCAAAAGTGTGGTTCTGTTATCAATAAAATACTAAGGTACCACCAAGCTGATTTGATGAAGGCTGCTATAAAATTTGAGATAGTTTGTTTTGTATTTATTTGCATCATGCAGGTATACCTATTGACTAGGCACAGGGCTTATAAATGATAATTACAAGTATTGTAGGTATAGTGCAATAAAGGTGTTTTCACGTAAGAACAAACAGTCGTTCTTAGATCGTGCAGATCGCTAGGTGGCCAGCATTTGAAAGCGAATAATCAAACAATGTCTATTGTTATTGACTCCATGGACCCGAAGCCATGGCCGAGAGCGATGGCGATTGAAGCACGCCACAAATAGTGAGGTCTTTATTCTGAGACTATGTAACAGATTCAATTAGTAGAACTAGTAATCGATTATTTAATTAAATTTTTATTATGGAATTTCATCAAGAAGCAGCAACACTATGTGTATCTATAGTATATTTTAGAATTGTGATATTATAACATAAGCATTTTCTTTTCGATAGTCTTTATTTTAGCGGCACTTTATTTTACGTATTTTAGAATCCGAGCATAGCGGGAATCGAGCATAGCGGAACTGTCCCTTCATATCGAAGTCCAATAGTTAGTCCAATGATATTCTTCAAGCTGATTATTTTTACTGATAATAGCCGTAGTAACTAAGTGAATTTAATTCTGTTCTAATCGATATGTAGAGTTGCAATGACTCTACCTGGTGCTATCATAAATTTCCCATTCATTATCATATTAAAAGTATCACTATTAGGTAGGTAGGTGGCATGATAGGGTCGTCTACTCCGCGAGATTTATCACAGTCTTGATTTATAAACCATCTTTGGAGTCTTGCAGCTATTGTCAAGACAGTCCCAAGAGCATCCTTACCCCACGATAGGGCTGTATGTTTCGCGAATAAATCATAGTGCCACAATAAACTCAACGATTTCAATTAAACATAAATCTCGAATGACGCGCGGTTAATCGACTAGATACCTATGTTTGCAGATACTTCTGTGCAATTATTCGTAGCTATTAAATATTTGTAGAATATTGTTATTTGATTTCCAAGATGAAGACGTCAAAGTAGACAAGAATTTATGATAGTCGATCTGCAAGCCGCACAAGAGATCTTATTTTAGACCTTCGAGTAAATTCCGATCTATTCAGGTGGGACTTGTGAAGAAACAAAACTGACCGAATGACGTATCGCTCTTTTGTAACCTTAAAAAAAATCGTGTAAGATCACGGGCCACATCAGTTGGAATTGGTCTTGGAGTTGGAATCTCTATATAATATTGTTTCCCGAAACAGAATAATATTTTAAACCTATTAATCCGATTAGATATAGATTTGATTTCAAGCTAAATAAAAAGAAAACATTAAGTTTTATAAGTATTTTAAAACAGAGTCATAACATAAATTCAAACAAAAATTCAGAAAAAACTTTAAATAAATAATAAAGTGCAAAAAGAATTCTAGCAGAGCGTGGTTTCGATCCACGGACCTCTGGGTTATGGGCCCAGCACGCTTCCACTGCGCCACTCTGCTCTGTGATAACGCGGCTGAAATAAGGTTTTAAAAGCGAAGAGCTTTACCAAACGTTTTTGAGATGGTGACTTTTTGTTCCCAGAGATAGTGATGTGGTTTGTAAGAGTTTTTTTTTCGATAAATCAACAAATTGATTTTTGTGAATTCATATTCTTGACATGTCTTGTTAAATTAAGATTTATTTTTATTACTATCAACTTATCTTATCACTATCAACTAACCAGAACTAATGAAAAATATAGCAATTACATTTTCCAAGAAAAATATTATAGCGAAATTTATGTGCCACAATTTTAAAACGACGCAATAAAATGGCTGATATTGTTCTTAGCCGGGGCTGACGTGCTTATTAACTGGGAAAATTGAAAATTGACTGAGCAGCATGATTGGCAAGGGAATATTAGCTTAGCTCGGTGCAATATTGCGACGGTTTTAAAAGAAAATTCTCGCGTGACGTTAATCCATCATGTTGGCAGTATTGGCGCCGCCATTGTTGGGAAACGGCGGGAAATGCGCTTAAGTTTTTATCGTGTCAATTACTCGATGCGTACCTGTACAAATTGGTTTAATTCAAAATTAATTGTGCGAAGTACAAGTTGTGTGAGTCATAAGAACTTAGTTTTTATTGATGAGTGTAGATGTCGGTTCTTGTTCAATCTGACATTTAATTTGTGTTGCTAAATCTGTTATTGAACGACGTAATAGATTTTGTTAGACATTTAATAATGGACAACTTAATTATAGATCATCTTTACGTACATTATGTAGGTATCGATGTCGTGGAGATAACTTATTGTTATTCGAAATTTAGAGAAGAATAAAACCTCCTCAATGACCAGCATGGCTGTTAAAATAATTATACTTTTGTATACGTTACCTACATTATACAATTGTCCCCATGAATTTTATTGAGCATGTAATTCCAGATAAGTACCTAGCTACCTACCTACTTTATTCTTATTATTATTTTGTGCAGGTACAAGCGAGTTGTTTTAAAGATATAACTATTTTGGAAGGTTCATGTAAGTACCTACTTGTACATAGGTGAATTATTATATCAATAATTATTAATGATTTATCAGGTATCAAAGACAGAGATAGCAGTTTTCTGTGTCACGTCGTTGTCGTCGAGCCACAGCTGGTTACCAACGCTCCCCATTATATGGTTATTATTGTTGCGTGTTATTTCCAATATTTTTCGCCATCTCATTACTCGGCGACGAGCGCTAATCCGTCGGGAGAAGACGCGCCTTAATGGAGGTGATCATGTGTCCTAACGCGTAACGTATTGAAATATGACGTATTGGATGTACACCAGGGATTTGCCTCTAATAAACAAAAAAAAACACTTCGATTAAGGATCGCTCTCGGCGGACGAGCACGCATCGCAATAATTCTTCGACATGACAGGCCAATGATAAATCAAGGCGACTGAGAAGAAATGCCAATAAATATCGCGCCGAAATCCAATAATTACGATCCAATGAGCCGGCCGGCTACAAATCAACGGACGGACGGACGGACGGGCGCATACTAATGTTTTATCCTAACATCAGATTAAAAACATCAATACTTGTCAATAGAGGTCGCCTCCCACGTAATTATAGCCAACAATATCCCGGGGAGGCTGAGAAAAGGATTAACATATATCAAGGTGGAATAATTGAAGGAATCGATTAAATGAAGAGTATTAATTGCTGATGCGCCCGCGCGGGCCGAGATCCCATCGCTACACTTTGAGCGCTCAGAGCTCGACGCGTCCGCTGGCCGTCTTTATGACCGGTAAATAAACAATATCACGAGTTTACGCAACGCTAACATAGGGCTCTTAGCGAACAACACCGCGATTAACACAGTTAATTCCCCAATTTAAAAACCGAACAAACAAATGTATGTAAATTGCGCAACTCTATGTAAAAGCCGACGATAACCTTGCACAGGGCGCGGCGCGGCGGACTTGGCGATACCGAGTCTTAGCTCGAGCCGATAAGGGCTCGCCGAGCGCAGACAACTCGCTGGCAAATTGAAGTGAACTCGAAACAAGCACGTTCAGAAACTGCTTACACGAATTAGCGCATCAAAACGGGCGCAGGGGGCGAAATTAGAAAACTCTTCCCCCTCGCCGCCCCCGCGGCCGTTCCGCACGTCATAAACTGACAATTTACGATAACGTCGGGATTAGCCTGTTTGTCTGTTATGCATTCGAGTGTGAGCGGGTGGATTGTAGCCCCACGTGAAGCAAAATGCTCCAGAAGTTTCCGTTTCACCCGTCCTTCGCTACCTCTCGGAGATGAAATTGTTTCACATTTACATGCACACGACTCAGGCCTTCATATTTCCACGTGGAGGTAGTAACAAAGTCTCGGAACGATCCTGCGCTCATTTCGTTCGTACATTACTTCAAATTCGTTTAGCTTCGACAGGGTGGAGGTTTCTGGGTCAATTGCTTTTAATTTATGTTTCGTCGTTGTGCAACTCCAGCGTCAATATCATCAAGATAAACAAAGAAAGTTTATCGTACATGATAATGTATGTAAGATATCGAAATATAAATCAATCATTATTATTACAGAGGGGCACACACTCTTTAACGACCACCAAGAATGAAGGACTATGTAAAATACCGTTAACTGTCAAGCCATTTTACTCGTAAATAGAATCATTTACGATTCTACTTTAGGTAGATAGTATTCGAGCAACATTGAAATATTAATTTCCTAGTAATGAGAATGTTTGCATACGTTTTTCTACTTAAAGGTTACACAATTGTCATTATAATTAAAACCTATTTCCTGCTGGAATTCACAGTTGAGAGGGCAGGTTTTATTGGCAAATTAATTTATTGCCGAGAAGTCGTTAGCTTTGTCCTTACTAACTAATAAAAGATCGCATTTCTGCATGTATGTCGGCCATTAAGCGTTACTGCGACCATGCTTGTGCTGCTTAATATTCGTTGGGAACATAAAAAATAACTGTTGCGTTAGCTAATGCTCAACAACGTTCCGCAATGAGAGATGCCTGTTTATTTGCAAAGACAATGTGTTAACTATGCTGTGTTATGTTATAACACTACGTACGCTATTCACGAAACGCGCTGAAAATATCTGAATTTAGCAGCAGGATAAAATACCGCCGTAAGCCGCCAGAGATGGCTTCCTCCTCGCTGGATCATTCATAAAGATTTGATGAGAGAGCTGCGCAATGTTACTTAACCCAGTTTATTTAGAGGCTGGTTGGTGGCTGTTGGGGCCCCCTACCGCCTACCGCTAATTTCTTAAAGGGCGAGCCGCGGCCACAAGCCGTGAATAATTGTCGTGCTAAAAGAAAACCCAGCAAATCTCCGCGATTAGCATAAAAACCATCTAAACAGGCTAGAGGAAGCGACCGCCTTCCTTCCGCAATATTTGTGAAAAAATTACACATTTCCTGCCGACATTTTGTCTCCGAGCCGCACTCGCAGAGCGCTTGCGACGGTAAAAAAGTAACTAATGTTAATTGCACCGCCCGCAAAATAAAACGGTCATTAATGAAGCGAAATTGTAAAAAGAAATTGTTATTACCATCGCCACCTCACCGCCTTTTAAAATTAAGCGAATTCCGGATCTGATATTTTTGTCTATGACGCGCCATCTGTTACGACCAATAAACGTGGAGAGAACAGAACAGCAGAAACATGGAATTTTATGTGTGTCCATCATAAAGCATCCCTGGCTGGGGGATGGGAACAGAGGGGCGCATAAAAGTTTACAGGCATTCGGCTAATAAATCGTGTCAAATAAATAAGTGTTGAGTCGGTTGGCGGCATATTGATTCGTCATGTGCCGCCTTGGAGCGGCGCGGGGGGATCCGGGTGGCCATAAAGGTGCGTAATGGCCGTCGTCGGAAGACAGCGCAGAGCGCATCGATTAGCGCTCCTCGCTCGCCGATTCAGCCGCCGACGCAACGCGCCCTAACACTCCAACCAAACATCCATCGACTTCTTGACATTCACTATATCGACAGACCCCCCATCACTAGGTACCTTATCGTTATTTTGAAAATAGAACACTTCACTTAAATTATAGAGCCACTTCTTTGTATAAGAAATTATAAGTAATAATAAATCAATATAAAAAGTAACTGGTTTCTCAATAGAAGTTCTTATTTAGCTATTCGTGATTTTTAGGCTTAGCTCTATCAAAAAATCTTTTGAAAACGATATCAATATGCAGTTCTGAAAAGCCGTTAAATAGTTCTTAATACTGACAACAGATGGCGTTACTCGTTCGATTCTGTTCTTCTAGACTTTCACACAGTGCTAGGTGTTATTGCTGTAGGTATAAGTTTATTCATAATTTACGCTAGTCTTTTGCATGGTTGGAATTTTGCAAATAAGGTATTAAGGTACCTTCAAGTGACATACTGATAAGTACTTTACTGCTATGTTTCCAGTAGCAGGGTCTTTTTAGTTCTATGTTGACGATTCACTAGGACTTTAACTATGAAAATTAACTAATGATCGCACAACATTTTAATCCTGTATAACTAATAACTAATCAGTCAAGTGTAAGTTGGTACTTAATTTACAATTTAAATAAAAATGATAATCCAAAAAATTATCAGTCGGCATAGGCTGTCTTATGCTCGCTTCGGGAACAGAACTCGCTGCATTCAGACGTTGATTAAAATCTCTCACTACATTCACACAAAGCTTTACTTTGATATTTATGTATAAATCTTATGAGACGTCTGTTTTGTCCCGACAACCTCACAAGGACGTCAAAGGAGAATGAGACCTATTACTATGATGATTAAGTATTAATTAGCCTACTAAAAATAAATATACCTGACTACCACCTGTCAAGTGATATACTGGCTTTAAATAACATATCTTATTTATGTTGAATCGGAAACAAAATGGAATAAAAAGGTTTTTTATTAATAATCGAGTCCACAGTAGGTGGATAACTAAATTTGTACGCAGCCTTGTACAACAAGTTATTGTCTGCGTGTGTGTCTGTCTGTCCGAGCGAGCCGGCTGCAGATAAATTGACCAAGATAATGTTTCTTTCTCTGTTTAATAAGCTGATTGTTTGGAGTATCTGCGAATCGATGAATAAACGTCGTGAAAGAGATAGTCTATCAAATGAATTACTTTTTTGTACTTACAATGTTTTGTTTTACTGGGTACTCATACTCATGTAATTTGTGAATGGTATTCAATAAAGATTTTTTCCTTCAGATCTCCGGGTAGATTCTTGAAGATGTCTAATAAACGGAGTCAGAGGCACGTTCAACTTTAAACATTACATTTGGCACATACCCACATTTTCCAGTACCTAGTTAGCATCTTATACGTGATAGGTTACAAGCAATAAATACAAAAACATCTGACGATTGATAAATTTCGTTTAAAAATGTGCCTACTCCACATGGAAAATAGGATTAAACGGGGTATATAAAAAATTTAAAATATCGTATTTATTATCCAACACCCAAATCCACTTGTCTCTGCCAATAATATGAATTTAAATCATAAAAATACAATTCTACCAATACATTAAGCGGAACCTTTTTCGACATACCGACCGCGAAACCATTAAAAGCGTACATAATTCAACACAGATCGAGTTTTCAGCTCCCGAGTCTATGACACACTCGCTAAATCTCTCGGAAGGCGGTCTCGGAAACCATAAATTTTTATTTCGTAAATAAAAATAATAAAAATAAATAAAAGCGGTGCTGTGTGCGACCGGAAACATTTGTCCCGCCGCGTCACGGATAATCCGGCCACTTGATTTATTATTAATTAGCCTAATAGAGTATCGCACAGTGGACGCGTTTGTTTTTATAACACCCCCCATCGCAAGTGGGTGAAAACGTAAGCTATAATTTTTTTTTAATATGTATTTTTTTTTAATATTTTTATGAAACTTAAGTAAGTAATATTTATTTATTTAGCAGACAATTATTAGACAAGATAACATGGATATTTTGGCACATAATGATAATAATAATAGTCTAAAAAGTGATTTAACAGAAATCTAGAACTATCTTCTGGGATGAATATTTAAAGATTTTGAAATTGTTAATGTAAAAAATCAATTTAAATTGGTAATAGTAGAGAAACAGTAACAATGCCATGTTATTGTTTCATTCGTCCACAAATCATACGTCCCTTTAAAAACTCTGAATGAATAGTTTTTGTTGCATTATGCAAGTGCTCATAAATCTGTCAAGTGGTAATCTCGCCATTATGACGGATGACGCATTACTTGTCATTGTTGTCACTGTCAGTCGTAAATTATCATTATTTGTTGGGAAATATGCGGCATTGCGGCTACTTTCATGTGAAAGATATACCTACGTAAGTTTGTATAATTTATATTTATGCAGACATGCAATGGTGACCAAAAACAATTTAGGTTGGTTGGTTATTACTATTTTGTGTAATTAATGTAGGTAGGTACCTACTTATTGCAATTTATCGATGTATCAAATCCATATCGTCACATCACTATTTTTAAAAGTTTTGTGGATTGGTCAGGTAACCTAATAATAGTTAGCTTAAGGAGCCAATGAATTTAATATAATTTGTGTTTTTTTGTGTCAAAAAAATAAATAAATAGATAAACAAAGTTTGTTAAAGTAGGTAGGTAGGTACTATCTATGCTATTTTATTGTTGGTTCTGTTGGCAAGATACACAACTAAACATGATTTTAACATTATCAAAATATTGCTCTCTTTTCCTCTAAACTCTATGATAAAGAACGAGGTACCTACCTACAAATAAAATATTTTGAACAGCTTCTTTTAGTAGGTAGATAGATACTTAGGTATAGGTAAACTTGTATGTGTTGATATTTGAGGTTATGTTTAGGTGCCTAATTGCATAATCCTTTTTATTATAAT